>CM077574.1:11239230-11839230 GCA_039657325.1 Stephania cephalantha | reverse complement strand
TATTTAGTAGTTTATTTTAGTATATTTAAATATTGAAAGTCTCTAAAATATATATTTAATTATATTTATTGGTCATTTTCAGGTGAAACGAAGTGCGCGGTTGAATTTGTGGCTGAAAAATACTCAAAAATGGAGTATTTACTCGTAGTGATCGGACGCCGGACAATTTGCCTCGAGTTACGTGCTACGCGGTGGGTAGAATAGGAGACAGCTGACACGTGGAAGCTTCCCATTGGTCAATTCTTCAATAGCACGTCATTCAAAACCTATCCTCCAACCAGAGCGTGACACGTAGCAGACCTAACACAAATCACAACCGGCTTCCACTAATCCGAACGCGCCACGTCAGCGTGTAACGGCCCAAATTTTAATTACGCCGTTATTATTGATTATTTTCAGACTTGGATGACAGCTCAGATCCGCGTGGATGCCGCAGATAGGTCAGGGCACGCCTGACTAGGTAAATAGTGATTTTGTGTGATTGTTTGCCTATTTGCGATGCTGTATATCAAGTTATTTACCTAGCATCGCATGTATGTATTTATATCATTGAATCGAGCGAGATAGTGTAACGGGTGTTCGCCTTGAGAAATGTGTCGAGACAGCATGCGAGGAGCGAACTGTGGGTACACTAGGTCCGGGAAACTAAAACACACAAATTAAATAAAAAAAGAAGATTGGTCAAGTAACTACCATGGAATAGATATTGGGTGGCTAGTGACGCGGCGGTACGCGTATATCGCGATTCGGACGCGAAATCGGGCGTCGAAACACCCGAAAACACTGGTGAGTGTCCCAGCTGTGTCACACTTTGGAGTTAAGGACACAAAGTCAACAAGCTTACCCTTATCTATACTCCACCACACTCCATCATCACTTTTTCTCTCACTTACATCACTCTCTCTCACACCCACGCATACACACACACGCCGATCGGGAGCCGAGAGGAGAAGAAGAAAAGGAGAGGAGGAGGAGAAGAAGAAGCCGGGAAGGAGAGAAGAGAGGGCGAGACGTCACGGTCGAGGTGAGTCCTCGTTGTTTGTTGTGATTTCGGTAGGTGGCCGAGAGTGGGGTTCGGCCATGGAGGCCGAACGGCCGAACCCGGGCCAGGTGGAGATGGCAGGGGTGTCTCCCCCTGCCATCGAGTCCACCGGGGTTGGGGTGGAGAGAAACTCCAAAACAAACCACAGAGGAAAAAGAAAAAGAAAATAATTTTCATTCCCGATCGAACCAGAGAGCTGGTTTGATCGGGAGGGAAGAGGGTGCACACTCACCCGCTCGCGCGCTTGTGTGCACCCACCTCATGGGTCGGGCCCAGAACGGGCCAGGCTCGGCCCATAAGCCGAGCATGGACCTGTTCTGGACCAGGGCCGGGTCGGGTCCGACTCATTTGGGTCGACCCGACCCAAACCCAAACCAAATTAAAAAAAAGAGAGAAAAAAGGGGAAGAAAAATTGGGAAAAATTCCGAAAAAACTTAGAAAATCTCGAAAAAATTATATTTCAATAAAATTAATAGAAATTGATAAATTTCTATGACAAATAAAATATTTGGGAATTCCGGACGCGACTTTTACGGGGTTTTTGCATCGAAAAGTGCAAAATGGGCAATTTGGCCTAAAATTTTAGAAATTGGTCCTAAATTGTCATACTAAATCTGAACTATTAAAAAATGGTCATAGGTGGACACGGGTGATCTATTGGCGACCAAGGACCCAGTGGGCTTGGACTCGGAGATTTATTACGGGGTATGAAAGTGCGTTTTGAGGTATGTAAGAATCCATCTGAAAGTCACTGAGGGTTTACTTTTCTATCGTTGATTTCCTATTCCTTGCTATCGTACTCTATTCCGTGATACATTTGGGTTGGGGGTCGAGTTACTCCCACCTGATATTCGTAGTGTACTTATGGCACACTAGGCTGTAGCACGTGTGATCAGGCACTCGGTGAATTGCAACCCGATTTGCATTAAGGGTGCACGTGTCGGGCAAGCACCGCGATGAACCAGGTGAAAGCAAGTTGGGGCACATACCGAAAGGATCTTAGGGGTCCGAAGTACAGTTTAGTCTGACCGGGACGAGTACACACTTTGTTTCTCTCGTGTTATTTATTCATGTGATGATCTTAGCACAGTTGCCTGTTTAGTTTCCGCATGATTATTTGACATGTTTATTGGTATCTATTTATCTTCTTATAAATGCTCGGTGTACTTCGTTTGGAATCTTACTAACTGTACTCTCCATCTGGCTTTTTGTGATGGTCGAGTGCAGATCCCAGTGCTAGTAGGGGCAAGGGGATTTTGGGCGACTTCATCTGACTGCCATCGGTCGAGGACCCACTAGTACGTGCGATTTTGATATTTTGCTTTACTTTTGGGTAATGGGAGACTGGATAGACACTGTACTTGTATATATTACTGCTTAGTATTGTCGCCTATATACATAGTACTTTCCCCTGGGTTTTCCACAATATGTGTAGCTCTTACAAATGATGCTTTATATGATGATAAATTTGATTGTTTTACTTGCTTTAAATTTAAGACTTCCGCTGTTTTAATACTAAAAGTAGTCTAACTAAACCGATTAACGAAATGAGTTAACACGCATATCAAGTAGGCATGATGTAGCAAAAGACGTTAGTGGCGCGTGGGACCCAGTGGGTCAATGATCTGACAGGACCGCGGGGCCGCGCCTCTCCTCGTGGCGACCTCGGGATTTGGGGCCGCCACATGTGGTATCAGAGCGAGAGTTCTAGGAACCTCGGGAAATTAACTGAAAGAGCATAAGATTTTTTTAAAAATATAATAATTTACTAGATGTGGAAACCCGTTGTACTTGCCTTGGAACTTTAGTTGGGAAGTGATGGTGAGGCGGGTAGACTTAGGGTTTATATACGTGTTATGTTTATTTGTAAATGATAAATCAACACGTATATATACTGAGGCTGATCCGACGCACACTTTTCGATACAGATCACGATGGACGGACAGCCCTCGACACAGCTTGAGATATGACAGACTAGTGATCCTACTAGGGACACCACTACTACTACCGTATCGACTCAGAGCATAGAGGATCGACTTGCCGCCCACAATGCCCAGTTGACAGAGATCCTCGAGTTACTTAGGGCTCAGCAGCGACATCGCCACAAGAAGAAGACTAGCTCCCACAGTTCTTGTCGCACCTACGGTAAGAACAACTGTCGCCTCGACAACACCACATATGCCTACTGATACGCCACTTTCAGAGACACGGGCTGAGGGAGTCTCGCCAGCGATTGTGATGCCATTAGAGACTTCGACTCTTACGCCCCTACCTATGACTACCGAGCAACCGTCAGCTACTACAGTTCCTGCTACTTCCGTATTTGTCTTGATCCCGGAGGCGAAGCTTGTCAGAGAGTTTATGAAATTTCAGCCGGGATACTTTTACGGAGGTGGAGACCCTGAGGCAGCAGGGAAGTGGATAGTTTCGCATCAGCGTTTCCATAAGCTGATGCGGAACGACGACAACATACATGCACGTTTATCCGGAGCGTGTCTGAGAGGTCATGCAGCGGTTTGGTGGATGACTTATCTGGATATCCACCCGGAGCCAACGACATGGGCGGAGTTTCGAGAGTTGTTCTACGACGAGTTCATTCCCATGCAGGTTAGGCTGAGGTTGAGGGAGGATTTTCTGGCCCTACGACAGGGTAACCGCTCATTGATGCAGTACATGAAGCGGTACCGATACCTATTACTGTTCTCGATGGATGTTGCGGGCACATAGATGCTTTTTACTATTTCGTACGTGGTGTTGATGAGAGGATTGCTGACGCGATAGTCTCGACAGGTGCTACTACTCTTCAGGAGGTGTATGATCGAGCATTATCTTATGAGACACTGCTATTGGAGAGAGAGGGCAGTCGTACGACAGTACTGCGGTACAGGCGGGTCAGGGTTCTCGGTCGGATCGGAGACCGAAGAGACAAAGAGATCAGCCTGACAGTACTCGCCGAGATGATCGACGAGATATGGACCGTAGGGTTGAGCACAGAGACAACCATTTCCAGTACGAGGCTAGGCAACAGACGCACGCCTTAGCACCTGCACCCACAGAGCAACAACGATATCGCCACTGAAGCATCACGTCAGGATAGGGATCAGGGAGGCCGTGACAGGGGTCGGAGAGACCAGGGTCGGGTTTGAGATTCGGAGACAGGCAGGAGAAAACATTGATGTCATCGTTGTGGTCAGAAAGGGCACCTGAAAGCTGACTGCAGGACACCACCGACATTACCAGGAGCATAACAGGGTCAGGCTAGGGAGAGAGCACATGCAGTCGCGCAACCAGATCGAGATGCGACCAGACAGCTCGTCGAGGGTACGTTATCTATTATGGGTAGATCGATGCATGTTATGATAGATTCTGGTAGTACATTATCATTTATTCTGGACGCATGGTAGGAGAGTTAGGGTTAGCATCACAGACGCTAGACACACACCTTGTCCTCAGTACGACCACTGGGGATAAGATATACCATAACCGGATATGTCGAGACTGCACGATAGAGGTAGAGGGGCATCAGTTGCCGATAGACTTACGAGTCCTAGAGTACCTCGAGTTTGACGCACTTTTAGGGATGGACTGGTTGGCGGCATATCATGCACAACTGGATTGCTTCCAGAAGACCGTCACGTTTCGAGTTTCGGGGATTCCAGAGTTCACGTTTACCGGAGTCGCTACCGCACTACCCATTACTAGAGGCCGACTAGCTACGACTCAGGAGATGGAGGCATTTGCAGCGATAGTCGAGCCAGAGGTTAGGACTGAAGTCAGGATTGAAGATGTTCCAGTAGTCCGAGACTTTGTCGACGTATTTCCAGATGATGTACCAGGATTTCCACTGCCACGAGCGATTGAGTTCATCATTGAGCTGATACTAGAGACTCAGCCGATCGCTAGCAGACCTTACCGGATGTCACCGTCAGAGCACGAGGAGGTCAGGAGGCAGTTGGATGACTTACTAGAGAAGGGTTTCATTCACCCTAGCATGTCACCTTGGGGAGCTCCAGTGTTATTTGTGAAGAAGAAGGATGGTTCAATGAGGATGCGCATAGACTACAAGAAGTTGAATCAGGTGACAGTTAATAACCGTTACCCACTCCCCAGGATTGGCGATCTTTTCGATTGTTTGACTGGCGCCAAATTCTTCTCGAAGATTGATCTGCGTTCAGGCTATCATCAGTTGAGGATTCGAGAAGAGGACATCAAGAAGACCGCTTTCAATATAAGATATGAGTTGTTTGAGTTTACAATCATGCCTTTTGGGCTGACTAATGCCCCGGCGATATTCATGGACTTGATGCACAGGGTCTTGAGACCATACTTGGACATATATGACATCGTCTTTATTGATGACATCTTGATTTACAACATGACTCGTGAGGAACATGCGAGTCATCTCAGAGCGGTTTTGACGACACTGAGAGAGCATAAACTGTACGAAAAATTTAGCAAGTGTGATTTCTGGCTGAGTTCAGTGAGATTTCGGGACATGTCATTAGCGATCAGAGTATCTCTCGTGGATTCAGAGAAGATTCGGGCAATTATTGACTGGAGGACACCTGAATCTGCTTTTGACATTCGGAGTTTTTTGGGACTGACAGGGTACTACCGCCGATTCGTACAAGACTTTTCCTCGATTGCAACACCGATGACTAGACTGACCAAGAAGGATGTTAGATTTGATTGGTCAGAGGAGTGTGAGCAAGCTTTCTGGGAGTTGAAGAGGAGATTGACTTCTGCACCAATGTTGACATTGCCGATCCGGGCAAGAGCTTGTCAGTGTATACGGATGCATCAGGCATTTGACTTTGGATGCGTTTTGATGCAGGAGGGTAGACCAGTAGCTTACTTGTCCCGACGATTAAGGCCCGATGAAGTTAACTATCCAGTGCATGACTTGGAGCTTGCAACAGTCATTTTTGCACTGAAGGCCTAGAGGCATTATCTCTACGGAGAGCGGTTCGTACTCTACACTGATCATAAGAGTCTGAGATACATTTTCACTCAAAGAGATCTGAACATGCTTCAGAGGAGATGGCTTGAGTTACTGAAGGACTACGATTTCACTATTGAGTATCACATAGGGAAAGTGAACGTTGTAGCTGATGCATTGAGCAGAAGCGGTATTGATAGTTAGACGGTAGTGCGACATATGACACACGAGCATGGCTTATTACAGGCGGCGCCAGTTATGTGCATAACCGATGTTTTAACTACGACCGAGCCACACATTTGTTGTCAGATGAGAGTTCCGACTGTATCTATTGAGCGAGTTGCCGAGTGTCAGAGGACCGATGGGCTCTATGAGCGGTTCAGTGGTATGCTCGGGATCCGGAGTGTACGGATTGGGCAGAGTCGACAGATCAGTGTTTGAGACACCGGGGGAGGTTGTGGATACCTGCAGCTCCGGAGATACGGGACATAATTTTGGAGGACCCACACAGTTCTCGCTACACGGTTCATCCTGGTCGGACCAAGATGTATCATGATTTGAGGCGATTGTTATGGTGGCCGAGGATGAAGGCTAACATTGGCGAGTACGTCAGGAGTTGTCATATCTGCCAGCAAGTTAAGGCTGAGCACAAGAGACCAGACGGTTTACTACAACCATTACCAATCCCACAGTGGAAATGGGAGCACGTCACTATGGATTTTGTCAGTAGGTTACCTTAGACTATGAGGAGACACGATGCCGTTTGGGTTGTGATTGACAGACTAACGAAATCGGCGCATTTTATTCCAATTCTATGAGATATTCGTTCCCGCAGCTGAGCATTATCTTCGAGAGGGAGATCGTTAAATTGCATGGGGTGACAGTCTCTATTGTATCTGATCGAGATCCTAGGTTGACTTCGAAATTCTGGGAGGCGATGCAGGAACAGTTTGGCACCAGGTTGCAATTTAGTACAACTTACCATCCTTAGACAGATGGACAGTCTGAGAGACTGATACAGATTCTGGAGGATATGCTCAGGGCTTGTATTTTGCAGTTTGGAGGTTCGTGGGAAGATTATTTACCGCTGTGTGAGTTTGCTTACAATAATAGCTATCAGGCGAGTATCGAGATGCCTCCGTTTGAGGCGTTGTATGGCGTGCCCCGAGATCACCCGCACGTGTTGGGCAGCGCCTGAGGATACAACGGCGATTGGGCCAAAGATAGTTGTTGATCACACAAGAAAGATTAGGCAGATTTGATAGAAACTTCGAGCAGCACAAGACAGACAGAAAAAATATGCAGATAAGTATCACGAGGGTCTGAGCTATGAAGAGGGCGACATGGTTTATCTGAAGGTTTTCCCTTGGAAGGGCCAACATATATTCGAGATTAAAGGGAAATTGGCGCCGAGATACATATGACCGTTCAGAATCGCAGCACGAGTTGGCAGTGTGGCTTACAGATTGGACTTGCCAGCAGAGTTAGCTGGGGTTCATCCTACGTTTCATATCTCGATGTTAAGACTGGCTAGGTCAGGACCAAGACCGATGGTTGACTTGAGACAGATCGAGGTTCGGCCTGATGTAACATATGAGGAGCGACCGATAACAATTGTGGATCGCGCGATTCAGACTCTTAGGAACAGGGAGATCCCTAAGGTGTTGGTTCGTTGGCAACATTATGGTACAGAGGGACTCACTTGGGAACTCGAGTCTACTATGCGGGAGCGTTACCCTCAGCTATTTCATGGTACGAAACTTGAAGTTATTTAAAATTTTGGGGCAAAATTTCTTTTCTAGTTGGGAAGAGTTGTAACGGCCCAAAATTTAATTACGCCGTTATTATTGATTATTTTCAGACTTGGACGACAGCTCAGATCCGCGTGGATGCCGCAGATAGGTCAGGGCACGCCTGACTAGGTAAATAGTGATTTTGTGTGATTGTTTGCCTATTTGCGATGCTGTATATCAAGTTATTTACCTAGCATCGCATGTATGTATTTATATCATTGAATCGAGCGAGATAGTGTAACGGGTGTTCGCCTAGAGAAACGTGTCGAGACGGCTACTGAGGAGCGAACTGTGGGTACACTAGGTCGGGGAAACTAAAACACACAAATTAAATAAAAAAAGAAGATTGGTCAAGTAACTACTATGGAATAGATATTGGGTGGCTAGTGACGCGGCGGTACGCGTATATCGCGATTCGGACGCGAAATCGGGCGTCGAAACACCCGAAAACACTGGCGAGTGTCCCAGCTATGTCACACTTTAGAGTTAAGGACACAAAGTCAACAAGCTTACCCTTATCTATACTCCACCACACTCCATCATCACTTTTTCTCTCACTTACATCACTCTCTCTCACACCCACGCACACACACACACACAGCCGATCGGGAACCGAGAGGAGAAGAAGAAAAGGAGAGGAGGAGGAGAAGAAGAAGCCGAGAAGGAGAGAAGAGAGGGCGAGACGTCACGGTCGAGGTGAGTCCTCGTTGTTTGTTCTGATTTCGATGGGTGGCCGAGAGTGTGGTTCGGCCATGGAGGCCGAACCGGGCCAAGGTGGAGATGGCAGGGGTGTCTCCCCCTGCCATCGAGTCCACCGGGGTTCGGGTGGAGAGCAACCCCAACCCAAACCACATAGGAAAAAGAAAAAAAAATATTTTTCATTCCCGATCGAACCAGAGAGCTGGTTTGATCGAGAGAGAAGAGGGTGCACACGCGCGCGCGTGTGGACCCACCTCATGGGCCGGGCCCAGAACAGGCCAGGCTCGGCCCATGGGCCGAGCTTGAACCTGTCCTGGACCAGGGGCGGGTCGGGTCCAACCCATTTGGGTCGACCCGACCCAAACCCAAACCAAATTAAAAAAAAAAAGAAAAAAAGGAAGAAAAATTGGGAAACATTCTGGAAAAATTTAGAAAATTCCGAAAAAATTATATTTCAATAAAATTAATAGAAATTGATAAATTTTTTTGACAAATAAAATATTTGGGAATTCCGGACGTAACTTTTACGGGGTTTTTGCCTCGAAAAGTGCAAAATGGGCAATTTGGCCTAAAATTTTAGTAATTGGTCCTAAATTGTCATACTAAATCTGAACTATTAATAAATGGTTATAGGTGGACACGGGTGATCAATTGGCGACCAAGGACCTAGTGGGCTTGGACTCGGAGATTTATTATGGGGTATGAGAGTGCGTTTTGAGGTATGTAAGAATCTATCTGAAAGTCACTGAGGGTTTACTTTTCTATCGTTGATTTCCTATTCCTTGCTATTGTACTCTATTCCGTGATATATTTGGGTTGGTGGTCGAGTTACTCCCACCTTATATTCGTAGTGTACTTATGGCACACTAGGCTGTAGCACGTGTGATCAGACACTTGGTGAATTGCAACCCGAGTTGCATTAAGGGTGCACGTGTCGGGCAAGCACCGCGAGGAACCAGGTGAAACGAAGTTGGGGCACCCACCGAAAGGATCCTGGGGGTCCGAAGTACAGTTTAGTCTGACCGGGACGAGTACACACTTTGTTTCTCTCGTGTTATTTATTCATGTGATGATCTTAGCACAGTTGCCTGTTTAATTTTCGCATGATAATTCGACATGTTTATTGGTATCTAATTATCTTCTTATAAATGCTCGGTGTACTTCACTTGGAATCTTACTAACTGTACTCTCCATCTAGTTTTTTGTGATGGTCGAGTGCAGATCCCAGTGCTAGTAGGGGCAAGAGGATTTTGGGCGACTTCATCTCGATCGCCATGATCGAGGACCCACTAGTACGTGTGATTTTGATATTTTGCTTTACTTTTGGGTAATGGGAGACTGGATAGACACTGTACTTGTATATATTACTGCTTAGTATTGTCGCCTATATACATAGTACTTTCCCCGGATTTTCCACAATAGGTGTAGCTCTTACAAATGATGCTTTATATGATGATAAATTTGATTGTTTTACTTGCTTTAAATTTAAGACTTCCGCTGTTTTAATACTAAAAGTGATTCAACTGTCTAACTAAACCGATTAACGAAATGAGTTAACACGCATATCGAGTAGGCATGATGTAGCAAAAGACGTTAGTGGCGCGTGAGACCTATTGGGTCAATGATCTGACACGACCGCGGGGCCGCGCTCTCCACGTGGCGACCTCAGGATTTGGGGCCGCCACACGACGTCTCCATTTACTCCACCAATCAGACGTCGCCACATGGCGTCTCCCATCATCACATCACAGCAAAACCAGTTTTCCTCATTTCAGCCTCCATCAGTTCGTCATCGGGATGCCCGTTAGCATAAGTTCCAATAATTTTGCTCGATTTCATGCGAATTCTTCCACCCGCCTCTCGCTCGCCACGTGTCGCTCGCTCACCACGCCAACCACGTCACAAGTTGCGTTCCAGCCAATAGGAGAGCGCCACGTCAGCTGCTCGGCAGGAAATGAACCAATTGGCTGTGGACACGTAGACATAAGTGATTTTCACCCTAAAACAACCCTACGATGCTCCTCGGCGCACGAGTCACCTCTTTAACACCCAAAATTAATTTCTCTCACCTCCTAAGACCAATTTTTAGTAGTTTTGTATATTAAGAACTTATGTTTTATTATTTTTATCACCAACTATTATTGTTTTGTTATCGACTTTCTTCAACGACGATGTTCGGTTAATCAACTCATTGCCTAGGTTGGAGGGGAAACAAGTCGGGGATCATGGACTCATGACATATTATGTGAGATCTTTTATTTATTATTTAATTTAATTTAATTCTCCTATTTCGTTGTTGTTGATTTTAAGGAATATGGTTTAGATCTAGGGTATGTATGTGATCAGTGCATGCTTTTAGGTGGACAACCTATAGTTATTTGGACCATTACTATCCGTGTAATCGTGCTTTTGGACCAATAAAGTGACAAGCACTCACACGTTTTCTGTCAAACTTTTTCGGTTCTTGAGTGTGCAACAATTGAATCTAGGTTAAATCAAGAGCGAATGCGACTTGATTATTTAGGATTAGTGTTCCCACAGACCTATATTACTGCGGTTAGTGTGTTAAACCCGATTGGTGGATGTCTAGGGTTATACATTAATTAGGGAAGTAGTTAGTGGCGGACGTTCTGACATCGAGATTAGGGGAACGATGAATTTCTGGCGGATGTCGATTTTCTATAGCTAATCTAGGAGAATATAAATTAATGACTTTTTGGGAAAGATTGAAGACCATGATTGCCATTGAATCTTGATCTTGATTTGTGGAACTGTAGACCTAGGTGTTACTTATGTATTAATTAATTGTTTTCAAAACTAGTTTAGTTATTTTATTTATTTAGTTTAGTTAGATTAGTTAATTAAATTAATTTATTTAAAAACCCCCGATTTTCCTTTTTTGTTGTTTTTAACCTAAGAAAGACTACCAATCTCTGTGGGATCGACCATTTGCCACTATTCTACAAATAGTTAGTTTAGGAAACTTTACTTTATTGACGCGTTCGACGTGAGTCAATTTTTGGCGACGTTGCAGGTGATTGGTATTTTTCTTTCTTTGGTTTTTTATTTTTATTTTTATTTTTATTTTTATTTTTATTTTGCCTATCTAGTCCCTTGCTCTTCACATGTATGCAGGCAAACCCGCGATTGACTCCTCCTACCCCATAATTATGGTTGATTCGAAGACTCACATTATTATAATGCGAATGGGCTAGGTATGTCACATAATGGATATCAATTTTCTAACATGCATTCTTTTGTGCAACAGGTCGAGGTTTGCGAAATTTGTGAAGATTATTCTCATTCCGCACATAATTGTCCCTATTATCCACAATATGAGAACTACCACTATTCTAGCTATGCATCGCCACAACCCGACTTCTTTGGGCTCATGTCAAATCCACAGATTCCTCAGCATGAAGGAAATCAACAGTTTCAACAAAGCACCTCATTGGAAGATATGATGAAGCAATTGATAGATAATCTGCAAAAGGTTAATTGGCTTCTTGAAGAGATTCGACAAATTGATTTTGAGAATCCAGGCTTGAAGGACTTAGAAACTCAATTTATTTAATATAATGTCAGGCTTCAGAATATGACTGATGAGGAAGAGTTGTGTTGTACACAACCAATTTTTAACCCAGAGGAGGATGTGAGTGTTGATACATTGAGAATTTTTAAGGTGAATGAGGTTACTCATATGGAAGACTATTTGAGAGAAACATCGGAAGAATGTGAAGTCTTTCAAATTGAGCCAGAAATTGTCATTGCACTAAATGAGGGGGAAAATAAGATGAAAATTGATGTCATTTCAGACAAGCCGGAGAAGCCGCTGATAGAGAGCGAGGAAAACCAACCTCTGGTGTTGGTGCAACCACCCACCCTCCCATGCACATTTGGTACACCTTATAAGGGGTGGAAGTAAGGGAGTGTTGGCAGATCTTCTACACTGCCGACACCTTTGTGTTGGACGATCCTGATGCGACAGATTCTTTCGTTTTGGAAGTCCCGAATGAGCTCCTAAATCTGAAAGAGGGCGTGCGTGCTTCATTGCACAAATACGTAGATGCGCCATTCATTGTTGACATCTCTAAAGGAGAGGGCATCACATGATCAATCACGCCAAGTCTAGCCAAAGACTTAAAAGAAAGGCGGTACGTTGGGAGGCAACCCAGCTTCATTTTTTATTTCTTGCATTGATTTTAGTTTCAGTTTAGTTTTAGTTTTTTTTTATGTTTAATAACACTCTAATTTGGTTTCTTTATTTTTACAGGTGATATGTTACGTTTGACGTTTATTGGAGGATTGGAGTACCGAGTTTTGTAGGTTTGACTTTGGATTACATTTTTTAAGCATAATTTGAGCATTTTTTTTTAGGAATTACCATGTTTATAAAATCTTAGGTGTTTTGAGACTTGGTTTGGACATATCCAACTTAAGTCGCTGCATTAGTGGCGGGTTTTTTAGTAGACCCTAAACCCTAAACTTCATTCCATCATCTTGTTGATTTCACCCTTAGTTGACAGACTTCGGACTCGTAAGACTTGATTGAAATTTTTTTGAGTTAACTCCTATGTTTACTAGTTCTTGCTCTTGTTATGATTGTTCTTTCATAGTTTCCTTAGTCACCTACACATGAGAGATTTTGTGCGTTCACTGGTTTTTAGAGACTTTTTGTTATGCATGCATTTGTATCATCTTCTTATCCATGTTTTTCTTTACCACCGTCATTTTCTTTTTGTTGGATGAATGTCTTGACTTGTTTTGAACCTTGATGACAAGGATCAGAATAAGTTTGGAGGTATTTTAGGGATTGTGGATTGATTTGGATGAATTCTTTGCGAAAGTCCGCCGCAGGTGAGATCGTTTAATTGTTTTTATGCGGTTATATGCGATTGATGGATGGTAATGGTGGATTTTATATCATTTCTTTCATTTCTTTCATTTCTTGTCCTTTCATATTTCTCTCTCATTTCATTAGGATATGATACATTTTCATGCATGTATTTAGTATAGTTTAGTTTTTTTTTAAATTTTTATTGTATTTAAAGTCACTCGAGACTTTGTTCATGCCTTTGGTTGTGGATGAGTAAATTACAGTTGCCTTTTTGACTTGAAAAGTAGGGAAAATTAGGAGAAACACTCAATCGAGTCCTTACCCTGCATTTTTATGATTTCATGATTAGGGACTTAGTATGATGGTTAAGCTTTGTGCTAGATAGTGAAAGTGAGTAGACGGTCAAATTTGTGCAAGTGGTATTATTTTAATCCACATTGAAGGATTTGCTTGATTATAGTGAAAGCGAGAAGTATTAATTGGAGTTTTCTTAGTGTAGAGTGTCCCACAGGTTTCCACAGGAAATGGAGCAGGGAAACTTGTGGTGGGGAAAAGTGAGAAAAACGGTCCACAGGAAATGGAGCAGGGATCGTATTAATTGAAAAACAATTTAGAGAAAAAAAATAGAAAATATAAATTGAATAAAGGCGGAAGTTGTAAAACTCCTCAAATAAAAGATTTAGTTCGAGTGCTTTCACTATACAAGTGAGATTTAAACTTGCGTGCTTTAATGTATAGACCAAGAAAAACATATGAGTAGTTGATGGACTTTGTTTTGACCGAGTCTATGTCTTGAAAGTGAGATCTTAATTGTGTTTGGGTTGCGAGTCTTGACATATCATAACTCTGAAATTTCTTGAGTGGCTTGTTAATTTGGCGGCTATGTAAATCAAAGGAACTCCATGAATTTTGAGTCGGGTATAGGATTAGTTGAGTCAGTGCATTATTATATTAGGAGTCTAGTTTAGTTTGTGTTGTCATCTACACCTTTGCTCGGGACGTGCAAAGTCTTAAGTTTGGGGGTATTTGATAAGTTAGTATTTATATATATTTAGTAGTTTATTTTAGTATATTTAAATATAGAAAGTCTCTAAAATATATATTTAATTATATTTATTGATCGTTTTCAGGTGAAACGGAGTGCGCGTTTGAATTCATGGCGGAAAAATACTCAAAATGGAGTATTTACTTGAGTGATCGGACGCCGGACAATTTGCCTCGAGTTACGTGCTACGCAGTGGGTAGAATAGGAGACAGCTGACACGTGGAAGCTTCCCATTGGTCAATTCTTCAATAGCACGTCATTCACAACCTATCCTCCAACCAGAGCGTGACACGTGGCAGACCTAACACAAATCACAACCGGCTTCCACCAATCCGAACGCGCCACGTCAGCGTCTCCATTTACTCCATTAATCAGATGTCGCCATGTGGCGTCTCGCATCATCACATCACAACAAAACCAGTTTTCCTCGCTTCAGCCTCCATCAGTTTGTCATCGGGATGCGCGTCAGCACAAGCTCCCGGAAGTTCGGTCGATTTCACGCGAATTCTTCCACCCGCCTCTTTGCCGCCACGTGTCGCTCGCTCACCACGCCAATCACGTCACAAGCAGCGGTCCAACCAATAGGAGAGCGCCACGTCAGCTGCTCGGCAGGAAATGAACCAATCGGCCGCGGACACGTGGACATAAGTGATTTTCACCCAAAAATCAGCCCTACGATGCTCCTCGGTGAACGAGTCACCTCCCCAACACCCAAAATTAGTTTCTCTCACCTCCCGATACCAAGTTTTAGTAGTTTTATATATTAAGAACTTAGGTTTTATTATTTTTATCACCGAGTATTATTGTTTTGTTATCGACTTTCTTCGACGACGATGTTCGGCTAATCAACTCCTTGCCTAGGTCGGAGGGGAAACAAGTTGGGATCATGGACTCATGGCATATTATGTGAGATCTTTTATTTTATTATTTAATTTAATTTAATTCTCCTATTTCATTGTTGTTGATTTTAAGGAATATGGTTTAGATCTAGGGTATGTATGTGATCAGTGCATGCCTTTAGGTGGACAACCTATAGTTATTTGGACCATTAGTATCCGTGTAATTGTGCTTTTGGACCAATAAAGTAACGAACACTCACCCGTTTTCCGTCAAACCTTTTTGGTTCTTGAGTGTGCAACAATTGAATCTAGGTTAAATCGGGAGCGGATGCGACCCGGTTATTTAGGATTAGTGTTCCCGCATATCCATATTACTGCGGTTAGTGTTTTAAACCCGATTGGCGGATGTCTAAGGTTATCCATTAATTAAGGAAGTAGTTAGTGACGGACGTCCTGGCTATTGAGATTAGGGGAACGAGGAATTTCTGGCGGATATCGATTTTCTATAGCTAATCTAGGAGAATATAAATTAATGACTTTTTGGGAAAGATTGAAGGCCATGATTGCCATTGAATCTTGATCTTGATTTGTGGAACTGTAGACCTAGATGTTAATTAGGTATTAATGAATTGTTTTCAAAATTAGTTTAGTTATTTTATTTATTTAGTTTAGTTAGATTAGTTAGTTAAATTAATTTATTTTAAACCCTCGATTTTCCTTTTTGTTGTTTTTAACCTAAGAAAGACTACCACTATCTCAAAATAGTTAGGGATGGACCTTTCTGGCTTTGCCACTATTGGTTTTTTCTACAAAATAGTTGGTTTAGGAAACTTGACTCCTCCTACTTTATTGACGCACATTATTATAATGCGCTATTCTAGCTATGCATCGCCACAACCCGACTTCTTTGGGCTCATGTCGAATCCACAGATTCCTCAACATGAAGGAAATCAACAGCTTCAACAAAGCACCTCCTTGGAAGATATGATGAAACAATTGATAGATAATCAACAAAAGGTTATATGGCTTCTCAAGAGATTCGACAAATTGATTTTGAGATTCCAGGCTTGAAGGACTTGGAAACTCAATTTATTCAATATAATGTCGAGCTTCGAATTTGATGATCGATGAGGAAGAGTTGTATTGTACACAACCAATTTTTAACCCGAGAGGAGGATGTGAGTGTTGATACATTGAAAATCTTTAAGGTGAATGAGGTTACTCA
Source organism: Stephania cephalantha (assembly GCA_039657325.1). NCBI lineage: Eukaryota > Viridiplantae > Streptophyta > Magnoliopsida > Ranunculales > Menispermaceae > Stephania > Stephania cephalantha. The sequence continues at coordinate 11,822,811 of CM077574.1, read as the reverse complement.
TATGGAAGACTATTTGAAAGAAACATCGGAAGAATGTGAAGTCTTTCAAATTGAGCCAGAAATTGTCGTTGCACTAAATGAGGGGGAAAATAAGATGAAAATTGATGTCATTTCGGACAAACCGGAGAAGCCGCAGATAGAGAGCGAGGAAAACCAACCTCTGGTGTTGGTGCAACCACCCACCCTCCCATGCACATTTGGCACACCTTATAAGGGTAGAAGTAAGGAGTGTTGGCATATCTTCTACACTGTCGACACCTTTGTGTTGGACGATCCTGATGCGACAGATTCTTTCGTGTTGGAAGTCCCGAATGAGCTCCTAAATCTGAAAGAGGGCGTGCGTGCTTCATTGCCCAAATACGTAGTTGCGCCATTCATTGTTGAGATCTCTAAAGGAGAGGGCATCACATGATCAATCACGCCAAGTATAGCCAAAGACTTAAAAGAAAGGCGGCACATTGGGAGGCAACCCAGCTTCATTTTTTATTTCTTGCATTGATTTCAATTTCAGTTTAGTTTTAGTTTTTTTATGTTTAATAACACTCTAATTTGGTCTCTTTATTTTTACAGGTGATATGTTACGTTTGACGTTCATTGGAGGATTGGAGTACCGAGTTTTGTAGGTTTGACTTTGGATTACATTTTTTAAGCATAATTTGTGCATTTTTTTTAGGAATTACCATGTTTATAAAATTTTAGGTGTTTTGAGACTTGGTTGGGACATATCCAACTTAAGTCACTGCATTAGTGGCGGGTTTTTTAGTAGACCCTAAACCCTAAACTTCATTTCATCATCTTGTTGATTTCACCCTTAGTTGACAAACTTCAGACTCGTAAGACTTGATTGAAATTTTTTTGAGTTAACTCCTATGTTTACTAGTTCTTGCTCTTGTTATGATTGTTCTTTCATAGTTTCCTTAGTCACCTACACATGAGAGATTTTGTGCGTTCACTGGTTTTTAGAGACTTTTTGTTATGCATGCATTTGTATCATCTTCTTATCCATGTTTTTCTTTAACACCGTCATTTTCTTTTTGTTAGATGGATGCCTTGACTTGTTTTGAACCTTGAGGACAAGGATCGGAATAAGTTTGGAGGTATTTTACGGATTGTGGATTGATTTGGATGGATTCTTTGCGAAAGTCTCATTAGCAGAGTGAGATTGTTTAATTGTTTTTATGCGGTTATATGCGATTGATGGATGGTAATGGAGGATTTTATATCATTTCTTTCATTTCTTTCATTTCTTGTCCTTTCATATTTCTCTCTAATTTCATTAGGATATGATACACTTTCATGCATATATTTAGTATAGTTTAGTTTTTTTTAAAATTTTTATTGTATTTAGAGTCACCCGAGACTTTGTTCATGCCTTTGGTTGTGGATGAGTAAATTACGATTGCCTTTTTGACTTAAAAAGTAGGGAAAATTAGGAGAAACACTCAATCGAGTCCTTACCCTGCATTTTTATGATTTCATGATTAGGAACTTAGTATGATGGTTAAGCTTTGTGCTAGATAGTGAAAGTGAGTAGACGGTCAAATTTGTGCAAGTGGTATTATTTTAAGCCTCATTGAGGGATTCGCTTGATTATAGTGAAAGTGAGAAGTATTAATAGGAGTTTTCTTAGTGTAGAGTGTCCCACATGTTTCCACAGGAAATGGAGCAGGGAAACTTGTGGTGGGGAAAAGTGAGAAAAGCGGTCCACAGGAAATGGAGCAGGGATCGTATTAATTGAAAAACAATTTAGAGAAAAAAAATAGAAAATATAAATTGAATAAAGGCGGAAGTTGTAAAACTCCTCAAATAAAAGATTTAGTTCGAGTGCTTTCACTATACAAGTGAGATTTAAACTTGCGTGCTTTAATGTATAGACCAAGAAAAACATATGAGTAGTTGATGGACTTTGTTTTTTAGTCTATGTCTTGAAAGTGAGATCTTAATTGTGTTTGGGTTGCGAGTCTTGACATATCATAACTCGAAATTTCTTGAGTGGCTTGTTAATTTGGCGCTATGTAAATCAAAGGAACTCCATGAATTTTGAGTCGGGTATAGGATTAGTTGAGTCGAGTGCATTATTATATTAGGAGTCTAGTTTAGTTTGTGTTGTCATCTACACCTTTGCTCGGACGTGCAAAGTCTTAAGTTTGGGGGTATTTGATAAGTTAGTATTTATATATATTTAGTTGTTTATTTTAGTATATTTAAATATAGAAAGTCTCTAAAATATATATTTAATTATATTTATTGATCGTTTTCAGGTGAAACGGAGTGCGCGTTTGAATTCATGGTGGAAAAATACTCAAAATGGAGTATTTACTTGAGTGATCGGACGCCGGACAATTTGCCTCGAGTTACGTGCAACGCAGTGGGTAGAATAGGAGACAGCTGACACGTGGAAGCTTCCCATTGGTCAATTCTTCAATAGCACGTCATTCACAACCTATCCTCCAACCAGAGCGTGACACGTGGCAGACCTAACACAAATCACAACCGGCCGAACGCGCCACGTCAGCGTCTCCATTTACTCCATTAATCAGATGTCGCCACGTGGCGTCTCGCATCATCACATCACAACAAAACCAGTTTTCCTCGCTTCAGCCTCCATCAGTTTGTCATCGGGATGCGCGTCAGCATAAGCTCCCGGAAGTTCGGTCGATTTCACGCGAATTATTCCACCCACCTCTTTGCCGCCACGTGTCGCTCGCTCACCACGCCAATCACGTCACAAGCAGCGGTCCAACCAATAGGAGAGCGCCACGTCAGCTGCTCGGCAGGAAATGAACCAATCGGCCGCGAACACGTGGACATAAGTGATTTTCACCCAAAAAACAGCCCTACGATGCTCCTCGGTGCACGAGTCACCTCCCCAACACCCAAAATTAGTTTCTCTCACCTCCCGATAAGTGACGGCCCCAATTTTCCACAAATTGGGCCCCGCCCGCCTAAGCCCACGTGGACCCCCGAGCCGGTCTCGCAAAGTCAACGCAGAGACTTAGTCGACCTTCTTCCAATCCATCATTATACGTAAATTCACAATTTTAAGTTGAGTTATTAATATTTTGCAAGTTTTACAATTTAGCGGAAGCAATTTCTACAAATAAATAACTCAACGATAATGTAAAAAGTTAGGCAACCTAATTGTGGAACCCAAGAAATATGTTATCATCGAGAGAGAGTAACTAAGATATACAAAATAATCACCTAGCTATGAAGTTTTCCCTCTCGCTACTCGTCATGCTCTCGCTCTCACCAAACACGAGATTGACGAGCCCGGGTAAGTAAAATCCAAGTAGAATCTAAACAAGAATTCAAGATAAAATGAAACAGATCTAAAAGGCATGCGAGATAAACGAAAGTTGTATGGAATGCATGATCATGAGACCGTAAAACAATGAACGTACAACGAGAATGAGTGTCACAAGAAACAATAAAGAGAGGTGCCCAAGTAGTCTAAGACCACCGAATGCGGGGTGCCACAGGTCGGGGTCGCAGAGTCGCGCAACGCCAAGCAGACTCGGTCATCGGATGCGGCATCGCCGTACCTAAAATGTCGCGAATGAGGGATATCAACGGCGCCTCGGATAAAGCACATCTCATTCCGAATACTGTGACTCGAGGTCATGGCCCCGGTGGCGAGCCGGCAACCACTCCAATCAGAGACACGAGTACGACTCACTTGGCCCTCGGACACTCATAAAGAGTGAGAATTCCAAGAAAAGGACATGATTCAACATCAATCAAACATGCAAGCTCAAATGAAATATCACATTTTCTAACTGGTTTACTTACCTCAAAATCCGTAATTCATCATCAAGACGTCCCGCTCACGCCGCGATATGCGCACCCGACACCCAACTCCTATGTCCCTGGTGTCCATTTATACTATTTAGGACTAATTTACTAAGTCGGTCAAATAACAACCAATTTACTTAACATACAACTCACCATGGCCTTAAAAATTCATTTGAAGCTACCGCGTGTCGCACGTTGTCGAATCACACCCTCGTTGAGGATCGATCGGTCCAACGACGTGCCACCGCGCCGTTCACCGCGCCGCAGCCACACCACCGTCGCACCACCGTTGTCTTTGCCGCGTCGGCTCGTGCCGCACCACCGTCGCGTCACCGCGCCGCTGCAGAGGCGCGCGTCACGTCACGCTGCGTGCGCGCCGCCTCATCGTCGTTCTTGCTTGCGTTACGCGTTACCGCGCGGCTGCCGCCGTCCATGGTGCCAAGCTGCCGCGCAGCCCGCCGCCTACGCCACGCCGCCGCTGGCTGGAGTCGCTGGTGCCGCCGCATCGCTGGCCGGCTGCCGCCGCCGCGAGATCTGAACCCGCCGCCTCGCTGCGCCGCTGCCACCGTCCGCCGTCCGCGTCTGCCGTCTTTCGCAGCTTCTCGCGCCAAATCCGCGACCTGCGCGATCGCCGCCATCGCTCACCTCCCGCGGTCTCCGCGTGGCCGCAGCACTGACGAGCGGCCGAGCCGAGCCGCCGCCGGATCTCCTTCTTCCCCGGCGACTTCTCTCTCTCTCTCTAGCTTTCTCTCTCTTTCTCTCCTCTTTCTCACCTCCCGATTCTTATCTCAATCTCTTTTTTTTTTTTTATATATATATATATATATATATACATATACATATACATATATATATATATATATACATTTCTTTTTTTTTATTTCCTTTTTGATTTTAAATCAAAAGTATCATTGACATTCGTGCAACACGAATCTCGAGGCAACTCAACAACCGAAGACGGCGCGCATCTCGAGGCACCAACTCGCCTCCTTTCAAAATCTCGATACTCACGCTACACATAGCACAAGGCGTATTCAATGTCCACCTTAAAACCACATAAATCCACTATAGCTACATTAAGCCACTATCTCGGTCCCACGTCGGCACGCGACTCGATGCACGTCCCCGTTCATGTTTCGGCTCCCGAATTCCCGCATATATATTTCTCAACAATTAGCATTAAAATCTTAAATTGGACATTCTCGGTGTCTCCATTCAAGATTCGGACATACGTATTCGACGAGTGGGTCCCACATACGACCTTGACCCGGCACGTGGCACAAGTCAAATTTTCGGGCCGTTACGCTCTTCCCAACGAATTAGAATTTCGTCTCGAAATTTACGCACTTCGATAGTGTGTTATGACCGAAGACCCAAGGCCATACCCGCCAAGGCCATACTCGCCAAGTGCCATACCCCCATCTTACTCTGCAGGGCTGGGCTCCTCCGCGACAAGCTGGGCTCCTCCGTGACGAGCTGGGCTCCTCCGTGACCTCCAAGCAATGAACACACCATCTGTCTCCACCCCTCAATATATGTCAGGGCAACATCCTCGCAACATATATTGGAATACAACGAAACATAAGTCCCATGATCCACCGTCAATAACATATTTATATCTGCAGTATGTCCGCGAGAATGTAAATCAAGCTCTCTGCCTGTCTATCCGTCTCTCTGATCGAGTGGGTCCCAACCCAACTCATACTCTCTCTCTCGATCGAGTGGGTCCCAACCTAACTCATACTCTCTATCCGATTACGATGGGTAGTAGTCGGACTTGCGCGACAACAAGCATGAATCGCTTCTAGCTCACAGGTTGTGCTTGCCCGTTGTTGTGAACACGTCGGTGAAGTGTCTTGTCGTCAACACTCCCAAACAGTACGTTGAAATCTCGATTCGTATGGAACATGTTGTCCTTGTCCCCGTACTCGAGCCCGACTAAACCTCTCGTCCCTATCTCTCGCACTTGATCGAATTCGACATCGTCTTCGGCCATTACCTCTCGCCATCAACCCTCTAATGGTATTGATGTTGAGGATCTGACAATGCTGGCTACTGTAGTGCACTAGCGTAACTCTACACTGGACCATTTAACACTAACGCCATATACGCCGCATATGGTGGAAACGCAATACGCGCCCGAGGTTAATCTATCTGCCACGATCGTCTAACCCTCGTGTTCCTCTCGATCATCTCCAGCCCCTCGCACCGAATGTGACGATTAATTGTCGAGAATACGACCGGTACTTGTGATGCGTGCGCTCTCACACTCTCGCCACCATAGCCCTCGCTTAAGCCTCATGTATTGTGCTCGAGCGTCGTCACCCAACATAACCAACAAATTCTAGGAAACCGTGTATGACGTAGTAAGCTTGGTCGTGTCCGTGTCATTTGCACCCCAAAGATACTTCTTCACGCGTATATACTTGATCCATGTACCGCAACCGACTCCCTGGTCCTATGTCGAATCGGTGCGAAACTCGTCTCTTCGGTTACGATTGTTCCCCATCGACACCTTCGTAATACGCCACTGGACATCGATCTCGCCGGTCGAGCTGGAGTTGATGATATACTCTACGCATTTGCGCTGGTATGGCCGAGACATCATGTATCTTCACGTGGCTATATATATGCCACCTCAAGGCTAGTACCCCGTTGCAACTTCTCCGAAAAAATGCATCGAAACGTGCGAGTCTCGCTCGCCTCAAATCTAGCCCTAACACCCGTATCGGTCGACGTGCTCGGATATCCTCAAGTAGTGTCTCAAATGTATGAAGTACGAACTCAACTCGCACTCGTGCCTCCTCGATCACTGTAGGCCATGCCTGAACTAGAGATGTTTTAGGTGGGTCGTGACACGCTCACCTTGAATAATTAGTTGCCGACATAGACAACAACAAGGTAGCTTTGTGCCTTAACGATCGAAGGATCTCCTGCGGTTGTTTGTCGCGCGATACAATCTTTTTGGCGAGTAGGGCAGCTCCTCCGCACTCGCAAAATGCGAACCCGCAGCCCCCACGATCATGCATAGAACCTGGTCTCGAAATGTCATCGTATTTTCTATCGCTACGATTCCTCGAATCGGCGTATATTTACCGCTATCGTATATAGTATATTACCACACCACAAATATACCATATAGAATAAAGTGCTACTCTTTTCTTAGCAACTTTAAACGCACCCTTTTTTTTAAAAGGTGAATTGCTAGTCTTAGCAACTTTACAAAGTCTCATTACCTTTTCACTATATTCAAAGGTGCTCGTTCTTTTCATCATGCACTACTCGCACGAGAATTCCCTTAAGTATGCTTACTGGCATATTCCCATCAATTCTAAATATGTGAGAATCTTAAGATTTATAATCTCGTAGGATTTATACTTAGTACTCACTAAATGTTAGAATGATCCGCGGACTCTACCTCACTCGTAACACTTAATTCATTTATAAGTCCCTAAAGGTGGTGGTCGACTTCACCAACCCCGAGACTATAAATGCATAGTGTCACTAAATTGGAGTTACTTGGCTTCGATCCAACAAGACTACTCCAATGCTTTCAAAAGCTAAAGGAGTCCGTACATGATATAATCGTTAACTCTCAAGTCATCTCAACACTTTGCTCATTTAGAGTCTGCTCTCTTCGTTTCTTCTTTCTTTTTTAACTTTACTTTCTCGAATGTTCCTTACATTAATTGTTCCATTCGTTTTATATTATCCAACAACATCAATTTCCTTTTAGAGACTCAAACTTCCATTTCAAGTCTCACTACTTATAGGAAATCCTCAATTTTAGTGAACTCTTTGAGTCCTAAATAAGATCAAAATTCCTCTAAATAGCTTGAAAATCAATTCACAAGTTTGTTTGAGTCCTAAATGGCATTTTAAGTTTCAATTGGAAACCATACCCTTTGTAATACCAAAGTTTCGAATTGAAAACCTTAAAAGTCCTAATTATCTCATTTTACTCAAAATGAATTGTTTCATTTTCCATTGGCTTCACTAAACCAACAATGCTATTTATCTCAATTTATCAATTGAACTAACTAAATTCAAGTTTTACATTTTGTTGCCATTTTTTTTTCTCGCACTTTGGTATCTACTCGCTCTAATTATATCCAAAAATTAATCATTACTATTAATATTCTTTATTATCAATTTCTCCGAATCCGATAAATTTATCGTCAATCTTTTTCAATTTTACTCATCGCGTCTCACGCGATACACAAGAGTGAATATCGTATATCTATCGATAATAATATAATACAACACATCAAATATCACATATAGTTCAAATTTAATTTTCTCCAACTCTCCTCACTTCCCAACGAAGACGTCAGTCAGGATCATAGGGTTCCACTCTAAGTTCAAGGTTCCTAACTTCCGCTGGTTTATGTCTTATGCTGGTTGTGGGTTAATTAAGAGCTAAATGTAAAAATTTAGGCTCGATACCAATCGTGACGGCCCCAATTTTCCACAAATTGGGCCCCGCCCGCCTAAGCCCACGTGGACCCCCGAGCCGCTCGCAAAGTCAACGCAGACTTAGTCGACCTTCCAATCCATCATTATACGTAAATTCACAATTTTAAGTTGAGTTATTAATATTTTGCAAGTTTTACAATTTAGCGGAAGCAATTTCTACAAATAAATAACTCAACGATAATGTAAAAAGTTAGGCAACCTAATTGTGGAACCCAAGAATATGTTATCATCGAGAGGAGAGTAACTAAGATATACAAAATAATCACCTAGCTATGAAGCTTTCCTCTCGCTACTCGTCTGCATGGCTCTGCACTCGATCAAACACGAGATTGACGAGCCCGGAGTAAGTAAAATCCAAGTAGAATCTAAACGAAGAATTCAAGATAAAATGAAACAGTCTAAAAGGCATGCGATAAACGAAAGTTGTATGGAATGCATGATCATGAGACCAGAAACAATGAACGTACAACGAGAATGAGTGTCACAAGAAACAATAAAGAGAGGTGCCCAAGTAGTCTAAGACCACCGAATGCGGGTGCCACAGGGTCGGGGTCGCAGTCGCGCAACGCCAAGCAGACTTCGGTCATCGGATGCGGCATCGCCGTACCTAAAATGTCGCGAATGAGGGATATCAACGGCGCCCGGATAAAGCACATCTCATTCCGAATACCGTGACTCGAGGTCATGGCCCCTGGTGGCGAGCCTCGCAACCACTCCAATCGAGAGACACGAGTACGACTCACTTGGCCCTCTGACACTCATAAGAGTGAGAATTCCAAGAAAAGGACATGATTCAACATCAATCAAACATGCAAGCTTAAATGAAATATTGTACATTTTCTAACTGGTTTACTTACCTCAAAATCCGTAATTCATCATCAAGACGTCCCGCTCACGCTTCGCGATATGCGCACCCGACACCCAACTCCTATGTCCCCGGTGTCCATTTATACTATTTAGGACTAATTTACTAAGTCGGTCAAATAACAACCAATTTACTTAACATACAACTCACCATGGCCTTAAAAATTCATTTGAAGCTACCGCGTGTCGCACGTTGTCGAATCACACCCTCGTTGAGGATCGATCGGTCCAACGACGTGCCACCGCGCCGTTCACCGCGTCGCAGCCACACCACCGTCGCACCACCGTTGCTATCGGCGTCGGTGCCGCACCACCGTCGCGTCACCGCCGCTTGCAGGAGCTGCGCACGCGCTGCCGTCGCGCGTGCGCGCCTCATCATCGCGTGTTGCTGCCGTTACCGCCATGCTGCCGCCGCCGCAAGCCGCGGCGTCCGCTAAATAGCCGCGCCAGCCCGCCGCCTTCGCCACGCTGCCCGCTGAGTGTCGCGTCGGTGCCGCCGCCTATACTGTCTTTGGCCTACCAAGTTTTAGTAGTTTTATATATTAAGAACTTTGGTTTTATTATTTTTATCACCGAGTATTATTGTTTTGTTATCGACTTTCTTCGACGACGATGTTCGACTAATCAACTCCTTGCCTAGGTCGGAGGGGAAACAAGTTGGGATTATGGACTGATGGCATATTATGTGAGATCTTTTATTTTATTATTTAATTTAATTTAATTCTCCTATTTTATTGTTGTTGATTTTAAGGAATATGATTTAGATCTAGGGTATGTATGTGATCAGTGCATGCCTTTAGGTGGACAACCTATAGTTATTTGGACCATTAGTATCTGTGTAATTGTGCTTTTGGACCAATAAAGTAACGAACACTCCCCCGTTTTCCGTCAAACCTTTTTGGTTCTGAGTGTGCAACAATTGAATCTAGGTTAAATCGGGAGCGGATGCGACCCGATTATTTAGGATTAATGTTCCCACAGATCCATATTACTGCGGTTAGTGTTTTAAACCCGATTGGCGGATGTCTAAGGTTATCCATTAATTAGGGAAGTAGTTAGTGACGGACGTCCTGGCTATTGAGATTAGGGGAACGAGGAATTTCTGGCGGATATCGATTTTCTATAGCTAACCTAGGAGAATATAAATTAATGACTTTTTGGGAAAGATTGAAGGCCATGATTGCCATTGAATCTTGATCTTGATTTGTGAAACTGTAGACCTAGATGTTAATTAGGTATTAATGAATTGTTTTCAAAATTAGTTTAGTTATTTTATTTATTTAGTTTAGTTATGTTAGTTAGTTAAATTAATTTATTTTAAACCCTCGATTTTCCCTTTTTGTTGTTTTTAACCTAAGAAAGACTACCAATCTCAGTGGGATGGACCCTTTGCCACTATTCTACAAAATAGTTGGTTTAGGAAACTTTACTTTATTGACGCGTTCGGGGCGCGTCACATTACACCATTTAATTTTGAAGACATATCAAAGAGCTTTCAAATGAACGCTAGCTATGAGTTATAGGGCAGTACCACTAGACTAGAACTTCAACAACAACAATATAACGTCTGTCCCAAATTAATTAGGGGGGTCGGCTACATGAATCAAAGTCTTCCATTATGCTTGATATAGTGTAATTGAAGACTAGAACTTTAAAAGGAACATTAATTTTGTTTGATTTACCTGATGTTTGTTGTTGTTATTGTTGATGCTGTCATCATTCTAGGTAGGACATCATAGGAATGAGCTGAACTTGGGCCTCGTTTGGTTCGTTTTTGCTAACTTACAGTGTTAGTTGATAGTTATCTCATTGGAGTTAATATTTTCATGTTTGGTTCAACCTTATACTTGTAGGGAAGTTTCAAATTTTTAAACAATAAAAAATATGAATATACATAAATAGCCTTCAAACAAGAGAGAAATGAGTAATAAACGAGTCATTAATGAGGTGTAATTGTGTCCACAACTCCTGGGAGATAACTCCATAGGGAGGTGGTGGGGAGATATCTCACAACCTAGGATGTAAGTTGGGAAATAACTTGCAGGCAAGTTGGGCAACCAAACATGATTAGTTCCCAACTCCCTGTAAGTTATCTCCTGGAAGATAACTCCACCCCTAACCAAACAAGGGCTTGATTTAGTGACCAAAATTCGATTACTTACGTTATGCCTTTTCTAAACTAATATCACATCATTGTCATTATTGGAAACATTTATGCAAATTAAAGCATATGCTTGCTGCAGATTGACGAGTTCCTAGAGCTAATTTCTCTTCCTTGCTAGGATGAACATGGGTTAGCTTGTGAAGTTATGGGAAAACTATTGAAGGGAGATAGCTTCCATGCGCGGTAAGGTTCCTTCTTTTTTTCTAACCATAAATTTATAAATAGACCTATCAAACACTGGGCATTTTCATCACCCCATGCGCTCGGAGCACATCCCAAGTGTTCGAGTTCATAAAAATGATATAACCCCCAACTTATTATTGTTCTCTCTATTTTCTCCCAAATCCGGAGTTGCTTTTTTTTTTTGCTTATCAATTGATGATAACACTTCCATCACCCTATGCATTGGGAGCACATATGTGAACTTGACTTACCAGTTTTAATTTTTGTGACATGTCGCACAGGACATCTATTGGGAAAGAGCTGAGTTTTATTGAATGACAAGAATCTCATGCGTTGCTAGATCATTTAACTGCACTGGCTTAAGGGACTGAAGTAGTACATGCAATGTTGTTGGTGTTTAATTGATTGTCCTAAGATTGTTAATTGCATCAATATTTATTCATAACAGTTTTCCGAAGAGGTTTTTCTACTATAGATGAGTTTCGTGTACATAGATAAGTCCAATAGATGTACTGAAGTAGATTTAATCATGTAAATGTATGTACATATTGCACCTACAATTTTCAAGACTGGTAAGAGTTCCTTCTGTAATCCATTATCTTAATGTTTAGATTTTCATTCCTCAATCTTATTGATATTTAAGTATTAATTAGTGCACATTATAATAGGAAAGACTTGGAGAGGTGACATTGAGTTATTATATTGAAAATCTTCCTATGTTGATTCAGTGTTAATAAGTTGAAACGTATGTATCTAATAACTACACCAAAAGGTAGAATATATTTAGACCTTGTTTGGTTGCCCAACTTGCCTGTAAGTTATCTCCTAACTTACACTCTAAGATGAGAGATATCTCCCCACCATCCCCTAGAAAGTTATCTCCCAGGAGTTGTGGATACAATTACTCCTCTCATTAATGACCCTTTTATTACCCATCTCTCTCTTGTTTGAAGGCTATTTATGTCAATTCATATTTTTTATTGTTTATAAATTTGAAACTTCCCTGCAAGTTTAAAGTTGAACCAAAATAAAAATATTAACTCAAAGGAATTAACTTCATGGAGATAACTCCGAACTAACACTGTAAGTTAGCAAAAACGAACCAAACGAGGCATTAGAATAACTAACAGACGTAAGGTCTTGTGCAATTGTGCTTCTCGGCAATATTTTCCCATACAACTTGATTAACTTCCTAACTTTAGGGATTAAGGTTTAAGATTTAGGGGAGATGTAGCTATTCAATATAGGGACGACTGTTCTTCCTCTATTATACTGATATAAGGTTTTTTGACTTTATTTAAGGGAAACACATCGTTTCTTACCTTTTATACTATATATATTTGGCTATATTAAATAAAGTCTCGTTCCTATAAAACAATAACTTCCTAACCTTGAAGAATTTTTCGATTTCAGATGGGCACATCAAGAAGCAAAAGATGAGCGCATAGTGGCCACTTTGAAGCAGTAGGTTAAACTATACCTGTGCAACGGGCGGGCTTGGGCGGGCCTGGGCCGAGCCTAAGTGGGCTTTTTTTTGAAGGCCCAGTTCAAGCCCGCCCAAGCCCAATACGGGCCAGGCTTGGCTGGGCCTAATTAAACTGGTTTTGCCTCTTTAGAAAGCAATGTTAATTTAAATAATGCCGTACAAGATAAGAATCATAAGCCACTATCACTATCAAATTATCAAATCCCACATGAATAAAAAAAAGTTAACATGAAAAGGTTCTACTATAATATAAGCATATGAAAAAATATAATCAGAAATAGGAAACAACAAATTTCTCATGCCCAAACTTACCATGATCGATCCTAAGAATCAACATTAATGTCCAAAATTGTAAAATAAGATAAGTACAAAAATTTAAAACATAAAGTGATATCGTGTTTGAAAATAACAAGAAGATTTCTACCAAAAAAATTCGAAATCTAAAATAAGGATTTGAAAGTTGAAATTCAAAACCTTGATGCTTCAAAATCTTGCAAAAAATAAATAAAAGAATTAGACATTAATTTTTAGTTATGTAGACAAAATAATTGAGTAATTTACTACCATAAAAATAATAATTGAGTAATTAAAATTACAACAAGAACAAAGCATGCATAAAAAAACTAGAACAAGTGTACTTGATGTAGTTATAAAAAATTTGTATATAAAACATTTACCTTACATAAAAATGATCATTCATTTATCCATGAGTTTCTTCACCGCAAAAATTCTAATCAAGTTCTTGAAATTCAATCTCCATATTCTTGTTCCTAACAAAACTTAAAAAGTAAAAATAAGATATGAATATTTTACATATTGTGCAAAAAATAAGGCCAAAAATAAAATATAGTAACCATTACCTCATATAGAATCATCCTCATCACTTGAGCTCTCCGATTCACATTTATAAACAAAATCACATATTCAAGAAAATCGAAATTACATAATTTTTATACTAATAATTTAAAGATAAAAAATAATACGACAAAATGAATTACCTTATTCTTGAATCCAATCTTTAAGATAGTTTAATGCTTGAATTGTTTTCGACTTGAGAGAACTTCTTGAAGATGTTAAAATTTCTCCTCCAATGCTAAATGCGGATTCGGAAGCAACGCTTGCAGCTGGAATCAATAACAGATCTCGGGCCAACTTTGACAATTCAGGGTATCTCATATAGCTTTTTTCTCAAAATTCTAGAATTTAAATCTTTACTCATGTCGTGAGTTGGCTCCTCGAGATAAAGATCCAATTGCGACTTTGTATGCTTGGTAAATACTGATGATTCCCCAAAAATTCAAAAAAATCATTAAACTACTCATCAGCCATGGCCTTTTCAAAGTTGACACTTTCATTTGAAACTCCACTACAACCAAAAGTGGGTTGCTTATATTCATCAAACAACCTTGGAAGAGTTGCAACAACTTTATTAACCATCTCATCCATTTTATCTTTGCCATAAATCTTTCCATTAACATATCTTAAAATCTTAGTTTTTTGTCTAGGATCTAAGATCCCAACACAATTCAATATCCTATTATAGTCAGCCTAATACTTGTCAAATTTTGGCTACGTAGCTTTAGCTGTAGCATACAAGATATGAGAAGGATCACTTGCCACTTCCAACAACTTTGAGTAATTTTTTCATACTCCTTTAGTAAACAAGTTCGAAGTAGGAGTTTTTTGAGCCGAAAACATAACCGTCACCTCATAAAACACCTTAAAAAACATGTAAGTCTCAAGAACATTTTCCCACTCTTGTGCTGAAATTTCATAAAGCCTAAGAACATGATTCCGCCCCTCAAAATGATCAAACACGTCCTTGTAGTATAAAGAATTCTAAAGCATTTTATAAGTGGAGTTCCACCTAGTTGGAGCATCAAACCTTCTTTTTTCTTCTAAATGAAAATTATTTTTTGCCACATTAAAAACGTTTTTCCTTTTGATCGAAGATCTATCAATAAACTTGATAATCTCTCTAATTTTGGCAACACTAAGTTCTATTATTTTCAAACCCTCTTGAACAATCAAGTTCACAATATGAGTGCAACAACGAACTTTGAAGAACTCACCATTACAAATAAGATTTTGGCTTAAACCAAGATGACTCTTGAGCATGGAAAGCATGGAAGTATTATAAGAAGCATTGTCATCAGTAATTGAGAAGACCTTATGTTTCAAATCCCATTGAGTAAAAAATAACTCAATCTCATCTACTATGCATCTAGTATCATAAAGAAGGACTAAGGCTTTAAACCTCAAAATTCTTTTTTGTAATTTCCAAGCATCATCAACATAGTGAGCAATAATACATATATACCCGGCTTTAGTACGTTCATTCTTCCAATTATCAGTTGTGAAACAAACTTTACCGGGTATATTCAAAAATCTTTCTTTAAGATTGTCCCTATTTTGGCATATAAATCAAGTATATCCCTTTTAAGAGTATGGCTACCAAATTGTTTATGTTGAGGGCATGCCTTGGACATCATGCGCCAAAAAAGTTTTTCTTCCACAATAATAAAGGAATGGGAACCTTCAACAACAAACATGGAAATGCAATGGCACATTTCTTCATGATCGAATTTATAGTTCTTTAGTGCAACACTTCCATCATTCATCGCTTCCTTACCCAACGAAAATTGCTTGATGTATGTATTGACACGACTAGAGCATTTGTCAGTGTGACGCTTCAAGTGAGATGTCCCATTCGATGAAGATGCACAATAAACGCCTTTGCAATAATTACATACAGCCTTTTCGTCATCCTTTACTATAACTTCCTTGAAGTGGTCCCAGACTTTTGATGTTTTTCTTGGTCACTTCTTTTCTCTAGTATATTCAGTAAATCCATCCTCAACACTAGCACGAGCTTCCTTGTTGCTTTCAGGTATAGAAGAATTTGATTCTTGTGCCATTGTCCCTTAGACAATCATAAAGCACACATTTATTAGATATTTTAAGCATAGAAACAAAGTGAATGTTAGGAATGTATTGTAGAAGTGAAAACCAGTGAGACAAAAAGGAGGTTGTATTCTCTAAAAAAATATAATATTTATAAAATGAATGAGATGCTACTTCATCAGTTTATCTATACAACCCTCATGCCAAATTGCTAATATTAGGTAGCCAAAAACTACCTTTTTATGAAAGGACATTTATTATATTATATACAAAATAATAGGAATTACAAAAATTGGGGAATAGAAGGATGGGATTTAAAAAAAAAAAGCAACAGAAGAATGGGTGTTCATTTTTGTCTACCCACAGAGCCTTGGACAAGCAAATGGCCCCCTTTTTTTCCATTAAAACAAGACAACCAAAACATCCTACCACCTATTAATAAAAAACCAAAATGTTTTAAAGAACTAAACTCTATAGCCTTAAAAGCCCTTTCAATCATAACTCTCCCAGTCGTTGCCGCATCAAAACAAAAAATCACCTTAGCTAATGGTGTGCATTATCAAGCCAGCAGCCAAAAACAGCCTTATTATAGCACAAATAGGACCGCCTCTATCATTATAGTCCAATTAAAACACCCAAAATATTATTGTAATGAGCCGCTGGATTGCGTGAAGTTGGTCTTGTACGAAGACCTTGTTGGGACTTGGTTTTAAATGAATATGACATTGTAATGCCATCTAGGCAACTATCCATTTGATAAAAAAAACACCAAAAAATATGAATGAACAACATTGACAAAAAATAATATTAAGTGGAGGTAAATCTATTTCATACATACTTGCTTCACCATCAAACCTAAAGACAGTCGAACCCAAAGATAGATCGACGTGATTGATCTAGAGTGTAAACTCTACAATGACTGTGAGTACACTTTGGAGTGGAGATGAAGTGATTACTGATAAGAGAAGTTGAAAAGGTGACAAAGAAAAAAATGAGTTCAAATCTCCATATGGAAGAACTAGGAGGGTACTCAGGGTAGGTAGGTAGACGAAGAGTCGCGCACTCATTATGCGGGCCGGGCCCGGGCCGGGTTTGGGTAAAAAAAATCAACCCAAGCCTACCCAATAAAATCACGGGATTTCACAGGTTTGGGCCGGGTCGGGTTTTGTTGTATAATTAGGAAACCAAGTCTGGCCCAAGTCGGGCAGGCTTGGACGGGCCTAGCAGGTGCCCAACCCAATGAACTGGTCTAGGTTAAACTAAGTAGACTTTAGATGATTCAGAAAATCAAATTAATGAAGATATACCTCTTTGAGCCAATCAAACTCAACAAACAATTTATTTTTGGAGAAAATAATGGATCAGTCTCTATCATTGCGCTCGATTTTGTGTAATTGCTAGTGTGCTTAATTTCCAAGTCCTTTAACTCCCTCCTAATTAATGTATCCCACCATGGTAGCTCGATTTTGTGTAATTGCTAGTGTGCTTAATTTCCAAGTCCTTTAACTCCCTCCTAATTAATGTATCCCACCATGGTAGCTTCGGTCTACATCTCCATCGTTTAATTTCTTCAATTTCTATTGAGTCAAAAACTGCTTCACAATAGCCTAACAAGTTAAAGTTCAAAAGATGGGATGAAATCATAAATCTAAGTTCTGATCTTGCTTAATGCGAGAACGAAATGAAATACCTAACCTATATATTAAGGAAAGATTATGGGAATCTCATCAATATATGACTGTTGTAAATACATACCAAATATGTACCCGTCAATCTATGTAAATTAGGTAGTAATTTCAATTCCCTCAAAGCAATATGGCCGTTGCATTGTATCTCTTGTACATATCTTACTTAAGGATCATTAATGTAAAATCAAAATACCTTTGCTCAATTGTACATGGTATTAGAGACCATGGTTCAGATGAGACCTGAGAGAAAAAGCCCCTAGATCATGTAACTTTTGATTTATCAGAGAATGTTAAAGATGTGTAGACTGAAAAGATTTTATGGCTGATGATTAACTTTCATCGACCCACTTTCATAGTGGTGATAGAGCAATCATGACTTCTTCTACTTGTTCAGATCCGACGTATCCATATCATCTTCAAACTTCTGACAACCCCGGTACAATGTTGGTATCCTCTATTCTCAATGGAGAAGATTACCCAACTTAGAAGCGAGTGATGATGAATGCGCTTCATGCTAAAAACAAGGTTTGTTTTGTTGATAGGGTCTTTTGAAGCCAACCATTGACTCTTCAGATGTACATGCCTAGGTGAAGTGCAATTAAATGGTAATCTCTTGACTTTTTAATTCTCTTACCCCTGAGTTACATGATAGCGTATCATATGTTGCTTCGGGATGCTAGATGTGGGTGGATTTAGAAGAAAGATTTTCACAAGGAAATGCACCTCGCATACATGAGTTAAAGCGAAGCTTTGCATTAATGCAATAATACACTATGACTATTGCTGCTTATTACACTATGATGAAGGGGTTGTAGGATGAACTTTATACTTATTCTACCATTCTCCAATGCTCTTGCGGATCAACAAAAGAATTAGTTGCAGAACGTGAGAGAGAAAACGTTTCATCAATTTCTTATGGGTCTTAGTGACAAATTTAATGTTGTCCATTCTAATATTTTAAGTACTGATCCTTTGCCTAGCATTACTAAAATATATGCATAGTGAAGAAAAACAACAAATGTTGGCATCAATTCGAAAGCCAACTATAGAAGTTGTTGCCTTCAATACCCAGCTCACTAAATCAAAGGATGCATCCAAATGGAATACTTATGCTAGATCCAACATTAAGCTTCATTGTGATCATTGCAACAAAGATAACCACACACGAGATAGGTGCTTCAAGCTCATTGGCTATCCACTCGATTGGCCGAATAGGGGGAGACCATCTAAAAGCCACCCTAAAACAACAAATTCTGCATAAAATTCTCTTGATGCTCAGTCTATTACTTTGCTTGAATCTCCAATACATGGGCTTAAAAAGACACAATATGATCAACTCATGTCTTTGCTAAATGTTGAAAAACAAAGTTCATTTGCAAATTTTACTGGTAAGACACTTTTTTTTTCTCATGAAATTAATTCTGAATGGTATTAGATAATGGTACCTTTGATCATATGTCTTGCAATGAGTTTTTTTAATTGATTGCAAACCTAGTTCATTTTTTCCACATATAGCTTTACCTAATGGCACACACATGTCTGCTAAAAGTCTTCGTAGTCTTCTACTTTCCTCTAACATGGTTTTAAATAATGTCTTGAATGTACCTTCATTTACTTGCAATCTTATTTCTATTAGCAAATTAACCAAAGAACTTAATTATGCATATATTTTCTTTCCTTTATTTTGTGTTTTGCAGGACCTTGCCGCGAGAAGACTAATTGGAATGGTGAAATTTGAGATGACATTTATTATTTTAAGCAATTACACACTTCTTTTGCTGCCAACTCTATAAGCGCTCACACTACAAACCTTTGGCATCAAATGATGCGTCATTTATCTTTTGATCATTTCTTTTAATCATTTGTCACTTGTTCATGAATTTCCATCTTTATTTTTAAAAAGTTACAATAAATCTTGTGATGTGTGTCATCGAGCCAAACAAACTCGAGGTGTTTTTCTTTTACGTCATATTAAAACTAAAGTTCATTTTGAATTAATTCATTGTGACATTTGGGGACCATATAAAACTGCTTCTTTTTCTGGGGCTCATTTTTTTCTTATTATAGTTGATGATTACACTCGTGCAACTTAGGTTTTTATCATGAACCATAAATCAGATATTTATTATTTTTAACCACTTTTCATGCGATGATTAAAACTCAATTTGATTGTTTAATAAAAAAGGTTCGCAATGACAATGGCTTGGAATTTACATCCAATGCTATGCAATGTTTTTATTAGCAAAATGGGATTTTATTTCAGCATAGTTGTGTTGACACGCCACAACAAAATGGGGTTGTTGAATGCAAGAATCGTCATTTACTAGAAGTTGCACATGCCTTACGTTTTCAAAGTGGCCTACCTATTCGTTTTTTGGGGGGAATGTGTCTTAACAACAACTTATTTAATTAATCATACTTCAACACCTTTATTGTCTAATAAATCGCCATATGAATTATTATTTTCTTGCCACCATCCTACTCACATTTGCTAGAATTTGGATGCCTTTGTAACGACCCAAATTAATTAAACCAGGATTAACATTAATCTTAAGGATTAACGGTCGTAATTCGAGCGTTACGTGGACAACTCGGTTGACTCAAACATGAGAACTGAGGAAATATATTTTTTATGGATGGTGGTTGTATATATGTGGTGTTTTAAATTATTATTATTATATTACACCGCATGTGTGTATGTTGTTATCAGACGAGTTAGTTTGATGGGTGTTCGCCTCGAAAGGCGTGTCAATGCGGGTATTCAGTAGGAAAACTACGGGTACACTAGGAAACTCGACTAATTCACGTTAGGATGACTAGTTAATCAAATTAAAATGGGTAATGTAACCATAGGCTAAGTTGATTAAATTAAAACAATAGGCTGTGACGTACCTTGAAATGCATGTCAAAATGCGGGCATCGAGTGCCGGGTAGTTGAGGGATTAGTGGAACCATTTATATGTCCATAGGAGGTTCTAAAAACATTAATCACATTTATTATAATGGGCTTAAGTTAATGTAATTAAATAAAATCAATCAAGGCCTATAGTTTAGTTATTTAAATTGGAAACTATATGATTTTTTTAGAGATGTGCATTGACACATCTAGGAACCATATGGAGTAACAATTGGTGTCACTTGAGTCTAGTTAGTGGGAATTAGTGGGCTAAGTGGCTAGAGGTGAACCATTAGATAAACCTCGGGATACGTAAACACATAGAGATCAAGGGTTATGAATCAATCCCACTTTGATATATATTGATGTGTTGATCTACACATGCAAACCCAAAATTCATTTCATTAGAGGAAGCTGAGAAATCAGAGAGGAAGAAAAGGGGAATTGGAGCTGGAGATCAAAGCTTAGGTAATTATTATCTCCATCTCCTACACTATCTAATGAACCTAATATTGTAGGTTTTTGATGAAATTTGAATTAAAGGGTTAGATCCCTAATTTTAATGGAAACTTGATGAATTGTATGTTTTATAACAATTTCTAATAAGGATTTATCAATGGTTTTGTTAAATTGGAGCTTTAGGTGAATTTGGGAGAAGTTAATGGATTTCATGGAATTGATTAATTTGATCAAATTGATGTTATGAGGTTGATGTAAATGATGTTTTGAAGTCATTTTGGTGTGGACGGTATGATTGTAGGGTCTAGGTAGCTAATTGGGGAGTTTGGGACATAATTCTTGAGTTGAGAATTCTGTCACAAAGGGTAATTAGTGCGCTAACTAGATCGATTAGCATGCTATTGATTATGTGCACTTAATTGTTTTCCAAAATGAAGAAGAGTAGCGCGCTTGTCAGATCCCCTAGCGCGCTAACTTAACCTAGCATGCTAGGTAGACCCATTAGCTCGCTAATGCCAGATAAATAATGAATTTAAGGGACTATTTTGGGATTTTTGACTTGAATACCCAAACACCTATAATCATACTAAATATGTAAAATTAGACTTCAGGGACTTAGGGGACCATAGCTCAGGTATCGTGGAGCTAGTCGGGTCAGATTTCGGGAGTTCAGGAAAGTCAGAGCGCGGATTGAGGTGAGTAAACCCATTGGAATGCCTCACAAAATTCATGGTTTGTTATATCGATATCGAATTACATGTGTGACTGTTGCTAGGCACACATGGGGTTTCACTCTTATTTTGGTTTGCGTATATATTAGTTGTGGTTAAATTGCTTGCACGGGTTACTTGTGATAGTGCTTGTGTCGACAGTAGTAGGATATACTTGTGACCGACAAGAGGGATTAGGGCGGTCCTGATGTGTAACAGCGTCGGGAAGGGATTATGCCGTTTACTGAAGTTGGAATTTAGTCATTATAAGTCTGTAAGTATATACGTGGTTCCTATTCGATTTATCGATTACTGGCTGGTGTAGGTCAGGGCTTTCTCATGATTATACGGATGTTTACTAATTAATGCTTTATTTCTGAACTGGTTTAGTTGGTATATGTTGTTTATTTGTTTCACGCTATTGCTTTTGCTTGTCGTGTGCTCCCTACATTCATGGGAATATGACGTACTGTTGCCAGGTGTTATTTTTGCATGTTCCGTAGTTTATCAGTTTTACTTTATGAATGTCGTGTGGACTTCTCTTAGGATCTTACTCTCTGGACTCGTCACTCTATTTGTTGGGTTTTTGAGTGCAGATCCTTCGACGAGAAAGGGCAAGGGTAAGGAGGTACTGGACGATTACCTCTGAGATTGAGGAGCCAGATCGTGTGTGATATCAGTATGTATTTATTTTACATGTATATGGAACTTTTGTTATACTTATTTCGCCTTGATATATACATGACATCTTCTGTCGGGTTTTCCACTACTAAGGATTGTTAAAATACTGCATAACTCATTTAATTTAAGACTTTCGCTGTAAAATTATAATATAACTTGATAAATTAATTAAATAGCTAACTAAGTCATTAATGCATATGTAAAGATTAATTAGCTTAATTAGGGTTAGTTGGAAAAGTGTAAGCAATCAGGTAGGTCACGAGGTGTCAAGGATAAGCGGGGCCATGACGTGGGAGGGCTTGGTGACATGGAAGGTAGCAAGGCGGCTCAGGATTTA
This sequence comes from Stephania cephalantha, assembly GCA_039657325.1. Classification (NCBI taxonomy): domain Eukaryota; kingdom Viridiplantae; phylum Streptophyta; class Magnoliopsida; order Ranunculales; family Menispermaceae; genus Stephania; species Stephania cephalantha. The sequence goes on along the minus strand of CM077574.1, from coordinate 11,800,168 downwards.
GGGCCGCCACAGTCTTTGTTATGCTTATGCGACAAAAGTTTGAGATAATTTTGTTGCACGTTCTATAACTTGCATATTTGTTGGTTATCCTCTATGACAAAATGGTATCATATTTATGACCTGCAACAAAAGAAAAATTTTACTTCTAGAGATGTTATATTCATGAAAAAAACTTTTCCTTTCTCAATTTGAATTCGGGATAAGATGAACAATCTCGTCCTACCTCTATCATTCCTTTACCTATTATAGATGAACACCAAGTGGAATCATTAATACATGATACCACTACAATGAATTTTGACGTTCAGCCTTGTGATAATTCTTCACATCATGATCCAATGCCAAGTCTACTTATCCATGAAGTAGACCATGTCCCTCCTCCACTGCAAAGACAACACCTGCAAAGAAATAATCAACCCCTAAAGTTCCTTAAAGATTATGTGTGTGAATTGCTTGGGATGATTCCTGTCACTCGTCATACCTCAAATGCATTCACCTCAGGTACTAAACACCCAATATCTAATTCAATATCTTATTCTAATTTCTTCTTCTCATGCTGCATTTTTAGCAGCCATCTATAGTCAAAATGAGCCTACCTCTTATTCTCAGGCTATTATAGATCTGTGTTGGAGAGAAGCCATGGAGAAGGAAATTGAAGCATTAGAGAAAAATAATACTTGGACTATGGAATCTCTACCCGACGGAAAGAAACCTATCAGATCAAAACGGATTTATAAAATCAAGGATCATGCAAATATCACGATCGAACGCTATAAAGCACCATTAGTTGCCAAAGAATATTCACAAGTCGAAGGCCTTGACTACACATAACAATTTGCTCCAGTGGCCAAACTTACCACCGTCAGATAACTACTTGCAATTGTAATAGTTAAAAAGTGGGAACTTCATCAATCAGATGTACATAATGCATTCCTCCATGGTGACCTAAATGAAGAGGTCTATATGTCTCCTCCATCAGGATATTCAAAGTCAGATGATAATCGAGTTTGTCGCCTTAGAAAATCCATATATTGGTTGAAGCAAACATCTCAACAATGGTTCGCTAAATTTTCAGCTGCCTTACTTCACTTTGGATTTATTCAATCTAAAGCAGACAATTCCTTCTTCATCTTACATTATGGTTCTTCTTTTACTGTAGTACTCATTTATGTCGATGATTTAATTATTGCATCTAATGATCCTTCTTCATGTCAAGCCTTGAAACACTATCTTGACACATGCTTTCACATTCAGGATTTGGGTATTCTTAAATACTTCCTTGGAATAGAGGTTACTTGAACTTCTTATGTCATTTCTTTATATCAAAGGAAATATGCTCTTGACATTCTTGTAGAATTAGATATGCTTAGTTGTAAACTATGTCAATTTCCAATGGAGCAACATCGTCGACTTTCTTCCAACTCTAGGGCCCCTATTGATAATCATGCTCAATACCGCCTTCTTATCGATCACCTCATTTACTTGACAATCATAAGACTAGAAATTACAGACTCTGTCCATATCCCAAGCCAGTTCATGCAAGACCCACACGAAGATCATTTTAATGAGCAATGAGGGTTTTGCCCTATCTAAAACCAACACCCGGTCAAGGAATATATTATCTTCCGTTAGTGATTTACGTCTCTATGCCTTTTGTGACTCTGATTGGGCTGGGCAATTCACCCTATGACTAAAAGATCAGTCACTGGTTACTTTGTTCTTCTTGGCCAATCTCCAATTTCATGGAAGACAAAGAAACAAATTGTCGTATCTTGCTCTTTCGTTGAAGCAAAATATCGTTAGTTGGCTGCCACAACAAGCGAATTATTATGGTTACGTGCTCTCTTAGCTGATCTCACTATTTCTCATACTCAACCCATGCTTTTATATTATGATAATCAAGTTGCTCTCCATATTGCAGCCAATCTAGTATTTCACAAATGCAGAATGCACATCGAAATCGATTGTCACTTTATTCGTGACCACCTTCAAAGTAAGATCACCGACACATGTTATGTTCCTACCAAGTCTCAAGTTGCTGATATATTTACAAAAGCTTTAGGTTGTGATCAGTTCCAATCACTAAAAGGCAAGTTGGGCATTCGTGATCTTCATGCTCTAACTTGAGGGGGAGTATTAAGGAAAGATTATTGGAATCTCATCAATATATGAATGTTTTAAATACATACAAAAAATATACCTATCAATCTATGTAAATTAGGTAGTAATTTCAATTCCCTCAATCAAAGCAATGTATCCGTTGCAATGTATCTTTTGTACATCTCCTATTTAAGGATCATCAATGTAAAATCAAAATACCTTTGCTCAATTATTTTACACTGTACAAAAACTTAGATTTTGATTGTGAATTATCAACATCCGAGATCCGAATTAAACCCTAATTAGACGACATGATTAAGCATTTTGAAACTGTCAATAATAATCCACAAACACGTAAATGATCAAAATGCAGAGAGAGGGAAAGAGAGATTTCTTACATGCTCGCTTGAAATCTTAGAAGACTTTCTATAAGAAATGACTGACTAGTGGTAGTGAAGTTCCTAATAGCATCCACAAATAGCTAAACTCAGTTTAGAGTTAGTGGAGTGTCACATCATCATTCCATTATACTTTCATCTTTTATGGTTAAACCTTCAACTAGTCTTTTTATGGGACACACAATAATATCACAATTCTTTAAAAAACATAACACAATTCACAAAAAAAATTGTTGTAGACAAAAACAAGGACTAACACAAAAAAGGCTAATAAATTTTTTTATTTGGTTTTCACGGGGCCGACACGCATTGGAGCTCGTGAATTGCAATTAACATTGCGATTGAACGCCCCAAACATTACACAGGCATTGTAGGTGCCCTAAACTGAGGCCTCTTTTAGTTTGCTTTTGCCAACTTACAGTGTAACCGGAGTTAACTCACAGTGAAAGATCATATTTTCATGTTTGGTTCTACTTTAAACTTGAAGTGAAGTTACAGATTTGTATATAATAAACAATATAAATTGACATAAATATTTTTCAAACAAAAGAAATGGATGTGGGTGATAAAAGGTAATTAATGAATAGTAATTGTGTCCACAAACTCTGGGAACTAACTCCCTAAGGAGTGGAGAGATATCTCTCACCCATAGGTGTAAATTGGGAGATAATTTGAAGGGAAGTTGGACAACCAAATAAGATTAGTCTCAACTCTCCTCCAAGGTATTTCTTAGGAGTTAACTCCACCCCTAACCAGAAAAGGCCTAAGTTATGTAAGAAAGCACTAACGGACGTTCTGAACGTATCCCCAGATAAATCAACAATGTCTATTTGCAGTAGTCATTGCATGCAATGCATAGTGTAATACATTATGAATACCTAAGGGTAACTGACACAAGATAATACCCGACCTTAAGGGAGAAATTTATGGGTTTATAAATGAGATACCTATGTAAATATAGGTAAGGTAAGGGTATTAGCAACTACCCACCTCATTTACCCAATTGCCCACTTTATATACCCATTAATATTTTTTTTGAAAACATACCCATTAATGCTATATATCTTTATATTGATTTCCCTAATAAAAAAGATTTCGTGTACAAAACAAGCAAAAAAGATGACCATACGGTTAATACAAGTTACAAAACAAGCGTTACACTATATTTTCTTCTATTTTGAAATTATATTTCACTCTGTTTTTTTACAAAATTGAAGGTGCATTCTTCTAATTTTCAAAAAATTTATTATTTTTTAGCTCAAATAAAAACTGATATGTTTGATTTTAGAATAATAATTAGATATGTATGCAATAATTATAAAAATAAAAAGGGAGTGTAGTTTTATGCTTAAAAGTTTTATTTTTCTCTTTTTAGATTTAAGTTTTTGTTAGTTAATTTCTTAATTGGCAATAGGTATGGATATCTATGGGTACCCGGTACCTAAATAGATAATACTCATACTCGTCCCCAACAAGAAAATAGGGTAAAAAGGTAGAGTATGGGTAGGCTACTCATACGATGGAGCAGGTATGAGTGAGGCGTCCTGTAACGACCAAAATTCCTGATAATGGATTTAGTCTGTAATTAAGGGTCATCGACCCGTGACGTCTATGAGAGTGAGTACACAGTCCTAATACCCGCTGTTCAGACCGAGAAATATATTAGATTTGCTGTTATGTATTCCTAGTGTGATGTATATGTGTAAACTTATTAAGTTACTCCTACTAGTATATAGATATCGAGACGTGAGCGGGGACGCATCTCGAGATATGTGCATGTGTGGGATCGAGGTAGAGAGTGATGTGGTGAGATTTAATTTAAGCTAATGTGACTTAAATAGCTAAATTACAAGTACATATAGTACACTTTACATAAATGAGGCCTAAGTTGGTATAATTAAACATTAAGTCATTTGACGTTCCTCGAGATACATGTGAACACATCACAAGACTAATTGAGTATAAATGTGTGTTATCAAGGATGAGTTAGTGGAGAGTTAGTGGATGTTAGATCAAGATATTAGCCATTAGATTAGTCTCGAGATGCGTGTATAAATTAAAGATCAAAGGCCATAATTCAATCTTATCTACTTATATATAAATGGATAGATGAACATGAAAGTCATTCTCATTTCATACTTAAAGGAGAAGGAATTTTGGAGAAGAAGATCAACAAGTGTGTTGATGAATTTAAGTGAGTTAGGAGGTGATTGAGCAAGGCAAGGAGGATCATCAACTAGGTATGTTAGTGTACACTATTATTTTATAAGAGTTTTTGGTAAAATTAGAGGTCGATAAGCCATGTTTCACAACTAATAAGGATAATACCTACATGCATTACTGAAAAAATGACTACCCAAGGTCTATGTGGCTAAGAGGGTAATATATGGGCTAAACGGTTAGAGACACTATCTAAAGAATTTAGTTCATGCTTAATGGTTCTATTAATGTCATATTGTTTAACTGTAATGTTTGGTAATTTATTTGTGTTTCAACATTGTTGATGTGAAGTGAATATATGTATTGTTAGGTGTATTTTCTGTTGTGTTTCAAAATGTGGATAAATATCTCTCAGTGTTACTTTCTACTTTACTATACTCACCCTCCTTTTTATGACTGTAGGTGCCGATCCATCGAGTAGCAGACCGGGCAAAGAAAAGATTGGTGACTACCTCAGAGCCTCTAGAGTAATGTTATTTCTGACATTGTAGGTTGAGATTTTTTTGTATGACTTATATGTATCTTTTATATACTTTTGGGGTTGTAGATATGAGTTGTGATAGCTACCCGACCATACACATGTTGATTTATTGTTATAGTCATTTCATTTTATAAATGCATGTGACATTTATTTCTTGGCTTTTCACATACTTAGGATTTATGTTAATAGCTTTCGCTAATTTGTTCAGACTTCCACTGAATAATGCTTATTAGAAAAGATAATTAGGGAGGAGATAAGTTTGAAACGGTTGACTAATACGTTGTTAAGTTTTTCGTGGCTAGATTAGGGCTTAATGACAGGATTAGGCGGGGCAGTGCCCTAGATTAAAGGAGGAGAGTATCAGAGCTTAGGTTTGTAAAGCCTATGAAATGGATTATTATTTGATTCAATAAGTATGAAATGAAATTTGAATAAAATACAATTTTTAGTTGTGGAAACCAGATGATCTTTGCTTAGAAACTATTAGTTGGGAAGTGAGCAAATGTAAGTTGGGGATTATATGTGTATGTATTATGTTTGATATGTATGTATATATACATGTTATGATTCGTAGTAGCTGATATCGCGTTTGCTATTAAATTTCAAATAGAGATGGTTGATTCACGCGATAGTAGGGATGTAGGTACCGACGTCAGTCAGCCTTCTATTTCGTCTACAGATGATTTTCAGAGGTTTTTTGACCGAGTATCAGCTCAAGAGCAGTAGTTGGCCGACTTCATTACTATGATGATAGATCGTTCTGCTGCAACGACATAGATACCGGTCCCTACTGCTACTACTATACCTACACTACCGACGTCAGAGTTTCCTACTACGACACCAGCGGTACTTGTAGTACAGACTCTGTAACGACTCGTTACCTTAAGCTAGTGATTAGTGTTAATCCAAATCTTAATTAACCTGAGTTAGACTCGTGGTTAAGTTTGACGTACCTCGATTAGCGTATGCGTGTGTTTATGTGATGATTTGTATTTGTTTGGAATGTTTAGTGAATTTTATAGATTGTAGTATAAAAATAATTTATATACAAGCCTATAATTGGATAATAAGTAAATAAATAATAAATTTTTGGTACATCAAGTGCGACGAGGTGGGTTTTGAAATGAATGTGCACGCACTAGATTGCTCGTAGGCATGTCCGGTGAACTTATTGGCGAGAAAACACACAAAGTATATATATTTATATATATTCCATATATAAATATATATAATAAAACTATAAAGTTTGGTTTGAACTATATGGATCATTGGATCGCATCGAGATGAGCGTAAGTGTTGATAATGTTAAAATTTGTGTCACTTTAGAGAGTGGCATTTTAAGACATCAATCCCTCGATCAGCCTTGAGATAGCGCGATACGTATCTCGAGAAAAATCCATATATATATATATATATATATATATAAATCCAAAGCTTTAAGTTTATCTTTACAGCTCAATCGATCAATCGCGAAAGAGAGAGAACAAGTGAAGGTTTGATTTAGAGGATAATATAGGAGTGATCTCCAATGAAGTTAAGGTGATCGAACCACGGTTGGATCAGAGATCATAATCTTAGTAAGATGGTTTTTGAGTTTTAAGTTAAATTCAATGGTTGGTGATGATTTCTATGTGAATTTTAGTTGTTGATGATTGTGAATGGGTTGCTACCTCACTAGAGATACTCCATGATGTATTAGAGGAGTGTGGGATGTGATTTTCGAGATTTGGTAATGGAACATTGGCTGCTGCCCTGTTTACTATCGAGACATTGTAGAGTGGAGCGCACTCCACCTAGCAGAGGAGCGCTCCCTTCATTAGTTGGGATGAACTCAGCTGATGGAGTGCGCTCCACCAAGTAGGGGATCATGCTCCCACCACAGAAAACAACAACCCTGCTGAAATTTATTTAGAATTTTCTGAGGTCTTGGGGACTGACTTAGGGGTTCTAAATATAGGGTATTAGACCTATATTGATCACAAATGATTTATGATAGGTGTCGGATTACTGGGAAAATGTTAGTGACCCAGAAAGTTAGGGGATTTGGATACGAAACCTAAAGCGAGGTGAGTATGAATTCACTTATTTATCAATATTGCCTGAATATGTTAGTATATGTAGTTCATATAGTTTATCGATTGGAATGAGTGACTATATACACTGTGACGCTTTTACTAAATGGAAAATTGTGTCTAATGTAATCCATGAGAGTAACTCCTGGAACTGAGACCAGTTTATATAGGATGCAAGGTTGATCTCCCGACATATATGTAACTCTTACTCTTTTTGATAAGTTACGTGGGTTACATATTCACTAGAGGGTTTCAGATAGAACCATCAGATATTAATGGATTAGCTAGACATCAAATCAGCCAACGTGTTGGTCTAGCAATCATATTAATGGTGTCAATGGGTAATCGGCCCTAGTTTTATAAATAAAATGGGAATCACATTGTAATAGTCTGTCAGGACCCGTCACTAAGCCCTCACTTAGTCCTTATTACCTTAATTAGGCACCTAAACCATACAATCATCTTTTAACTTTGAAATACTTTTAAATTCAATCCTTAATAACGCTCCAAATCATAATTTAGATCCTTAACTGACCTCGCTTCTTAATTTATTTTGTTGGAGCAAAGTAGGAATTCATATCCATATTTTGAAAAAATTTCTGCAGAACCTCCCCTAAAAGTGGCCTGCTAAAAAAATCACCTAATAGATAGTAGAATGGAGAGATGCCTAGAAGGACACACAACTCCCCACAGTTCATAATATATATCAAATTTAAATATCTAAACTATCTTAGAGTCTCCAACACATTAGTTACAACTTCACAATTCTAAATAAACAAAAAACTCGATCATAAACCTCTCAACTTACTTTTAAATCAATTTTAGGAGACTCTCATAACTTATTTGAGAGTATTTTCACGACCTACACTCACCCTGGAACCAAAATAATATTTATATAAAATGATTACAATATGAAAGTTTAATTTTAAGAATTGAAAACATTCGCCAAGGTCTTCGAGTATTGTTTATTCTTCTTGGTTCTCACAAAGAACCTGACATCATAAAAAACAACTCAAAGATGTCAGGTAAGTAAACTTCTACCCTGCTCTGTACTCCTGTAAATGTTAGTCCGAATATATGGAGACATGTAATTGCATTTCCAAATAATAAAAAATTATATAACAACGTGGATCCCTCATTTCCTGTTCTAAGCTCATAACAAGAGGGCCCACTTACAATGAACCTAGAATAGTCCTTTAAGTTCAATGCATGCTACCCGGAGTCGACATTACCTGCCTTAGACGCTTGCTATACGTATAGTCTGGAGTGGAGCACTTCATACACTTACAATCGAAGCATGGGAAACTCTATTTGGATGCCACGTATGGATGACCAAGAATGATGCGAAATGCAATGCAGCCTAACACAAATGCAGGTACAAAGATAAATTCCATAAATAATAAAGACCACTGCAGGATTTACTTACAACCAACCAACTTTGAGCTAAATTCTCAGGGTTCCTAATGCGTTGGACTACCTTGAAAATGGTTCCAATAGCTTCCTTGCATACCCTATTATATTATGGGCCATGCTTCAAGTGAAACCAAATAATAAAACCCAATGAAAACTGCGGCGAAAGTACGCTTGAGAATAATTTCCAAAAATGTTAATTTATTTAACTATTTCAACTAGCCAACTTGGGGTATCTTTTTAACCTTGAAACCCTCAATATTTGTTACAATGAGCTAAAAGGAACTTGTAGTACTAATGTCTTACTTTTCATAGACTCTAAGAACACTCAAGTCAGATCACTGACGGAGAAGTTATGAACTTTTCAATATGGTCTGTCAACTTGGCAGACTTTATTTATTTTGAACTGAAAAACTTATCCAAATCAATATTTTAGTAATTAAATCCTCAAAACTTAAACAAAAAAACACCATAAAACTAATAGATACCAACATCACTATATTCTCACAGCTTATGGAGTCAAATTGGATCAAAACCAATAATTGATTCATCCAGAAACTCAATGTAAATCAATATCAACTATAAAACATCTCCAAAATAGTTAATCACTGAATCACATTAGTTCAATTCATCAAAACCCTAACCCAAGTCGGTGGGATTTATTCTAAATCGGCGCACATCAACCCAATACATTAATTCTCAATAATTTCTACCAATTTTTATCAATACATCACGAAACAAATCGAAAAAATCTCAAGAATTCTAATTGAATTGTGGAAAATGCATTGAATTGAAAATTACCAAATTTCAGACCGAATACCTTGTTTCCAACATATAAACTTGGCTCGAACTAACCGTCTTGCGATTCTCTACCATTTTACAGAAAGAAATCGGGTGAAAATCAGACGTCGAGAGTTCGCAGAGCTAAAATTGATTTGAGAGGGTTAACAAAAGGAACGTTTGCACGTTATTTTGAAATGAGAAAAAATGGATCGTTTGATTTCCTTTGGTTTTTTTGTTTATTTATATATAAACCCTTGCTGCTTGTCAGTAGCGTAATTTCTTTTTATTTATTAATTTCTGAAATTCTTATTTTGACTTGTTTTAGCTTCCAGTGCTCGTCTTGGATCCTATTTTCACCGAATTGAGCCAACCTTTCGACGAAACAATCCAACTTCATAAAATGTCCATAACACTGGTTTTGGTCACGCCAAAACTCCAAAAATCTTAACTTTTTCTACGACTTACCAAAGTTTTTCGGATCAATTTTGTTGCCATACTTAGCCAAACATTCACCAATTCAGACCCAATCTCAACCTCGACCACCACCAACTAATACGAAACTCAAAGCAAGGTCTTGCATCAACTTCATTCTCATTTTACACTACCACTGATCCCAACTTGCACATAAATCGAGGCAAAAATCCCCGCGTGATACTTAACACTTATTTTCTAGTTTTCAAGCAACTAATAAATCTTATTGCACTTATGCCCTTCAAGACACATAATTACAACCTTGATTATGACAAATTGAGGATACACCTCAACACACACTGACTTCGCGACAAAATACCATATGATGCACACACTAGACATTTACCATCGAAAAAATAACATTTTACCTTATGATTTCTTTTTCGTAATGTGTGGGTCCCACCTCGGATACCTAAACTCCAATTAAAATCCAAAAATACTTAATTAATCGTGTAACTAAGTTTATGAAATTCTCGAATTTCACATAGTAATTGATGGTTTGACCTGCATCCGATATTTATTGATTTATTTATTATTCATAATCCCGTTAGCTATCTATGGTGCATATTTTTATTCATACTATTCTCGATTATTATATGGAATATTGATAGCTTTGTGAATCTTTACTTACTGAGTAAGTTGGAGCGCTCGCCTAAATTAACATTCAGATTAATCGATGAGCGCTATGACTGCAGGATAAAAAAGATTTATGAGTCTTGATCTTCTCTTAAATGTATTAAATCTTCCCTTGGTTTGTATTGAATTACAGTTTTGTAATATCACAAGGAATGTGAGGTTTTGTATAATTGAAATTTATTCTGGTTGGATTTGGTTTTGTATATCTTATTTAATATCGAGAAAAGTCATGATTTTTGCTGTGTTTAATATTTGTTTTACATCGATATTCGACATGCAATTATGTTTATCAAGAGATAGAAGGAGATGATGCTGGCCCTAGTTAAGTCTGGCTAGTTTATCAAGGCTTAATTAGGGTTTTAGGCCGAATATTGCCCTAATCGGGTTATAGGATGCTACAAACTCTACCTGCTGTGAAAGTACCGACAGATGAGACAGTGGAGATAGTAGCAACTTCCACACCTACATTTTTTAGTACATCAGTCGAGGTTTTGTTGGTGAAAGACTTCATCAAAATGAAGCCAGTTTATTTCGATGGGCAGAGAGATTTTGAGAAGATGGAGAAGTGGGTGCTGTCTCAGGATAAGCTTCATAAGATCCTGAAGATTGAGGATTGAGATCTCATCGTATACATTGCAGAGAGATGCCGATGTTTGGTGGCGCACAACTACAACTACTAATGGAGATTTTGAGACTTGGCAGTGTTTAAGAAAAATTTCTATCAGTAGTAATTTCCTCCAACAGTGATGAAGAGGTTGAGGAAAGAATGTATTAATTAGAGACATGGAGCATATGAGTCAGCGATGAGTACCATGATAAACATGGATATTTGAGGCAGTTTGCCAAGGATCGAGTGAGAAATGGCTAAGAGGATGTCTATCATTTTGGAGATGGATTGAGGCTCGACATCAGATATTATGTTGGTAGTACTGGAGCTAAGACACTTAGTGAAATATATGAGCGTGCTCTCTCTCACGAGACATATCATTTGGGTAGGATTGCTGACTAGATAGCGCGAGGTCCCGAAGTGATGTCAGATTCGAGTATTGATCTTGTGAGGAGGAGAAGGGAAGGTAAAGGACAAAGGAGTTGGACTGAACGATCTCAAAGTGTAGGATCAACGACATCTACTATCTTGTTAGAGCATAGTTCACATGTACCTACTTTGCCAACTCCAGTTAAGTTACCATTACCAGCACCTCAGGCGCAACAGGTATCGGGCGGCAAAGGCCGAGATGCTCTGATATAGGGACAGACTTAGACTGTGTTCTCAGAGCGGGCGAGAACTCCGACATGATATAGATGTCGACAGGTTGGACATATTGTTCGTCATTACCCACAACCAGCAAGTTATTAATAGGCAGTCTCACAGCCACAGACTAGAGAGAGTTCAGGCAGTGACAAGATTAAAATCAGAGATGGTACACGACTGTACTATGGGTTAGTGAGTTTATTTACTTCTGCACAATGTGTGTGTTTTGTTTACTTTTGTGCATGATATTAAATTGAACCATTGATTTGCAGAAGAGTTGTTGCTTTGATGGTCAGGATGATCCGACTTAGTCCGTAACTTATAAACTCAGATTCTGATAAATAGGAGTAGTGTTATCTAAATAAGAAACATTTAAAACTCTTTAGAAATTTACGCTTAGGAGAATTTCTCTTGAGTACTATGACCAAAGTGCTGTGTATAAGAGATGCTATAGAGGAGTTTGCTATGTGTGGACTTAATTGTTCATATGTGTGAACCCAAGTTGAGGTTGTCAGTGGATCCACCTGGGGTAGTTGTGTAAGGCAAGCTTTGAGGCTAGTATCATTTGAAATTTTGGCTAAGGGAATCACAATAGAACAACGAAAGAAAAATTAGAAATAAGAATTGAGAATAAGTAAATTTCGGGGATGAAATTTCTATTAGTTGGGATGATTATAACGACCCAAATTTTTGATAATGGATATGGTTTATAATTAAGGGTCACCGACCCGTGACGTGTTCGAGAGCGGGTACACAATGTTAATACTCGGTGTGAAGACTGAGAAATATGTTAGATTTTCGTGGTGTATTCATTGTATGATGTATATATATAAAATGATTAAATCACTCCTACTAATATATAAATGTCGACACGTGAGCGGGGATGCGCCTCGAGATACATGGCGACGTGCGACCAGGGTAGAGAGTGATGTGGTGAGATTTAATTTAAGCTAATACGACTTAAATAGCTAAATTAAAAGTGCTTATATTACAACTTACATAAATGAGGCCTAAGTTAGTAAAATAAAACATTAAGTCATTTGATATTCCTCGAGATACATGTAAATACATCACAAGACCAATTGAGTATAAATATGTGTTATCAAGGATGAGTTAGTGGAGGGTTAGTGGATGTTAGTTCAAGATTTGAACCATTAGATTAGTCTTGAGATGCGCATATACATTAAAGATCAAAGGCCATAATTCAATCTTATCTATTTATATATATATAAATGGAAAGATGAACATGCAAGTCATTCTCATTTCATACTTAAAGGAGAAGGAATTCTAGAGAAGAAGATCAGCAAGTGTGTTGATAAATTTCAATGAGTTAGGAGGTGATTGAGCAAGGCAAGGATGATCATCAACTAGGTAAGTTAGTGTACACTATTATTTTATAAAAGTTTTGGTAAAATTAGAGGTGTTAATTCAGTTCTGGTTTTTGTGTGATTTCAGAGGCTAAATAAAATCATTTTCGAAATTGGTTGATAGATTTGGATTCCGTGCAAAAAACCAATAAATTTGCTTTCGAGAAAATCTAGATTTCGATTTGAATTGACAAAGTTACAACATTTTGTAATTATAGGTGTTCTTGGTGGATTTTTTTAGGTTTTCGATTTGAATTGACAAAGCTATGAGTTTGGGGTTTTTCTAATTGGTTTAATCCGACTTTGATAGTTTGTATAAGTCCTAAAACACCCTAATTAACCTCAAGAAACTAGGAGGAGTCTCGAGATGTTGTTGGTGAGATATTAGGTGTCGGGATGCCAAGTTAGCTTAGGGACTTTGCGTGGATTGTAAGTAAGCTGATTGAGATATTTCATCTCCATTTCATTCATTGATGTTGCTTCATGTTTATAGTGATTGTATTGCTATTCTTGATGTATTCTTAGTAACATGAATTGTGTGTCTTGTCTTGATATATGTATTGTATTTGTGATCTGATAGATGTCTAATGTATTGTATATGTGTAGACCTATTAAGGCATCTCTACTCGTTTATAGGCATCGAGATGAGAGTAGGGACACACATCGAGATGTGTGCCAATGTAAGACTGGGTAGAGAACTATATGATGAGTTTAAGTTTGGTTATTAAACCAATTAATCAAATATAAAACATATTAGCATAAGATTTAATATAAATCAATAACAAGGCTTAAAGTTTAAATAAAAATATTACACACATGCATATGCTTCTGGATGCATGTTGAAGTTGGGGCACCAGTAACGACCCGTTACCTTAAGTTGGTGATTAATGTTAACCCGAATCCTTATTAACTTGAGTTAGGCTCTAGGTTAAATTCGGTGTATCTCGATTAGCGTGTGGATCAGTTTATGTCGGGTTTTGGGGTTCATACGCAGCGGAAATTAGAAAACAATTTTGACAAAAACCCCAATAGGATCCGAATCTAGTTCCATTAAAAACGTTTAAACCATGAATACTTAATCATACCTCGGTCGCAATATACCTTTTCTGAAGGATGATCGATCTCTAAGGCGCTGCCAACGACGAACGCCCTCTACCGGTAGTCCACACACGAATCATGGCTGGAGATTCAAAGTGCTAGCTTCGAGAGAATACCAAACCTTTTTGTTTCTCTCCAAAATGATCCAGAGCGTACCAGAAAACCCTAATTCGTTTCTAAAACGAAAATAGAGTTTCGGCCCTTAATTTTTCCTTCGCGTGTTCTAACTTAAAACGTCTATTTATACAACCCTTGTATATAGACGGTTAAGTAAATTACACATATACCCATACTTAAAGAAGTATAAGTGTAATACACCACAAGGACGTTTCTGTCATGAATTTTATCATATAAAATTCATTTTTCTGAACCATCTTAAAATCTCGTAAAACCATTCTTAGTTGTGTGACCCAATAGGCTCATACAATGTTGGTAGTGTACCAAAACACATTTTGGTATACAAGTCATAAGCGGCCTCTAGCAAGACATTATGACTACCCAAGTTGTACGAATATCAAATCGATACAACCTAATCAATAGTGTATATAACATCCTTTTGTCACACGATATCCTTTTGATCAAACATAAGGCATGGAATTGTCATCCAACATGTTCAATCGTACTAGTCTCGATCTCTAGGTAGATCGAAAACATCCAAAGTGACATTGATCAATATCAATTCACTTAGACTAGGCCTTTTAACAACCTAACACATCGAGGATCCACTGGATATCTCTCTTTATATGAGAGGGACAAATTCTATCTCGATTACACAACTTCATCACATTGCTCACACAAGAACCAATCACAATCTTTATAATCGTCCTTAAAGACAACGTTTGATTGTGTCAAATCACCGTGTTCCTAATGTTGAAGTCTCTAGTAATCTCAAGTCGAGAGGATCGTAAAATATACCTATCATGAGAAACAACTATGACTTAATCCATGTGATGTTCTCATAGCGGGTCGGTCCCAAGACTTTGTTCCCTAACAAGTACTCGTGATCTTGATTCGTATCCTTATACGTATAATCATCATATGATCATCAATCAAGACTCACACTAGTCTTAACTCATTATAGTTCCCAGTATAATGATCGACTAGGGACATTTATGATATTTATGCAAATACCCATGGATCTTATTATAATGTAAACATGCAAATTAATTATAATAAACAACAAATGAAATCCTCTATTTTATTAACTAAAAGTATTCATAAATACAGTTAATGGATTGACCTAGGGCACATGCCCCAACATCTCCCACTTGCACCAGGGCCAATCATACATGCATCTAATGCCTAATGATCTAACATACCATCATGTATTGCTTGTGGAAGAGCTTTTGTCAATGGATCCACAACGTTGTCTTTAGTAGGTACTCTGCAAATCTTCACGTCTCCCCTCTCAATAATTTCTCTGATGAGATGAAAACGCCTGAGTATATGTTTGGATCTATGGTGTGATCTAGGTTCCTTGGCTGTGCTATTGCCCCGTTATTGTCACAATACAAACAAACAGGGTTAGCAATACTTGGAACCACACCTAGTTCAGAAATGAACTTTTTGATCCAAACTGCCTCATTTACTGCATTAGACGCTGTAATATACTCAGCTTCTATTGTAGAATCTGCCACAGTCTATTGCTTCAAACTTTTCCAGCTTACTGCACTCCCGTTCAAAGTAAACACATATCCAGACTGCGATCTAAAATCATATATATCAGTTTGAAAACTTGCATCTGTGTACCCATTTACAACTATATCATTTTCAAAACCTCCATAGACCAAGAACACTTCCTTAGTCCTTCTTAAGTATTTAAGAATGTTCTTTACTGCTATCCAGTGACTCTCACCAGGATCCGAGTGATATCTACTTGTAGTGCTCAAAGCATATGATACATCAGGTCGAGTGCATAACATGGCATACATGATAGATCCAATAGCTGATGCATATGGAATCTTATTCATACGGTATCGCTCATCATTTGTCTTAGGACATTGAATCTTGCTGAGACTTATGCCATGAGTCATTGGCAACAATCCCTTTTTAGAGTCTTGCAAACTGAACCTATTCAGCACCTTGTCTATGTAAGGACTCTGACTTAGACCGATTAGCCTCTTAGATCTATCCCTATAGATCCTTATCCCTAGGATAGAGGCTGCATCTCCTAAGTCTTTCATTGAGAATCACTTCCCTAACCAAGACTTGACATTCTGCAATGTTGGGATGTCATTTCCAATGAGTAATATATCATCAACATACAAGCACTTAAAAAAATAATTACACTCCCACTGACCTTCTTGTATACACAAGGCTCATCTTCGTTCTTAATAAAACCAAAATCCTTGATTGCTTCATCAAAACGAAGATCCCAACTCCGAGAAGCTTGCTTTAATCCATAAATGGATATTTGAAGCTTGCATACCTTCCTAGAATTCTCAGGATGTACAAAACCTTCAGGTTGTGTCATATACACGTCCTCAAGCAGCTTTCCATTAAGAAATGTTGTTTTTACATCCATTTGCCATATCTCATAGTCATAATATGCAACAATGGCAATTAAAATTCTTATGGATTTAAGCATGGCTACTGGCGAAAAAGTTTCATCATAATCAACACCTTGAGTCTGCCTGGAAACCTTTTGCTACAAGTCTTGCTTTAAAAGTATGCACTTTGCCATCCAGGTCTGTTTTCTTCTTGAGAACCCATTTACATCCAATGGTCTTACCACCTTCAGGTAAATTAACCAAGTTCCAAACTTGGTTATCATACATGGATTGCATCTCAGAGTTCATGGCACTTAGCCATTTATCTGAGTCTGGTCCAGACATAGCATCCTGATAAGTGGTGGGCTCATTTTGATCCATAAGCAACACATCACGATTATCAGTAATGAGAAATCCGAATCTCTCTTGGCTAATGTCTTACCCTACCAGATTTACGTGGGCCTTGTGTCACTTGTGGAGGTTCAACTAGTTCAGAACGTTGTTGAACTTCCAGTAGCGGTTCAATGTTTATCTACGATTCTTGAACTTCTTCAAGATTTATTTCTCCCCACTAGTGTTTTTGAAATAAACTGTTTTTCCATAAAGTCACCATACCGAGCAACAAACACTTTGTTCTCAATGGGATTATAAAAGTAATATCCTTTTGTTTCCTTAGGATACCCACAAATAAACTTGTCGATTTAAGTGCTAGTTTTTCTAAACTTGTCGCTTTACGTAAGCCTCACAACCCCAAATCTTAAGGAAAGACAAACTAGGTCTCTTCCCGTACCATATCTCATATGGTGTTTTATCAACCGCTTTAGAAGGAACTCGATTTAGAGTGAAAGTCTGCGATTTGTAATGCATAACCCCAAAAGGATAATGGAAGATCTCGCATGACTCATCATAGATCGAACCATATCTAATAAGGTTCGATTTCTCCTTTCGAAACTCCATTCCATTGTGGAGTTGCTTTGGTGGAGTCAATTGGGAGACAATCCCACAATTTCTAAGATGATCATCAAATTCTTGGCTCAAATATTCACCACCTCGATCTGATCGAAGTGTTTTGATAGTTTTACCAAGTTGATTCTGCACTTCATTTTGAAACGTTCGAAACATCTCAAATGATTCAACTTTATGTTTCATAAGATATACATAACCATATATGCTGAAATCATCAGTAAATGTAATGAAGTACTGATAACCTCCTTTAGCCATTGTGTTTATAGGACCGCATACATCAGTATATATTAAACCCAATAAATCACTTGCCCTTTCACTGTGTCCAATAAAGGGATTTTTAGTCATTTTGCCTAGTAAACAAGATACACACGTTTCATATGTTTCTAAATCAAATGAATCTAGAAGTCCATCTTTATGGAGCTTCATTATGCGTTTCTCATTTATGTGCCCAAGACGACAATGCCAAATATAGGTTTGATTCAAATCATTTGACTTGAATCTCTTTGTATTTATGTTAAAGACTGGAGTATCAGTGGACCTTTTCATGCTTAGAATATAAAGACCATCACACAAATCAGCATTTGCATAAAATATGCCTTTACGAGAAATGAAACATCTATTATTCGCAATAATAAAATCAAAACCATCCATATCCAAACATGAAACAAAAATGATGTTTCTCGCTCAAGCGTGAGCACAAAATAACAATTATTTAAAGTTAAAATAAGTCCATTAGGTAAGACTAAGTCATATGATCCAACAGCCAGAGCAGCAACTCTTGCTCCATTCCCTACGCGGAGGATGACTTCTCCTTTCTTCAACTTTCTACTTCTGGTGAGTCCCTGCACATTTATACAAATGTGAGATCCACATCCGAGTATCTAATACCCAGAATCACTAGTAGATAAATTAATTTCAATAACATAAATACCCGTAGTGGTAGTCGCACTACCCTTTTTTTTCTTTAGATCTTCCAGATAAAGTTTGCAATTTCTGAACCAATGTCCAGGTGCATGGCAGAAATGACAATTTCCTTCCTTTTCTTTTGGGTGTTTTGAAGCGAGAACATGTCAGGGCTTGACTTGTTCCACATGCTTTGCGACAGTGTAAGCGCGGCCTTGGCAACTTTAGCCTTGCCTTTGCCTTTCTTCTTTATTCCCTTTCCTTTTGGACCATCAACACATTACTAGAGGGTTTCTTGATATTTTGTTCAGCGAGTTTTGAGCATCAAATGCAACTCGAAATTGATTTCTCCATATTATTCATATTGTAGTTCATCACAAATTATGAGTAACTCTCCGACAATGAATTCAGATCAAATCCGTAGCCAACTCTTGGCTTATGGGAAATCCGAGTCTATCAAGCAACATAGCCCTTCATCTTAAGAACATGAGGACTAATTGACGCACCCTCGGTCATCTTACAAGAATGTAGGTTCTTGACTGTCTCGAACCTTTCTTGCCTAACTTGCTTTGTTGGAACATTTCCTTCAAATGAGCACGCCATGTCGTAGGCTTCCATTAGTTCCATGTCCTTCTCGAAGTTCAAGAACCATAGTTGCCAAAGATAATACATGCAACATCGTAGAATCGTTGACATGCTTATTATGCGCATCCTTCACAAATTTTCGTAGCATTGGGTCGGTGGGTCCTCGTGGATTGGAGCATCCAGGACATACAACTTGCGTTCATGCTTGAGAACGATTCTTAAGTTTCGAACCGATCCAAAAAGTTAGTCCCAGTATAGCTTATCCTTCTCAAGGATGGATCGCAGTGACAGAGGATTATTGTTACTTGAAGAGACCATTGATCTACAATAAAGATTATGTAAAGTTTATTTTAGTATAGAGGAATAGACTCCCACTAAATTAACAACCCTCCTAAAACATACTGTTTATTTAGGGGACTAAAATCCATATTTCACCTAATTCTATGACAGCTATGGCATGAAACACAGAACTAGATTATTTAGGTAGGTAACAGTTACCAATTACATATTATGTAATTTTAAATAGTTTTATGAGATACGGGACATCTTATGTCTTAGCATGTTTTTTATTTTATCATGTGCCTAAAGCTCAAAACTATTTTGATAGCTTTACTAAGTCGGACCATTTTAAACATTTAGGTAACTCTTACCCAACTTGTCTTACCAAGATAACACAATACACCCAGCTTATGGCTGAAATATATTATTGTGATCGAGGCCTTGATAAGTGTTTAAAATGGATGGCTTGAGACTTAAAATTTAATAGAGGTATTTTATTCAGTTTTAGTGATTTTATGTAAACAATGAAATATCATATTTTTTATTGATTTGTTCAATCAATAAACAATTTGGAAAATTTTATACTGTTCACTAATAAAAGAATTTTCGTGCGCTAGGATTAGTTAGACGGCGGTCCCGCTGGCCGGTCATCGGACGGGGGTACAAGGGGCAAAGCGCGCCTGTTTTTTTTTTTTCAATTCAATTTTGAGATCAAATTTTCCATTAAAAACGTTTAAACCATGAAAACTTAAACATACCTCGGTCGCAATATACCTTTCTGAAGGTTGATCGATCTCTAAGGCGCTGCTAACAACGAACGCCCTCTACCAGCAGTCCACACACGAACGGCGATCGAGATTCGAAGTGCTAGCTTCGAGAGAATACCAAACCTTTTTGGTAAAATTAGAGGTGTTAATTCAATTCTGGTTTTTGTGTGATTTCAGAGGCTAAATAAAATCATTTTCGAAATTGGTTGATAGATTTGGATTCCTTGCAAAAAACCAATAAATTTGCTTTCAAGAAAATCTGGATTTCGATTTGAATTGACAAAGTTACAACGATTTTGTAATTATAGGTGTTCTTGGTGGATTTTTTTAGGTTTTCGATTTGAATTGACAAAGCTATGAGTTTGAGGTTTTTCTAATTAGTTTAATCCGACTTTGATAGTTTGTATAAGTCCTAAAACACCCTAATTAACCTCAAGAAACTAGGAGGAGTCTCGAGATGTTGTTGGTGAGATATTAGGTGTCGGGATGCCAAGTTAGCTTAGGGACTTTGCGTGGATTGTAAGTAAGCTGATTGAGATATTTCATCTCCATTTCATTCATTGATGTTGCTTCATGTTTATAGTGATTGTATTGCTATTCTTGATGTATTCTTAGTAACATGAATTGTGTGTCTTGTCTTGATATATGTATTGTATTTGTGATCTGATAGATGTCTAATGTATTGTATATGTGTAGACCTATTAAGGCATCTCTACTCGTTTATAGGCATCGAGATGAGAGTAGGGACACACATCGAGATGTGTGCCAATGTAAGACTGGGTAGAGAACTATACGATGAGTTTAAGTTTGCTTATTAAACCAATTAATCAAATATAAAACATATTAGCATAAGATTTAATATAAATCAATAACAAGGCTTAAAGTTTAAATAAAAATATTACACACATGCATATGCTTCTGGATGCATGTTGAAGTTGGGGCACCTGTAACGACCCGTTACCTTAAGTTGGTGATTAATGTTTTCGTCTCGTTTTGGGGTTCATACGGGGTTCATACGCAATGAAATTACAAACCAATTTTGACAAAAACCCCAATAGGATCCGAATCTAATTCCATTAAAAACGTTTAAACCATGAAAACTTAATCATACCTCGGTCGCAATATACCTTTCTGAAGGTTGATCGATCTCTAAGGCGCTGCCAACGACGAACGCCCTCTACCAGTAGTCCACACACGAACGACGGTCGAGATTCGAAGTGCTAGCTTCGAGAGAATACCAAACCTTTTTGTTTCTCTCCAAAACGATCCAGAGCATACCAGAAAACCCTAATTCATTTCTAAAACGAAAATAGAGTTTCGGCCCTTAATCTTTCCTTCGCGTGTTCTAACTTAAAACGTCTATTTATACAACCCTTGTATATAGACGGTTAAGTAAATTACACATATACCCATACTTAAAGAAGTATAAATGTAATACACCAAAATGACGTTTACCATGAATTTTATCATATAAAATTCATTTTTCTCAACCATCTTAAAATCTCGCAAAACCATTCTTAGTGTGCGACCCAATAGGCTCATACAACGTTGGTAGTGTACCAAAACACATTTTGGTATACAAGTCATAAGCGGCCTAGCAAGACATTATGACTACCCAAGTTGTACGAATATCAAATCGATACAACCTAATCAATAATGTATATAACATCCTTTTGTCACACGATATCCTTTTGATCAAACATAAGACATGGAATTGTCATCCAACATGTTCAATCGTACTAGTCTCGATCTCTAGGTAGATCGAAAACATCCAAGTGACATTGATCAATATCAATTCACTTAGACTTGGCCTTTTAACAGCCTAACACATCGAGGATCCATTGGATATCTCTCTTTATATGAGAGGGACAAATTCTATCTCGATTACACAACTTCATCACATTGCTCACACAAAACAATCACAATCTTTATAATCGTCCGTTAAAGACAACGTTTGATTGTGTCAAATCACCGTGTTCCTAATGTTGAAGTCTCTGTAATCTCAAGTCGAGGATCTGTAAAATATACCTATCATGAGAAACAACTATGACTTAATCCATGTGATGTTCTCATAGAGGGTCGGTCCAGTACTTTGTTCCCTAACAAGTACTCGTGATCTTGATTCGTATCCTTATACGTATAATCATCATATGATCATCAATTAAGACTCACACTAGTCTTAACTCATTATAGTTCCCAGTATAATGATCGATTAGGGACATTTAGGATATTTCTGTAAATACCCATAGATCTTATTATAATTTAAGCATGCAAATTAATTATAATAAACAGCAAATGAAATCCTCTATTTTATTAACTAAAAGTATTCATAAAGACAGTTAATTGATTTACCTAGGGCACATGCCCCAACAGTTTATGTGATGATTTGTGTTTGTATATAATATTTAATGAATTTATAGGTTGTAGTATAAAAGGGAAATTATATACAGGCCTATCATTGGAAAATAAACAATTAATTAATAAATAGTCGGTTCATCAAGTGCGATGAGAGGATCGTGAAATGAATGTGCAAACCCGAGAATACTCGTTGGCATGTCCGGTGAATTTATTGGCGAGAAAATACATGAGATATATGTATTTTATATATAATTGATGTATAAATATATATAATTAAAACTATAAATTTGATTTGAATTATATGGATAGTTGGATCACCTCGAGATAAGCTTAAGCGGAGATGGTGTTAAGATATGTGTAACGCGCACCGAACGCGTCAATAATATATATTACCTAGGCCAACTATTTTGTAAATAATGGTATAGGGTCGATCCCATAGAGATTGGTTATCTTTATAAGGTTCTAAAAGAAAGAGAAAAATGGGGCTTTCTAATAGAGTAAATTAACTAATCTAATTAGCAACGAAATAAATAAATTAATGGAAATTGTTTTAAAACCAATTAATGAAAAGCACCTAGGTCAAGACATACAAGTTCGGTTCGATAAAAGATTGGATTTGGTCTTCAATATATGTAAAACATACAATTTAAAAGTATTTTAGAGTAGCTATAGACCTAGTAACGTACGCGGATCCTCACACTTCCTATTCTCGATAGTCAAGGTACGACAATGACTGCTTCCCTAACCAAAAACATAACCCTGGACTCATGCGAATTTGGTTTAATATGTTGATTAATTAGGCTTTGTGAACGCACTACACCTAGACAATCAGATCGCACACATATGGATGTTTTCGATTTAGCCTAGATCCCTAAGGTACTTGACCGGTCCGAAAAGAGTCGAATCATTCAGTATGATCAATTGCCACTTGTGTGGTATTCTTGCATAGGGATGGATGCGTACGACTCACTAGCAATAAATCAAAGTTTAAATCAAAGTTTAACCCTAATTAATCATGCAATACCAAAGAGAATAAAACATCAATAAAAAGCAATGAAATTAAAATAAAGTAGAGCTCACAAATCCATGGATAATAACAGTCAAACGTCCCTCATAGTCTTGCCTAAGCCATGAGATTAGTGCCTCATGGTTGAACAAAAATATAAAATAAAGAAAAACAAAGAAGGAAAGAATAAAAGTCGATAGAAAAAGAAAGAGTCCCTTATTAAAACCCTAAGTTCTATTTATATAAAACCCTTTAATTTGATCTTTAGAAGAGAGATAAAGTCAACTTCGTGGGTTGTTTAGTGACACGTGGGCCAAGAATAATCAGGTGGTTGTTGTGGGTTCTTGTTGGGTCCAGGACATGTGTCACACGTTTATTGTAGGCTACTCATTTGCTGACGTGGCAAAGTCTGATTGTAGGAGAGAATAAGCTGTGGGACATGGCTAGCGTTTGTGGTTGTGACACGTGGTAGCTGGCAGGTAGGAAGAGAACTCATTTGAATTAGTGGGAGTATGTGCAGGTACATATCCTGAGGAAGATTGACAGTTGCTGGAGTGAAGAGAACATGCATGGAGACTTGTCGAAGAAGTTGGAGTTTGTGCAACACGGATCTCAAGGTAGGACCGTCCCTCATTTTTGATCTGATGCTTGATAGAACGTGCTGATCTCGAGGCGTGATTGAGTGGCTCTGGTTCTGATGTGTGACTCAAGTGTGTCTCCTTTCTGCGTCATTTAGTTGCACCTGATCTCTTCATTAACTGTGCAGTGTGTGTCTCGAAGCAAATAAAACGGTAGTTGAACACACTGCGGGAATGACTTATTTTTGCATAGTTTTTTCGCCCGAGATTCAAGCACGCACTCCATTAAACCGGAAAATAATAAATAAAGACAATTAGGCTAATATTTTGGAAACTTAATCATAAAGAAATATATAAATACCCTAAATAATACTACACAATTAACGACTTATCAAAAACTCCAAACTTAGCACTTTGCACGCCTCGAGCAAAGGTGTAATTGACAAAACAAAGTAAATTTAACTCCTAATATAATTATGAACTAACTTAACTAATTAATCCTATACCCGATTTCAAGTTCGTGGAGTTCCTTTGGTTTATATAGTTTCCAAGTCAATAAGCCACTCAAGAAATTTCATAGTTATGATATGTCTAGAACCGCAATCCAAACACAATTAAGATTACACTTTAAAGACCTAGACTTGGTCAAGACAAATAATATCAAATACTCACGAGTTCTCTTGGTCTGTACACTCAAGGACGCAAGTTTACAATCTCTATAAGATAACGCATCAATGCTTAAAAAGTACTATAGGTGAGAAATGCAACCACACTCTCCACTATTGTAGACTTAGCACCAATGAGAATCAATAGGACTTTAAGTAGGTAGTAACATGCCTAGGATAAGGTACCAAGGAAATGATATAAAGGTAATACGAAATATTGTAAAACTAAAACTTAGACTATCAAAAGATTTTTTGAGAACATGAAAATGGCTTATACTGCACTTAAATTCGTTTTTCTTTTAATATGTGCAGTCCTCACCTTTTTTTCAACCACCTGGCTCCCTGCTTCATTTCCCGTAGATATTATTTTAGGTGGGACTCTCTAATCATGACTTGATTTTGTAATTATAATTATTTTCCCCTTATTTTTGGTATATAAACAATTTTTTTCTCTAATTTTTTTCTCCTCACTTCATCTCTCTTCTTAAAGATTTCAAATCTAAGACTAGCTTCCAACTTGGTAAAAGATTATATCGGGCTATGTCTATGGGTTTAACATTAGGTATGAAAGAATTAAAGGTTAGGTTGGCTCAAAATGGATCAACTAGGGAAATTACTTTCAGGTAGGCTTAAGGCTAATGGTTTTCATTCAAAAATGACTTAAATCATTTCCCCAAAAGTAGTTTAG
Source organism: Stephania cephalantha (assembly GCA_039657325.1). Lineage (NCBI taxonomy): Eukaryota > Viridiplantae > Streptophyta > Magnoliopsida > Ranunculales > Menispermaceae > Stephania > Stephania cephalantha. Next base: position 11,774,596 of record CM077574.1, on the reverse strand, counting down.
TTATAGGAATTCAACCTCGAGTGGGTTACACACTCATTCTAGAACCCTAGAAATATGATTTTTTCCACTTACACAGTTCTGACCATTTGCCCCCTTTGGTATCTAGCACAAGGCTTAAACCTCATACTAAGTCCCTATATGAAATCATAAAAATGTCAGGCTATAGGCCATAGTGAGTGTTTTTCCTAATTTTCCTTAAGTTTCAAGTCAAAGAGACAACCATAATTCACTTATCCACAACCAAGGCATGAAGCAAAGTTTCGGGTGACTATAAATAATAATAATAATAACAATAATAACAATAACAATAATAATAATAATAATAATAATAATAATAATAATAATAATAATAATAAAAACTATACTAAATACATGCATGTATCATATTCTAGTGAGATGGAAGATAGAAGTATAAATGAAATGGAAAGAAAATTGAAAGACAAGAAAATGAAAGAAATAACAAGACCATTACCATCCTTCAACCATTTATAACTACATATAATTGAAAATCTTGAACAATCTCACCAGCGGTCTTTCGCAAAAACATCAATCCAACTCAATCCATAATCCTTAAAGTACCTTGTCCTTAAGGTTCAAAATAAGTCAAGGAATCCATGCATTAAAAAGAAAAATGAGTGGTGAAAAAGAACATGAATAAATAAATAAAAAGATGATACAAAGGCATGCATTTTTTTATATATAACATAATAAAAGTCTCCAAAAATTGGTGAATGAACAAAATCTCTCATGTTTAGGTAACTAAGGAAACTATGAAAAAAATCATCATAGTAAGAGCAAGAACTAATAAACATATGAGTTAATTTAAATGATTCCCACCAAATCTTGCGAGCTCGAAGTCATTCAACTAAGGGTAAAATCAACAAAGGTTTTGGGTCTACTCAAAGACCCGCTACTAATGCGGTGACTTAAGTTGGTTTATGTCCCAACCAAGTCTCAAAACACCTAAAATCCTATTAATCTGTTAACTCCCTAAAAATGCTTAAATTATGCTAAAAAAATGTAATCCAAAGCCAAACCTAGCAAAACTCAAGAGGTGCTCCATAGGCGATGGTACTCATCAAACATTCATAGAACTTGCAAAAATCTAAGAAACCAAGTTAGGGTTTATTGAACATAAAAAACTAAGAACTAAACTAAAACTAAAATAAATGCTAGAAATAAAAAAACAAGGTTGGACTGCCTCCCAACAAGCGCCTTTCTTTTAAGTTTTTGGCTAGACTTGGCGCGATTTATCACCTGATGCCCTCTTCTTTCGAGAAATCAACAACAAATGCTGCTTCTATAACTTTAGGCAACGAAACGTGTACGCCTTCCTTTAGACTTGGGAGCTTATTTAAGACCTCTAACACAAAAGTTTCTGTCACATCATGATTATCAAACACAAAGTCGTTGCTAGTGTGAAAATTTACGAGCGCTCCTTTATTTCTATCCCTTGTACGATTCAACAAATGTGCATGGGAGGGCAGGTGGTTTCACTAACACCAGATGTTAGTCTTCCTTGCCCTCTTTCGGTAATTCGTCTGACCTTTCTGAAATGACTTCAATTCTCATCTCATTTTCCTCCTCTTCATCTTATGCAATGATAATGTCTAGCTTAGTTTGAAAGACTATAAGTTCTTCCGTTGTTTCGCTCCAATAGTCTTCCACTTATGTCTCCTCATTCACCTCAACATTTTTCAATGTATCAACACTTGCATTCTTCTCTGGATAAAAAATTGATTTTGTACTACACAACTCTTTCTCGTCAATCAAATTCTGAAGTGTGGTATTCATTTGAATTAGTTGAGTTTCCAAATTTTGCAACCCTGGATTCACATGCTGAAATTGTAGAAACTCTTCAAGTAGGTGTTGTTGACCAACTTTTAATTGCTTTATCATATCTTCCAAAGAGGTGCTCTGTTGAAATTGTTGGTTTTCTTTATGACACTGTAGATCAACTTTTTGAAAGGTAGTTTTTGGCTGAAGATCAAGTCATTTATCATGTCTTTTATAGAATTCTCTTCATCTTGAGGAATCTGTTGACTTGGCATGAGCTCAAAGAAGTCAGGTTGTGGCGATGCATAGCTAGAATAGTAATGCTTCTCATACTTTGGATAGTAAGGACAAACATATATGGAATGAGAGTAATCCACACAAATTTCACAAACCTTGACTTGTTGCACAAAAGAATGTCTGTTAGAAAATTGATGTCAATTATGTGATATACATACCATATTCACATTGTGATAGTACGAGTTTTCCAATCGATCATAGTCCTGGGAGTAGGAGGCCATTATGGAGTTACCTGCAAACATGTTAGGAACAAGGGACAAGATAGACAAAATAAATAAAAAATAAACAAACAAATAAAATGAAACCAAAGGAAGAAAAAAAACCAATCCCTAACAATGGCACCAAAAATTGAGCACCGAACGCATCAATAAAATATATTACCTAGACCAACTATTTTTTATATAGTGGTAAAGGCTCCCACAAAGATTAGTTATATTCCTAAGGTTCTAAAAGAAAAAGAAAAATGGGGGCTTTCTAATAAAGTAAATTAACTGATCTAATTAGCAACGAAATAAATTAAGTAATGGAAATTGCTTTAAAAATAATTAATGAAAATACTTAGATCAAGGCATACAAGTTTGGTTTCTATAAAAGATTGGATTTGGTGTTCAATCTATGTAAAACATGCCATTCAAAAGTATTTTAGAGTAGCTATAGACCTGATAAAGTACGTGGTTCCTCGCATTCCTATTCTCAATAGTCAAGGTCCGACAATGACTACTTCCCTAACTAAACACACAACCCTGTACTCACGTGAATTGGGTTTGATGTGTTGATTTCATTGGGCTTTGTGAAGGCACTACACCTAGACAATCAGATCGCATAAGTACGGATGCTTCAGATTTAGCCTAGATCCTTAAGGTACTTGACTGGTCCCAAGAGGGTCAAATCAATCGGTATGGTTAATTGCCACTTGTGTGGTATTCTTGCATAAGTACGGATGCATACGAGTCACTATGAAGAAGTTAAGGTTCAAATCAAAGTTTAACCCTAATTAATCATGCAATACTATAGAGAATAAAACATAAATGAAAAGAAATGAGATCTAAATAAGGTAGATCTCACAAATCCATGGATGATAACGGTTGAACCTCCCTCGTAGTCTTTCCTAAGCCATGAGATTAGTGTCTCATGGTTGAACAAAAAAATAAAATAAAGAAAAACAAAAAAGAAAAGAATAGAAGTCGAGAAAGAAAGAGAGAGTCCCTTATTAAAACCCTAAGTTCTATTTATATAAACCCTTTTAACTTGGTCTCTAGAAGATAGAGAAAGTCAATTTCGTGGGTTGTTTAGTGACACGTGTGCAGAGGATAGTCTGGTGGCTGTTGTGGGTTGTTGATGGGTGCAGGCTACGTGTCACACATTTATTAGATGTAGGCTGCTCATTTGCTGACGTGGAAGATTCTGATTAGCGGAGAGAACGAGCCGTGGGACGTGACTGGCGTATGTAGTTGTGACATGTAGCAGTTGGCAAGTAGGGGGAGATTTCGTGTGAATTAGTGGGAGTGTATGCAGGTATGTATCCCTAGGAAGATCAACGGCTGTTGGATTGAAGAGAACATGCATTTGTGCAACACAGATCCCGGGGCAAGATCATCCCTCATTTCTGATCTGATGCTTGATATAACATGCTTATCTCGAGGCGTGATCGAGTGGCTCTGGTGCTGCTGTGTGACACAAGTGTGTCTCCTTCCTACGTCATTCAGTTGCTCCTTATCTCTTCATCATTTGTGCAATGTGTGCCTCAAGGCAAATTGAATGGTAGCTGAACACACTACAGGAATGACTTATTCTTGCATAGTTTTTCGCCCCCTATTAAACCTGTAAATAATAAATAAAGACAATTAGGCTAATATTTAGGAGACTTAACCATAAAAATATATAAATACCCTAAATAATACTACACAATTAATGACTTATAAGTGTGTCACTTTAATATGTGTCACTTTAATGCATTATTCACTTAATCAGTCTCGAGATAACGTGATGCGTATCTCGAGAAAAATCCATATTTAAATTAAAATGCTCGAACTTATCCTTACTGTTTCACTTATCGATATACATATATATAAAGCAGCCAAGGGTTTGACTTTAAGGAATTGATCAGAGAGATTGTTTAGTGTGATTTGAGGAGATTAAACCATTGCAAATCCAGATATCATCACTGAGATAGTTGGTTTTGATTTTTTAAAGTTCAATTCATAGGTAGGTGATGATTTCTTTGTGAATTATTGCTATTGATTACTGGAAATGGGTTTATACCTTATTAGAGGTTCTCCCTGATGTGTTGGGGGGAGTGTTTGATGTTATTATTGTGGTTTGTTGGATTGAACAAGGGCTGCTTCCCTATTCACTATCGAGACAATAAAGGGTGGAGCGCATTCCCTATAGCAGAGGAGCGTGCTCCCTTTATAATTTGTTAGGAGCCCAATTGGTGGAGTGCGCCCCACCAAGTGAGGAAGCACGCTCCCACCTCAAAAAACAATAATTGTGCTGTGTTTTGGTTAGAATCTTTTGATGCCTTAGGGGCTGACTTAGGGGTTCTAAATATAGAGTATTAGACCTATATTAACAACAAATGGTTTATGATAGGTTTTGGAACACTTGGAAAGCTTGAGTGACCCGAAAAGTTAAGAAACTTGGAAACGAAACCTAAATCGAAATAAATACGGATTCACTTATTTATTAATGTTACTTGAATATTGTAGTATATATAGTTCATATAGTTTATGGACTGAATGGGGGACTATGTACAATGTGATGTGTTTATTAAATAGAAAATGATGTCTGATGTGATCGGCGAGAGTAAATCTTGGAATTAAGAACATGTTATATATGATATGGGTTTGATTCCGGCCTATATGTTAAATCCTGCTTAGCCAAAAAAGTTTCTTGGATTACATATTCACTAGAGGGTTTATGATAAAACCATTGAACATTAATGGATTGGCTAGACAACAGATATGCCAATGTGTTGGACTAGCAATCACATTAATGATGTTTATGGGTAATTGACCCTAAATTTTCAAATGAAATAAAAACTACAGTGTAATAGTCATTGACACTTTGAATTGCATCTGTCATTTATTAGATTATATGCTTTTAATAATCCTGTTAGTTATCTTTGGTGCATATTATTATTGCATATTACTATTGATTATTATATGGAATGTTGATGGTTTTGTGAATCCTTATTCCAAATTTAACATTTCAGGTTCTCAACTTAACATTCAGTGAAGGGAAAAGAGAAGATTTAGGGTTCTATTATCTTCTCTACGATGTAATGAGCCTTTATGTATATGTATACACTGTTTGAGTTATTTTTTGTAAAAAAAACTGGGTTGTGAGGTTTTATAAATGAGTTTTGGGTTTCGATAAACTTCGTATTTACGTAAATCGATTTGATTATAAAAGGTATAATTTTCCATTGCGTATATGTTTGATTTTTATTTCGATATCGATGTATAGGTTGATTTTATTAGGTACAGAAGGAGAGGCTGCTGGCTTTAGTTAAGTCTAGCTGAGTTACTTGGGCTTAATTAGGGTTTCAGGCTTAGACTAATTATGCTTGTGATGAACTCTCAATTGTATCCCACGTCTACTTCGACAACTGCGCGTGCTCCGTGACTCATTGGCAGGGCCCCGCCGCTCATAGAAGGCATTATTAACGCTAGGCATTTCCTCTGGAGATGGCTTGCTTATCCACAATGGAAACATATCAGTAGTGGTGTCTGAATTGTATGCGTCGATTGCACCACTGATCTTAAGACATTGTGACTTGGTCCTATCTGTCCCTCGCTTTTGGCCACTATGCCACGTGTAATCGAGGGTGCATGAGTGTGAGTAGTGGTCCTTGCAGAGGTGTATAGTGCCCTTATTGTTGCACTGGCTAAAATATATTCACCCGAATACCTTCCAGTTCTCTTCGTCTTGTTCAAGCTTCCTTGATGGTTGCATTCATATCCATTCTTGTTGAGACCCAAATAACTACCCTTTGACATAGTTCTTAGTGGTGGAATGGCCTCCCTATCCCTACTAACCTGATATGCTCCCTTGCAACGCTGTCACTAGCCACTGCTCTCGCATAAGTCTTTGGCATATAAGGTGCCACATGTGTCCTAAGGTGCTCATCTAGTCCGTCAATAAACCTAATGACCATCTCTTTCATGGTAGCCACATAATCTGGAGCAAAGTTTGAAAACTCATTATAATCTGATTCATACTCGTGCACTGGTCAGGCTCCTTACACTAAGTTCAATAACTTGCGGCTCTTAACATCTCTGACCACTTTTGGAAAATACTGAGCATAAAACAAAGTCTTAAACCTTGACCAAGTCTCAATTTGTCTGTCAGTCATCTTCACTGATTTCCACCACTTGTAAGCTTTCTCTTCCAAAAGATATGATGTAAGAAATATTTTAGTAAGGCTATCAATTCTTAAAACTGCCTCTTTTCCATGCATATAATCCAATGTTTGGCTTTTCTGGCTTCTACGTCCCCATAGAAACGTGGTATGTCATACTTCATTAACTCTTTGTGTATTTTAAGCATCCTTAGGATCTTTTCGTCTGATTGTAACAATCTTAGCAACACTGCTGGTGCGATGAGGTTCTCACGTCCCTTTGCCACTAACCGAGCTACATCATTTTCCTCATTTATAGCCTCTACAATGGGTCCCAAACTAGTTCCTTTCTACAACTGGTGGTTGAATTTGTGGAGGTGCCTGTGGTGCTCTGTCTAATAACATCCATAAACTCCGTTATACGTCGGTCATGTGCCGCAGATGACTCCTCCATTGCCATATGATTACTCTTAGTCATCTTGCGTTCCAATGCCGTAAACATGTTCTCAAGTTTCTTGCGACGATTCTCAACCATCTCAGCCATTTGGCGCTCTATTTGAGTATGATGTTGTCCTTCATCTCCATCTCTAGCCTCCTTCAATCCATTGGAAATCTCACCTTAAGTACTAATCGTGCACTGTGAGTAAACACACGAGGTTAGTTCCAAGTTCACGATTTAAGGTGAAGCAAGAAACGATATATCTAATGATGTAGTTAATAATACACATATCAAATATTTTATAAAATATCTTTTATTCATTTTCAACCCAGCCTATCCTATGATTAATTTCTTGTGCACGATAAGTTAATGGTAGCCAAAGTCCTATACCAATGACTGCATTAACTTAATTTCGACTGATAAATTTTAGGTTATTATACCTGAGTTTTGATACCAACTATGGTTCTAACTCATACCCTTAATCAATTGTGAGTTCTAATCCCCAATTTTAGGAAAAAAACTACATTTTTTCCCTTTAGGCTCTATTACCTAAGGTTATGAATGTCTAGACGGGATACCAACTATGGTCATTCCCCACTTTGTTTCTAAGTTCACTTAATCTACACTCTTTTACCAAATATGATGACCAAACCCCAGTGGGCCTGGACCGCCCGACTTAGACTATCGCTAACCCTCGAGATGACCCAGTGAGTCGGGTGATGAACTAGTAAGCCTTAACCTACAGAATAACACCAATAACTATCTACAAATAGATAACTAATGTATTAAAGTGCGGAAATAAAAACCTTCCATGTCTATAAGGTGTGGAATAATAGGTAGATAGTCATTACAACTTGAACAAATAAACGTAAGTTCTACGGGCTCAATATCTAACCATTTGACATCCCTGTTTTATCACATGTTACAAAAAAAAACATAATAAATTACTTAATACATCCAACTCACATAAGTAAAGTAGATCTTATATGTTAGGACATTCCCCTTTCCTTTCTCTAATGCAGCGATTTTTCAACGATGTGGCCATGTGAACAAACGGTGCGGGAAAAATCCGGATAATGTTAGTTTCTAATTCGGTCATTTCTCAAGATTTCCGTTTAGATCTTATTCTATCGTATTCTTACTATAAATAGGAGGCCCCAGAACGACAAAAAATATATATAATTCAATAGAGGGGGAGTTTTATGTTAAGTTCTACTTTCGAATTCTTGTGTAGAGACGTCTTGTTTGGATTCAACCATTTAGTCTTTGCAATTTTTTATTTCATTTTTATATTTTACATTCTGATTTATTGATTGAATGAACTCCAGTTTTCTTTATGGTAATGGCTAAGTTCCACAATCTTCGCTAAAGTGTTTGAGTTCTAAGGATTTATAAGATTCGAGACATTTATGCACTTCAATTATTAATTTGTTTGTTGCTGGTTTTTGTATTCTAAGTTGAATCGTTGTTATGAGGTTTTAAATTACGGTTTTAAGCCTTCAGTTTCCCCTTTTTGTTGTGTTATCGCTGCTCGGTAAAGAAGATCACGTTAAGTGGCAAGTGGAGCCTTTTATGTTGGTAATCGATGTGCTTCTATGTTGTTAGGATATGAGATGGATGGTAGTGGTTTGTAATTTTCACATGTGACAGGTGAACAATTCAACACTAGTTATCAATCATGATAGGTGTTCTCACGGATTATTAATGTTGCTAGTTTGTTGAAAGCCTACGGCATATCCCGTGGCTTTGCAAGTCTAGTTAGTATGTGGTTGTATCACACTTTCCCTTCACTAACATGAGGAGAACAAGGTGACGAGACTCACTATAAGCCTGTCTTAGAGAATCGGTACTAGGACAAACGTTTGATAAACCGACGATCGAATCCATTCATTAGAATGTCAATTCACACCTTAGTCTAGAGTCTTTTATATATTGATTTCAGTTTTTAAGTGCTTTATTTTGCCGCACATTTGATTTCAAAGCATAATTTAGGTTTTATTTTTTAAAACCATCATTTTTCCCAAAACCTAAAAAAGAACATCGTAATCCCTGTGGGTTCGACCTTGTACTTGCTTTGTTACGAATCAATTGTAGTCGGTGAAATCAAGACTAGTCTTGGTGTTGTTCAACGCTACATCAGCCGATTAGGGGTATGTGTAAGGGAATGGCTTGGACAAGCACTACTTGTGTTGAGAAGCTTAATTAAATGACACAAAGGCTAATGTGTCGAATAGTTGGTCGATCTTCACTAGCAGCGGGAAATCGGTCACCTATAATGATGTCAATAGTATGTGGGCAAGATGGCAACCGTGACTTTCATTTATATCTATTATTCTTACTTATGTAAATGCTTATTTCACTAGCAGTAGGAAATTAGTTGACTTAATTGTTGTTCTGAGGTGAGTTTAACTGATTTTTTGGAGTCACTTTGATATGGAGAGGGTATAAACCAGGTTAGAGTAGCTAATTGAGGGGAAGGACATAATTCTTGAATTGAGAATTCTGTCACATAGTGCGATTAGCGCACTAACTGGGCTGGTTAGCACGCTAATCGTTTTGGGTTTCCAACTATTTTTCAAAATAAAGAACAATAGTGCGCTAGACAGATCCTCTAGTGCACTAACTTCACCTAGCGCGCTAGGTAAATCCATTAGCGCGCTAACTCCACCTAGCGCGCTAGGTAGACCTATTAGCCCACTGATGACAGATAAAACATGAATTTAAGGGCTGTTTTGGTGATCTTCAAATTAATACATGTTTAAAAACTTGCAAACAACCTAAACTTATAAAATTGGACTTCAGGGACTTAGTGAATGGTAGCTCGGTGTCGGGGAGTTGACGAGTCAGATAAGGGAGTCTGGAGAGGTCGGAGAGCGGTTTGAGGTTTGTAAAACCCAACTGAAAAACTTTAAGTATTTGATTCTATTTTAAATTTCATTCATATCATTTCCTTTCTGTTTTACTATTCCATTTTGTTACTTGGACGTAGGTTGTGGTTACTCTCCCCTGGATTTCCTGGTTGTATGTTCATGATGCGCTTATTTGTAGCACGTGTGACCCAACCCTCAGTGAACGTCAACCTGAGGTTGCCCTTGGTGCACGTGTCAGTGACTCAGCAGAGTTGGCCAGCACCGCGAGGGACCAAGTGTCGTGCTAGTTGGGCGCGACCACTAGTGGGAACTTGGTGACCAGAAGTACAGTCTAGTCTATTTGGAGTGAGCACACACATTTGTTAGCTTAGCTATTATATATTCATGCGATGAGCCATTTACAGTTGTCTGTCTTTATATTTCACATGTTTACTTGATAGTATTTTTTGCATTTCCTTACTTTATTTACGCGAATGCTCAGAGGGGTTCCTTAGGATTTTACTTACTGGACTCGTCATCGGTCTTTTTGTAATGATTGAGTGGAGATCCTAGTACCAGTAGGGGCAAGGGGATCCTACGCGACTACATCTGATTGCCCGCCGTCGAGGACCTACTAGCACGTGGTTATTTTGATATTTTGATATTATTTTGGGTATTGGGGACTTGAGATGACACCGTACTTGTATATATACCTTGTTTATGGGACTGTCGCTTATATATATAGTCTTTTTCGGGTTTTCCACAGTAGGATTTGCTTTTATAAATAATGTTTACCATGCTAGTTACTTATTTTAATTGTATCAATTCAGGTTTCCGCTGATATATGTTAACTTGTAAGATACGACCCACTAGTATGGTTAGGCATTAGAATAAACTTTTAAATACTTAAAGAGAATAAGTTAAGAAAATACTGATAATCCACTAACTAATTTGATAAAGCACACGTGGACACGAACTCTGAGACAAGAGGTGGACGGGCAGGTGCCGAACATGTGTAGTTGGGCCCGGGGCGGCAGGGCCGCCACACGTGCTCCATCTTTCTCCTCGATTTTCACAAGGCTTTTGTCGTAACGTTTCCAGTGAGCGTCCTGCAATCCAACTAAGTTTGATCCTATGATTCCTTAACGATTTCGCTTTGTACTGAGATTGCTACCAAGACCTTGGCCTATTTTTAGCTTTTGATTGAATTTCTATGGAAATTACTCTTTTTATATAAAAATCTATTTCTGACCTGAAAATAGAAAAAACAAAGCTTTAACATTATAAATGATGATAAAGTCATGAAATCAGTGGTAAAATCACCCTAAAATATTGCAAAAATGATGACTTATCCTAGGCTTATGGTTCCTAGAGCTTAGTATCAACCAATACTCTCCCCATGTTCTTCATATTAGTGTTTACTAATAGGTCGTGTAAACCACTACGAACATGAAGAATAACGATTAGATTAGATTATGATGCTTGCAACTACGGCTCATGATCCATGTGTTAGCACCAACCAACACATTTTTAGTAATAAGTGTGATTCTCGCAACTACAAGTTATCACATTAGGTATATGCATACAACCATAGATTTGGTAATAAATCATGTCAATAACATATGGCATCCCATCCAAAGCCTCTAACTTATGCGTGACCTAAATTATACTAATAGCATGGCATGATTGAAAGTAAAGCGCATGCCCCGCTTACCTCGATTCGCTGCAAATCCTAATCTAATTCCTCACTCTTAGAAGTTCGATGTGGTGTTCCTTGAGTATCTACATTCGACACACACTTAATAAGGTTCACAAACACTCTTAGGTAGGTTCACTAGGAATTTTAAACCAGAGTCGGTCCTTACTAGGAGTTCATAATTGAACTCTCATCCATGACATTAACGATACCCGTGACTTATAACATGTTTTTAAATTAATTAATATGTCTTGTTTTAAGTTTTTTATCAACTTCATGTTGCTAAGCTTTCTATAAGCTTTCCAACGGTGGGTGGAACGTCGAAAAAAAGTTAAAACGAAAATGTTATGGCCGTTTAAACATTGCACAAAAAAATGAGAAAAATCTAAAAATCAGTAGCCAAGCGGTAACTGGCACCGTGGGTGGCGCCGTGCACGGTGCTGATTTCAGCTAGTTATGTTTTCTCCTTCAACGGAGTCCCGATAACCACTAAAACTTCTCCGGACATCACCAAAGTCCCCATGACCTAAGATTTGGTATATGGTGTCCTAATACCCATTTTCGACAACAAAAACGACCAATTGATACCAGATCATTAAGATTCCAAACCATTACTTGTTCTTGTTTGAAAATTTAGAAAACTGTACAAATCATCAGGAACTCATCTAAACTCAAACCCATTTACCATTTCAAGATCCAAATACATCCAAAGGTTGAAAACATGGGTTCAAACAACAACAAACTCGGATTCAAACTAAATACCAACAATAAAAGCATGTGTTCATCTAGATTTTGGGTTAAAACATGAAGTCAAACCCTATACCCATACATTAACCCTTAGGGATGATGAAAATAACATTTGGTTGTGTAAATCCTTTGTAAAAAAGTTTGATACCTTAGTCAATCATCAAATCCGAAAATACACCTTTGATTCTTACAATTTGTTTAAGTTTAACAAGTTAGGTCAGGGCTCTTAACTAGCTTGAGTGATTCTCAAGCTTGTGGTGAAAGTGTAGCTTGGTGTAGTCCCTCTCTAACATCCAAGCTTCATCTTCTCCACTCCTACAACTAAAACCGTAGCCTGCACTCTTGTTTGTTAAGTTGGAACAAAGTGGCTACAACTAGTTTTAATTTTTATATATAGGGTCCTCCTTGAGATTTAGGGTTTGGTGACCAAATCCTAGCCCTACATCTCATTTTGGTCTCTTTTGTTCTACAACAATCCTTTGTTCCAAAATGAGTCCATCCTTTTTGTGCTTTTACAAGAATACCTTGCTTGTGGGTTATTTCCATTACCCTTATCCTTATTTGTTCAACAAGTTATTCAATTCTAATTAGTTAACTTAGGCTAATTTCATCCCTAAGTCAACTTTATAGTACATTGTACACATAGTTAAGCACACTAATACAAAATATAATGGAAATTTAACAAAATATCCTTGGTAATTATGGAAATGACCAATTTAAGAAATTCAGGTTGCTACAATATCCCTATTTTTAGGAAATTTTGTCCTCAAAATTAAGGAGGATTGTACGCCCATAAATTGATGAAGGAAATGCTTCCATCCAACACCCTTACATACTGCTCCGTGCCATTTCCCAACTTATCTTCTAACATTGTATTATGGCCTTGATTGCTTAAGTGACAATCACCAAATCCATCCTTTTATTCGTTGTGCTAGCATCAACTAACATCGAATATCAGTTGGGAAAACGTCAACCATATCTCTCATCATCGGTCATGTCTTTGTATGAAAACCACCACTAAAACCCCTTTTTTATTCTCCGTGCTAGTGACTATTGTCACAAAATTATTTATAATGAAGATAAATCATGACTTCCGCAACTACATATTTCATTTCTCTCTATGGCGTTGACCACTGGGGTCCATATCTCTCGCTGTAGCAACCACTATCACGATAATAAGGATGAATCATGGCTTCTGCGACGATAGTTTCCATGTCCTCATGTGGCAACAACCAATATGAATCTCCAAGCGTCACACGTTTCTTTCATTGATATGTTCATTATTATAGCTTGTAGGGTAACTTTCACTCCCTTGTTACCGACAATCAACACAATAATAATGTTTTAGGGATATGGGTCATGACTCCTGCTACAATGATCGTTATACCCTTATGTTGCATCAACCACTAAGGTTATAGAAAATCATACCCCCAGTCATCCTTTAGCTATCACTAAGGTTTCGAAATTTACTTATTTAACGATGTAGAAATCACCGAATTCATGTTCATCAGATTGGCACACTACCACTTTATACAAACGCCCCAAAAACACTCTCTTGAATCATACCCCTATGAATTTCATTATTTATTATCATCCCCATTTCTAGTTTCCATCGATGACCCCATCGTTGAGCCCCTTTTTATGATAAGTATTACAACTTATTCATTTGGCATATGTCTATGAGGAGTTTTCAAAGTTGTACATACACCCATATGTACCCCACGCTGAGCCAAGTAATTTATGCAATGAAAACCACCATTTGTTTGTCACTTCTTAAGGCATTAACCTCAAGTGCCCATGTGTCCCACAACTTGTCGATACTCTCGACCTTTTCTAGTCATTGCACCAACATACTATACATTTTATTTGTGTTAGAGGTGGATCCTAATCTAGGATCCCCAATTTTAATCTTGCACCCATACCTAGCTCCAATTATGTGAAACTAAAATGGCATTCCTTCATCATGATTTGTCTTATTCAGTAGGCCCATCATGTTTTAGTTCGCTCCTTAACTCTTTATCTGTCATTCCATACATTCTACATGTAGTTGTTATAGAGCTAAGATTTAAATTAGAATTTCAAATTTTTTATTGGTCAACCATGTTATCTCGCACGAAGGAATTTATATATTTGAGTGAGTCAAATGCAAGCATATTGCGACTACAAAATGATTGCGTTACATTCGATGAACTCTCTAGTGTGTCCCAAGTCTACTTCCACAACTGCGTGTGCTCCGTCCCTCACTGATAGGGCTCTGCTGCCCATGGAAGGCATTTTTAACTCTGGGTATTTCCTATGGAAATGGCCCGCTTGTCCACAATGGAAACATATTGGTCATGGTATCTAAGTTGTCTGCATCGGTTGCGCCACTGATCCTGAGACACTCTGAATCAGTCCTATTTGTCCCTCACTTTTGGTCACTATGCCACGTGTAATTGAGGGTGCATTAGTGTGAGTAGTGGTCCTTGTAGAGGTTTGTGGTGCCCTCGTTGTTGCACTGGCTTGAGCTTATCCACCCGAATACCCTCCAGTTCTCATTTTCTTGTTCAACCTTCCCTGATAGTTGATTCAAATATGTTCTTGTTGAAACCCAAATAACTACCCTTTGGTACATTTCTTGGTGGTGGCATGGCCTCCCTATCCCTGCTGACCTGATATGCTGCCTCGCAGTGCTATGCACTAGCCACTGCTCTCGTAAAAGTCTCTGGCATATAAGGTGCCACATGTGTCATACGGTGCTCATTTAGTCCGTCAATGGACCTAGTGACCCTCTCCTCCATGGTAGCCACATAATCTGGAGCAAACTTTGACAACTCATTATAATCTGATTCATACTCCTGCACTGGTTTGCCTCCCTGCACTAAGTTCAAGAACTCGCGCCTCTTAGCATCTCTGACCACTTTTGGGAAATACTGAGCATAACAAAGTCTTAAACCTTGACCAAGTCTCAATTGGTCCATTAGTCATCTTCACTGACTTCCACCACTTGTAAGCTTTCTCTTCCAAAAGATACGATTGAAGAAATAACATAGTAGGGCTATCAACTTTTAGAACTTCTTGCCTCTTTTCCATGCACATAATCTAATGTTTAGCCTCTTCGGTTCACGTCCTCATAGAAATGTGCTACGTCGTACTTCATAAATTCTTTATGTATTTTAAGCATCTTGAGGGTCTCTTTGTCTATTAGAAACACTGCTGGAAATACTGCCTGTGCAATGAGATTCTCATATGCCCTTGCTGTTTACATTTGTGGAGGTGCCTGTGGTGCTCGCTACTCATAACATCCATCAACTCTGTCATACGTCAGTCATGTGTTGCAGATAACTCCTCTAATGCCCTATGATTATTCTCAGTCATCTTGTGTTCCAGTGCCATAGTCACGTCCTCAAGTGTCGTGCAATGATTCTTAACCATCTCAGCCATTTGGCACTCTATCTGAGTATGCCACTGTCCATCATCTCCATTTTTAGCCTCCCCTAATCCATTGGAAGTCCAACCTTGAGTACTCATTATGCATTGTGAGTAAACAAAGAGGTTAGTTCTAAGTTCAATATTGAAGGTGAAGCGAGAAACGGTATATTTAATGATGTAAATAATAATACAATATCTAATAGTGTTATAAAATATCTTTTTATTCATTTTCAATCGATCCCATCCTAGGATTAATTTCTTGTGTACGATAAGTTAATGGTAGCCAAAGTCACGTACCAATGACTACAACTTAATTTTGATTCATAACTTTTAGGTTATAATACTTAAGTTTCGATAGCTAAGGTGGTTCTAACTCATACCCTTAATTAATTGTGAGTTCTAATCCCTAATTTTAGGACAAAATTACACTTTTCCCTCTAGGCTCTATTACCAAAAGTTAAGAATATCAACTGTGATCTTTTTTAGGTACGAATGCCTAGACTGGATACCGACTATGGTCATTCCCCCACTTTGTTTCTAGGTTCACTTAACCTACACTCTGATACCAACTATAATGACCCAAACCCCGATGGGCCTGGACCGCTCGACCTAGACTATCGCGATTGTTATGACCCAACGAGTCGGGCGATGATCTAGTAATCCTTAACCTGCGGAATAACATCACCAACTATTTACAAATAGACAACTAAAGTATTAAAGTGCAGAAATAAAAACCTTCCATGTCTATAAGGTGTAGAATAATAGGTAGATAGTGATTACAACTTGAACAACATAACATAAGTTCTACGGGCTCAATGTCTACCCATTTGAAATCCCTATTTTATTACATGTTCTAACAAAACATAATAGATTACTTAATACATCCAACTCACATAAGAAAATGAGATATTCTATACTAGGACATTACCCTTTCCTTTCTCTAACGGAGCAAACAAGGTACATGGAGGGGGAAAAGTAGTGGGGTGAGCAAAAGATCTAATGGGCTCAGTAGGGTGAGGATTTACTTAAATGCCAATCATTCAAGTAATACCCAAATGCAATATATAATAACGTGGAGCAATAAGTAAGGAGATACAAGAATAATACGACCCAGAGATATCAAGAAATAAACACTTGCATAAGCAAGAATAATAGATATAAATGCAAGTCACGGTTGTCATCATGCCCACATACTATTGACATCACTACAGGTGACCGATTTCCCGCTCCTAGTGAATATATACCAACTATTCGATACATTAGCCTTTGTGCCGTTTAGTTAAGCTTCTCAACACAAGTAGTGTTCGTCCAAGCCATCACCTTTACATATACCCCTAACCGGCTGATGCAGCATCGAACCGTACCAAAAATATTTCCAATTTCACCGACTATAATTGATTTGTAATGAGGCAAGTACGAGATCGAACCAATGGGGATTGGGATGTTCTTTTTTAGGTTCTGGGAAAAATAGGGGTTTTCAAAAAAAGAAACTAAATTATGCTTGGAAATCAAATGCTAGCAAAATAAATCACTTAAAAACTGAAATTAATAAATAAAAGACTCTAGTCCAAGGCGTGAATTGACATTTTAGGGAACAAATTTGATAATAAGTTTATCAAATGTTTGTCCTAGTACTGATTCTTATAGACATGCTTACAATGATTCTCGTCACCTCGTTCTCTTCATGTTAGTGGAGGGAATGTGAGACACACCTACATACTAACTAGACTTGCAAAGCCACCGAATATGTCGTAGGCTTTCAACAAACTAACAGCATTAACGAACCGTGAGAACATCTATTATGAGTGATAACTAGTGTCGAATTGTCAACCTTTCATGTGTAGAAATTACAAACCATTGCCATCCATCTCATATCCAAACAACATAGAGGCACATCAATTGCCAACAGACAAGGCCCCACTTTCCACTTAACGTGATTCCCCTTGCTGAGCGGCGGTAGGATCACTATAGTTTCTAACCATATTCGCCGTGCATGTGCACTTACACAACAAAATGGGAAAACTTAAGGCTCAAAATCACAATTAAAGACCTAAGAACAACGATGCAATTAAGAATACAAAAACCAGCAACAAAAAAATTAATAATTGAAGTGCATACAACTCATGAACCCTATAAATCCCTAGAACTCAAACACTTTGGCCTAGATAGCCAAACTTAGACACCCATCATCATAAAGGCAGCTCTGGAATTTTTTCAATTAGTAAATCACAATGTAAAATATTAAAACGAAATAAAAATTTACAAAGACCGAATGGTTAAATCCCAACAAGACATCTCCTATGGCAACTCTGCACCTTGAGGCCGCCAGTTAAGTTGCTACGCGGGTCCCCATGTCAAAGCTCCTCGATATGCATGCTAATCGTCATATTCTTTATATTATTTGCCAATTATTTGAGATATTCATTATGTTACAAGTATGGCTTTTGTTTTACAAAGTTGTAAGTAGATAGCCAATAATTTATAGTGAAAGTCTTTAAGTGGGAATAAACATGAATTTTTTTATTAACTTTCAAGTCATATAAAGCATCATTTCTACTGTGGAAAACCTCGAATAGAGAACACTATATATCTGGCGACAAAAGTAAATATAAACAAGTACAGGTGTCTTATAAGTTTACCATAAACCCAAAATATATAACAAACTATGTAAATAAACAACAACGAGTAATGTGCCAAATAATGGGCAAGCTCATAGATAGTCGCCAAGAATCCCCTTACCCTTACTCGTAGAAGGATATGCACTCTGTCATCATAAAAAAAATAGCAGATGATGAGTCCAGTGAGTAAAATCCCAAGGAAATTCACTGAGCATTCATATGATAAAGTAAGGGAAATTCAATAAATACTTCTAAATAAACATGCTGAATGTAAATAGAAAACCGTAAATGGATCATCGCATTCGTAAATAACAGGAAATGTAAATGCGGGTGCCCATTCTGGTCAGACTAGACCATACTTCAAATTTTCTCCCCACGATCTCTCCAATGGGGGCACCAAACTGGCCCATCACCCGGTCCTCTTGGTGACCGGCGTAGAGCCATGGTGCACCAACATATGTACCTACAAAGTAGCTCAATTCATCATTCATCGATGACTCATGATACACATGTATGGTCTAGCGTGCCATAGACACACAACAAAATACCCATCAGGAGTAAACTCAACCGTTCGTTAAAACTAAGAACATAAGCATAGATAACTGATATGAATAAAATATAGAACATGAATATAATGAACGTGATAGAGTAAAATAGTAGTGAAACTTGATAAATACTCGAGCAATTTTCAATTGAGTTTTACAAATCTCAAATCGCACTTCGAAAGCTTGAAAGTACCCCGATTCGACCCCGTCATGCCCCCAACTATCGTACTATAGTCTCTGAGTCCACTGAGGTAAGTTATGAGTGTTTTAAATTATTTATAGATGTTCAAGTTGAGTGTGTAAGTCAGAAAACCTAAAATAACCCCTTAGGCTTTAGCAAAACCTCAATTTGATAATCAGTATTGCAACGCAAATTAAACCATGATATATTCAAAATCATCAAAAACACATAAGAAAAATTTTTAGCTCTAGGTCTTAGCTTTCTGGAATGGTATGATGTGCACAATTTCAATATAATATGAAAGAAATATCAAAGATTTACAAAGATAGCTCGAATTAGAATCAAAATATAACCATCAAGTTTGTAAAAATCATTTCTCTAAATTTATAGCTCCAAAACCACAATTTTTGTTCACGAGGCTGCTAATATATCTAACAACAACATGCAAAAATATGAGCTTAATCCGATAAAATTTGCGAGAGTTATGTCTTGTCAAAGTTCATTTTAAAAATCTCGTAATAGCATTTCAACTGCGTAATTACAGTGCAATTTTTTAGCTAGAAAGAGTTCGAGTTTTAAAATTTCTCATAGACAATAGTTGTAGATCTCTAAGTAAGCTTTCCAACAATACATGACCCGACCCATTTGGAGTTTCTATGAGAAGGTTATGCTCAATTTACAGAGGTTAGGTCAAGAAATTTGCTAAGAACTAACATGCATGTATCAAGAACTCATGAAACCCCAATTTCTAGCCGAAACTAGTTTGGGATCATTATTGATCATCAAAATTAGTTAAAAAACTCTAATTTAGACAAGAAAAATATTAGCTTAATCTTTGAAATTCATTTTTGCATAAAACCTCCAAAACTTGAGTTTCATGCACACATTTTTGATAAATTTAAGCAAGTAAAGAGTTGGTTTTTATACTTAGATGATGAACTGTTCAATTTGATCTTCCTAGCTTGATTCCTCTAGCAAAGGGCCTTAACTCCTCCTAGTTCTTGCTGAATTTTCCAGCACTCTGGCCCAAGAACAATCTTTCTTATTGTTGCACGAAGAGATTTCCCACTAACTTAGCTATATATAGGTTATGTTGTAATCAATTGTGTTCATGTATATCGACGTCAATTTAATGGTCCTTGTTAATTCCTACTCCACTAAATTTCATCTTGTTGACACCAACTCCCAACTCAAATCTCTTAGGATTCCATTCTAATGCGAATCTCGAGGCAAATCTATGACATCAAATTTTCCATCCAACTATAGGCATTTGTAATCGATTGATTCAATTAATTTCACTTAGGCACTTTTATACATATGTAGGCTATTTAGGGTCTTAAATTGGTATACTATCACTTCTCCTAGTACCCAATTAACCGATGCCCAATGCCCCACTTCTCGGCATGCATCTTGAGGCGCGCCAATCCTTGATGTACCTGATTATTATGACTTCGCATAAAGTTCGATTATCTATTTTAAGCCATATTCTTCCTTGTTTTAGTCATTTTATTTAAGTTATCATTATAAGACTTAGTGTACCCATACTAAACTTACCCAGTATCCACGTCAACACGCTTTACGAGACATTTACTTGTCACATAAATTCACATGATTACAACATATAAAAATGCAATGTAATATGACAATTAACAATTTAAACACCACGATATAACAACCATCACGCAAAAATAACTATTTTGTCTAGTCCAACATGTCATAACCCTATCCACGATGTCAACGTGGATTTGAGTTGACATCTTAATCCAAAATTTCAGAATAAAGCGGTTAATAAATATTGGTCCATTACATCTTTGTGCAAGAATTCAAAAGTAAAACCTAATACAAAATTCTTCTTCTATGGAATTCAATATATTTTTCGTCATTCTGGGGTCTCCTATTTATAGTAGGAATATGATAGAACAAGATCTAAATGGAAATCTGGAGAAACGATTGAATTAGAAACTAAAATTATCCGGATCTTTGTAGTGTTGTACGTTCATATGGCCGCATCGCTAAGATATCGCTGCAACATCACTACGACACTCTGTTTCGGCCTAATTGTGTTCTGAGTTGAAGCTAGCGCCGTACATACAAATGAAATTGCTATGAAGGCACTGAGGTTTTCCTCGAGATACGAGTTTCACCTTTCTCTTGGGTCTTCACAAGGCTTTTCCTGCAATGTTTCTAGTAAGTTTCTTGTAATCCATCCAAGTTTGATGCAATGATTCATTGGCAATTTGGTTTTGTACCGAGATCGCTGCCAATGCGGTAGCCCGATTTTTAGCTTTTTGACTAAATCTTAGTAGAATTTTTTTGTATAAAAGCCTGTTTTGACCTAAAAAGAGAAAAACAATGATTCAACAACATAAATGACGATAAAATTTATGAAATTAGTGGTCAAATCACCCTAAAATACAACACAAATGAAGACTTATCAAATACCTTAAAACTTATATAATTTCTTGTCTCGAACAAAAGAGCATAAGATAATCAACTTTCATACACAATATACATTTCAGCTTTTCTAATGCCCAACTTTAACTTAAATGGTTTCATCCAATTTTTCATAAAATTTGCAAAATAGGGAACAAGAACACTTAAGCAAAGTCGATTACTTTGAGTCCATGTATTTTGGCCACTTTCCCAAGGAATACTCTGCAAAATAGGCCTTGTCGAGACTAAAGCCATCAATTACTCATAAGTTACATCAGAACTTTTAACAAGATGAAAACTTAATCTTTAAATAGAGCATTGAATTCCAAGATTGCACAAATAGAAAATTACGCAACCATTCCAAATATTATCTTTAAAATATCACTAGGGGTCGATAGGACTTTCTTTTAGGTTGTAAAGGCTGGGCTAGGCTAACAATGATGGATATTTACTGTTAGGTTTCAAGGATCATGCGCAGTGGAAGTTTTTGAAACCTTTTTAAACATCCTCGAACCAAGATCCTATTTATTCCATGAAATTGATGTGCCAATAAAAAACCATGCCCTAGCAAGAATAACTCCATGTCTGCCTTGTTTCGTGTTGATTGATTCCTTTAAGAGGCTGCCAGAGACGAACGTCCTCTATTAGAAATCCACACACGAATGGACGATCACGATCCGGAGTGCTAGCCCAAAAAATCCAAGGACGAAAATTCTCACAAAATTCTCTAGGAAAAATCTCTCTCGGGAATTCATTACAACAACTGTGACCTTAATGTCTTATTTATTTTACACTAGGTCAAGTTGTAAAAGAACTCCATCTCCTAGTCACACTCCAAACAGAGTCCTAGATAAAGTCCAACTCTAAAAAGGATAGAGTCATAGATAATCTATAATTACTAATCCAATAAGATTTGTAATTTATCTAAAACTCGAATAAGAATTAAATTCAAACTATAATTCCAATTAGAGTCCTATTCAAAAGAAGATTTACTAAGAGACAAAATTTCTAGTCACACTAAAAATGTATGAGAATCTTGAATCCTAGTCAAACTAGGACATTTAATGAGAATCTTCAAAACGAATTTTATCAAATAAAATTCATTAACCCAGACAATATTAAATCGCGCAAATTCATTCTTTATGTGCGACCCAATAGGTTCATATAACGTTGGCAGTGAACCAAAACCATTTTGGTATACAAGTCATAAGCAGTCTCTAGCAAGGCATTATGGGTACCCAAGTAGCATGAAGATCAATAAATCGATACAACCTAATAGACAATGTATATCATATCCTTTTGTCACGCGATATCTTTTGATTGAACATAAGACATGGAACGTCACCCTTATAGTTCAATCTACTAGTCTCGATCTCCAAGTATATTGAAATTGTCAAGTGACATTGATCCAATCAATTTACTAGACATGGCCATTTATCAGTCTAACATATCGAGGGGGCCAATAGATATCTTTCTCTAAAAGAGATGGAAAAATTCTATCTTGACACACAACATCCACACATTAGTCGAACAATGACCAATCACAATCTTTATAATCATCTGGTTAAAGACAACATTTGATTGTATCAAATCATTGTGCTCCTAATGTTGGAGTCTATGGTGATCTCAAGTCAAATGACTAAATGATATAACTCTCATGAGAATCACTTATGACATTGACCATGTAGTGTTCTTATAGCAGGTCGATCTAGCATCTGTTCCTAATAGATACCATTATCTTGATCCGTATCCGTATATGCATAATCATCACATGATTATCAATCAAGACTCATACTAGCCTTAATTTATTATTGTTCCCACAATAATAACTGACTAGGGACATTTAGAATAATACAATAATTATTCATAGATACTATTATAAAAGAAACATGCATCTACTTATAATGGTTAAACAACATTTACAGAATTTTCCTAGGGCACATACCCCAACATCTCCCACTTGCACTAGGTCCAATCCTACATGTATCCAATGCTGAGTAACCTTAATGCATTCTTAGTGGAAGAAGTTTGTTTATGTATCTGCTACATTGTTTGTTATTAATGTTTTTCAAATCTTTACATTCTCTCTTTTATAAGATAAAAACGCTCAAGCGATTGTTTAGATCTATAATGTGATTTAGGTTCCATAACCTAAACTTGTCCATTGGTTTTACAATAAAAGCCAACATTATTTCCAACACTTGGAACCACACATTATTCAATCATGAACCTTGCAATCTAAACATTTTCTTTAGCTGCATCAAATGCCGCTAAAAACTCAGTTTATGTTATAGGACATGTTAGAGTGAGTTTAGAACATTTACAACTCATTCATACGAAGTTATCACATATCCCTATTGCGATCATTAATCTTTTATATTAATTTGAAAGTTTGCATCATGTAACCATTTACAAGACTCATATCTTTCAAACCTCTGCAAATCTAATAACTTCTCTCAAGTGCTTTAGAAGTACTTAAGAATGTTATTAATAAATATCCAGTGACCCTCACCAGAATCTATGAGATATATATATATGTTTTGCCTAAAGCATATGTCATATGTTTTGCCTAAAGCATATGACATATCGAGTTGAATGCGAATCATAACATATGTGATGATTCTCATAACTTATGCATATGAAATCTTATTCACATTGTCCCGCTCATCATTTGTCTTAAGACGTTGAGTCTTGCAGAGACTTATGTTATAAGACATAAGTAAGAATTCTTTTAAGAATCTCGTACACTGAAATCTTTTCAGTTATTTGTCTATATAAGCACTCTTATTTAAAGCGATTAGCCTCTTAGATCTATCTCCATATATCTATATCACAAGGATATAGGCCTAATTAGCTAAGAATCTCATTGAGAAACCTTCCTTAACCAAGACTTGACATTCTGTAGGGTTAAGGCGTCGTTTCCAATGAATAATATATCATTAACATATAGATTCAGAAAGATAATTGCGCTCCCACTAACCTTTATGTATACACAAGGTTTATCTTCGATTCGATGAATGTAATTCATTAATTATTTCATTAAAACAAAGATCCTGACTCTTATAAGCTCACTATAATCCATAAATAATCCTTTAAGCTTGCATACCTTTCTCAAGTTCTCAAAATAATAAAAAAACCCTAAAGTTGTATCATATACATCTTTACGATGCATAGAGAAATGCTATTTTTGACATTCGTTTGTCATATCTTATAGTCAAACTATGAAGTAATGATAATAAAATTCTAGAACTTCAAACTTAGCTACCAGTGAAAATCTTATCATAATCAACACTTTAATTTAGATTGGAATTTTTGATTAGCCGTGCTTTTAAGTATGCATCTTTTCTTTTTCATGTCACTTTAAGTCATTTACATCCAATGGTCATACCATCTTCAGGTAAATAATTCAATTTCCAGACATGGTTAACATACATGGATTAAAATTCATAGTTAATAACACTTAGTTTTTTTGTTCAATCTAGACAAGACATGTTTCTTGATAAGCAGTGATTCATTCTGATCCAGTAACAAAAATACATCGCAACTATCAATAATAACAAATTCCAAATTTCTCTGGCCAATTTCTAATTATTCTAGATTTTCAAGAGATATATGTTACTTGTGTATACTCAACTAGTTCAAAACTTTGTTGATCTTCCTAAAGTGGTTCGGTTATGATTTGTGGCTCTTGAACATTTCAAGATTTGTTTTATTCCCAATAATGTCTTTAAAAATAAACTCTTTATTTAAAAAGACATGATTTTGAGCAATAAACAATTTGTTCTCAATCGTATAAAATAGTATCATAATGTTCACAATTAGACACAAAAAACTTAGGCATCAAACTTTATGTGACTTAACGTATTACGCAAGTCTCGCCGCCTCAAATCTCAAGAAAAGACAAACTAGGTCTTTTTATTCCATATCATATATGGAGTTTTATCAACCACTTTAACGAAAATAAGGTTTAGTGCGAGTGCCTTGGTTTCTAAAGTATAGCCTCAATCAGACATCTTAAGAAGGTTTGTGTGACACATCATAAATCAAATTATATCCTATATATTTCAATTTCTCATCTTAAAACATCATTTCTTAAATGACGTTCCTATTGGAGTTAATTGCAAGGCAATCCCACAATTTCAAAGATGGTCATTTAAACTCTTGGCTCAAATATTATCCACCTTGATCTCATCAAAGTATGTTTATAGTTTGCCAAGTGATTATGTTTTTCTTATACTCATTTTGAAATGTTCGTAACAATTCAAAATTATGTCTTCCTGATAAGATTTGTAATTCATTATAAAATAACACAATTTCATTCTTTTAGTAACAAAATTTGTCCTTTAAGGCTTTTCTTTAGAACTAGGCAAAAGTTCAGGGCTCACAACAAAGATTTCTGTGTCCGACACATACACATCTTTGGTAGCCTTTACTTTCCTTTTATCATTTCTATATTTAGTTCCTTTCTGTTATGAACTATCAAATACATATCTAAGGCCTTTTGTTTTTGATATTTTGTCTTACAGTTGTAAACATCATATGCAACTGTAAACAAATTTATCCATGTCATTCATATTATATAGTTCAAAACTATTTTGATGAATTATAAATCAAACCTACTGCCAACTTTTGGCACATGAAGATTCAAGCCTTTTTAGATAATTAATATAGTTCTTTCATGTTCCAAACATAAAGACATATTAATATGTTCTCAACCATTTTACAAGAATCTAGGAATTTTGCAATCTTATGCCCTTCTAGTGTGACTTACTGTTGGAACATTTCCTTCAGTGTCACTGTCATATCATTAGTTTTCACGGCCCGAATCTTTTCTAAAGTCCGGTTTTATATTTGATAACATGACATATAATCCTTGTACTAATAGATGATAGTTTAAAAGGAACCATTAATCTTAGACATACATCCTTGTGTATATGGTTGATAACATTTATCAATTTTCAAATCAAAACAGGGAAATTAGTCTTAGAAATTATTTTATCCTTCTCAAGGATTGATCGCAGTTGCTATAACTTAGTGTTAGTAGGAGTTTAACATCTAAACTTAGAAGATTATGCAGAATGATTTATTTGTGAGTAATTAAACTCCCACTAAATCAATAACCCTCGTAAATATTAATTTAGTGGTCTAAGATCCATATTTCACTTAATTTTAAGACAGCTAGGGCATGACACTCAAAATCAAGTTATTTAGGTAGGTAACCATTACCAATTGCATTATATGCAACTCTTAGATTCTTTATGAAACTTAGACATCATATGTCACAACATGTTACGTCTCATCTATGCCTAAAGCTCAAAATCGTTTTGATAGCTTTATTAAGTCAAACCAATTTAAAACATCCACGTAACCGTTACCCAGCTTGCCTCACCAAGATAACACAATACACCCATGCGAAGGCAGACCCATATTGATGTGATCGAGGCCTTGACAAGTATTTAAAATGGGTGGCATTAGCTTAAAATTCTAATCGAGGGATTTTTATCAAGTTTTATGATCCATGTAGTGTTTTACAATGATTAATTTTAGCATCTATTTAATTATGAAATATCATATATATATCCAATATGCATGGAATAAAGATCATTAAAATAAAACAAGAATAAACATCTTCATATATCAACAAGGCATAATAAAATAAATCAAGAAAATTAAATACCTTAAAATTTTCCAAGTGCATGAAAGATTAAATTTTCATTAATCTCATTAATTAAATATATCTCAATATAATTTTTATCATACTCTATTTAATTAAAACCCTTTTTAATTAATTATTTTAATTAATATTAATAATAGTCCCACTAATTTAAATTGATATTAATTCAACTAAAACACCTTCCAATTAAATTAATTCAATCCAATTAATGAACAATAACCCCATTTAATTAATGGTAATTAATCAATTAAAACTTCTTTCAATTAATATATATATAACTCAATTAATATAAATAGAGTTCTAATCCTATTAGAACTCGGAATATTAGCCTAGATGGCTAAATCATTCCAATGAGTCGGTGGATGAGGGATCGAATCCTACTATCAACAAAATGCCACTTATTTATTCTATTTTTTATCAATATCATGGCTTTCATATCCCATACAACCACCAACATATTAAATTACACATATCTATGTTCACAAATAGTGATATCTTATCCGCTAAATTTGATGCACACTCGTTTTGTGCATGTATGTGCGTGACGGTGCGACGACATTGACAACAGGATGCCGATACTTTCACACTTTTGCATATAGATTAGTTCTATTAAACGCAATGATGCAACCATATATAAAATATCATGATGGACTTATATATATCATGTATATCAAAAAATAAGGGCACATTACAATTTAATTAAATCATGCCTACTGGCTTTGATACCACTGTTTGGTTTCGGGGATCATGCGCAGTAGAAGTTTTTGAAACCTTTTCGAACATCCCCAAACCAAGATCATATTTATTCTATTAAATTTATGTGCCAATAAAAAATCATACCTTAGCAAGAGTAACTCCATTTTAGCCTTGTTTCGTATTGATCGATTCCTTTAAGACGCCGCGAGATACGAACGTCTTCTATCAGAAATCCACACGCGAACGGACGATCACGATCAGGAGTGCTAGCCCCAAAAATCCTAGGACAAAAATTCTCACAAAATTCTATAGGAAAAATCTCTTTTGGGAATTCACTACAACAACTGTGACCCTAATGTCTTATTTATTGTACACAAGGTCGAGTTGTAAAAGAACTTTATCTTCTAGTCACACTCCAAATAGAGTCCTAGATAAAGTCCTACTCTAAAAAGGAAAGAGTCATAGATAATCTACAATTACTTATCCAATAAGAGTTGTAATTTATCTAAAACTCAAATAAGAATTAAAGTCATACTGTAATTCCAATTAGAGTCCTATTCAAAATAAGATTTACTAAGAGACAAAATTTATAGTCGCACTAGAAATGTATGAGAATCTTGAATCCTAGTCAAACTAGGACATTTAATGAGAATCTTCAAAATGATTTTTTTCAAATAAAATTTATTAACCCAGACAATATTAAATCACGCAAATCCGTTCTTTGTGTGCGACCCAATCGGTTCATACAACATTGGCAGTGAACCAAAATCATTTTGGTATACAAGTCATAAGCGGTCTCTAGCAAGAAATTATGACTACCCAAGTAGCATGAAGATCAATAAATTGATACGACCTAATAGACAGTGTATATCATATCCCTTTGTCACGCGATATCTTTTGATTGAATATAAGACATGGAACGTCACCCTTATAGTTCAATCTACTAGTCTTGATCTTCGAGTAGACTGAAATTGTCAAGTGACATTGATCCAATCAATTCACTAGACATGGCCATTTATCAGTCTAACATATCGAGGGGCCCAATAGATAGCTCTCTCTAAAAGAGAGGGACAAATTCCATCTTGATCACACAACATCCACACATTAGTCGAACAATGACCAATTACAATCTTTATAATCATCCGGTTAAAGATAACGTTTGATTGTATCAAATCATTGTGCTCCAAATGTTGGAGTCTATGGTGATCTCAAGTCAATGGACTAAATGATATAACTCTCATAAGAATCACTTATGACATTGACCATGTAGTGTTCTCATAGCGGGTCGGTCCTGCATCTGTTCCTAACAAGTACTCATTATTTTGATCCATATCCATATATGCATAATCATCACATGATTATCAATCAAGACTCATACTAGTCTTAATTTATTATTGTTCCCACAATAATAACTAACTAGGGACATTTAGAATAATACAATAATTATTCATGGATACTATTTTAAAAGAAACATGCATCTACTTATAATAGTTAAACAATGTTTACAGAATTTGCCTAGGGCACATACCCTAACATTTACAGGATTCAAAGCATTGGAAAGAATTACTTAATCTAGCTACAAGCACTCAAACTAAATCTTTTTAAATAGTTTTTTTTCATAGACTTCCGCCTTTTATTTAATTTTTTATCTATATTTTTCCTTCTTTATTTTATTTTTTTGTGGTCCTTGCTCCATTTCTAATGGATTCCGTTTTTTCTCACTTTTTCCCACCACTGGATTCCTTGCTCCATTTCATGTGGAACCTATGAGACACTCTATCTTAAAAACTTCAGTTAGCACTTTTAACTTTCACTATAATTAAGCTAGCTTTTCGATGTAGGTGAAAGGATAATAAGGCCAATAGCTATGTGTTACACAATGGGTGATGAGGAAATAAGGTTAGTTTGGCTCAACTAGGCTAACTCGAGATAAATTATAGGTGAGCTAAGACTAAGGGCTAAACAAACAATACCTACGTCTTCCCTCGAACTTATTCTTAAGTTAATAATCAGTCCCAAATGGATCCAAACCTATCTTTGAATCTTTAGAGATTTAGTTAACTCTTGTTCTAATGTGACCTTCTACCTACTTCCATCTCTATCATAGAGCCTCGACTCCACACTAGCACTCTTCGGTGTAAACTTAGTCATAAGACCAATCATAAGAACATGATTTTTTACCTATACTATACCTAAATTCTTGTCCATTTGGCAACATCAATCTACATATGAATTCTCAAATTGTCAGCCATTATTCTAAGCTAGAACTGGGCATTCACATTAAACTAAAAAACATGGATAAAAAAAAAGAAAGAATTCAAAAGTATGGAAAGTCTACACAACCTACCACTCCATCAATCCAATGAATAAAATGAAACCATATTACTTGAATTTCGCCAGAAAATCCGAAAAAATTCTGAAAATCGCAAAAATTTTACCAAAATCCTTACGGTTCATCTTTGCATTCCATCAAACTTGCATATCCCCAATCTCATCCTGAACCTTGTCCTCAAGGTTCAAGAAAGTAGGACATCCAATACACATTCCAAAAGATAAATGAAATCTAATAATGAAAGATAAGAAAGGGAATGAAATGAAATTGAGTGAAATAAGTACATGGATAAACTGAAAATGCATGCAAATGATGTGTTGTGTGGTGATAATACAAAATACAACATCATCATATTGTATCTCCTCCGAATATATTAAAAAATAACAAGTTTCTTAGTTTCCTTCTCTTAAAATACATACAAAGATAAGAAAATCAACTTTCAGACTCGCTGGGGCTATCTTGCTGTTGCTCACTAGGCTGTGGGGTCTAGAAGGGTGTCTGCATACTCTATAAAGAATGTAAGGATAAGGGTGCTCCATACTTCTCATTTACTTGATAAATTTGGTAGTTCGACATGATAATGAATGGACTATCCGATGTCGGTGCAATTGGTTGCAGAGCTTGATCATGCACATATCGATGCCATATGTGATCATGATACAAGAAATGACTGATCTCCCTTACATTATGGATAATAATCTCTTATTAGGACATTTTTCATGGTTCCTCCTGTTGATGGTGGTGAAAATGAAGAAGCTCTCGATGTTGGGGCCTCGTGCTCCTTTCCTCCCTGCGGCTCTCCTAGCCTGGGTCTCCTGCTGCTGCTGAAGTTATGATGTTGCTATCTCTCTCTAATGTGCACTCTTTCTCATCTTTAGAGTTCTCCTCTCCTAGCTTCTCGTATGTAATGGCTCAAATTAATTAAAGTAGGATTAATGTTAATCTCGGGGATTAACTGTTGTAATTCGGGCGTTACGCGAACAACTCGGTTGACTTGGACACGATAATTGAGGAAATATGTCATTTGTAGATGATGGTTGCTTAGGTGTAATGTTTAAACATTATATTATTGTAACATCGTATGTGTGTATGTTGCTATCGGGCGAGTTGGTGTGACGGGTATTCACTTCTTAAGGCATGCTGACGCGGGTATTAGGTAGGTGAACTACAGGTACACTTGGAAACTTGATTAATTCACGTTAAGATGACTAATTGATCAATTAAAATGGTTAATTAAATTATAGGCTAATTTAATTAAATTAGTACAATAGGCTATGAAGTTACCTCAAAATGTATGCCGAGACGCAGGGCACCAGGTGCCGAGTAGTTGAAGGTTAGTGGGATCATAGAATTTGTTGATGTTGGTGAATAAAAACACTAACCATATGTTTCATAATGGGCCAAAGGTAATTTGATATAATAAATAAGAAAGGCCTATAGTTTGGTTAATTAATTGGAAACCATGAGATTGTCCTAAAGATACGTATTGGCACATCTAAGAATCATGTGAGTTACAAATTGGTGTCGTTTGAGGAGAATAAGTGGGAAATGTGTCAAGAGATAGGCTATTAGATGAATCTCGGGATACGTAAATACATAGAGATCAATGGCTAGCAATCCATCCCATCTTAATATATATAGAGGAGTTGATCAACACATGCAATCAAACTACTTTCAATTCTAAAAATCAAAGAATAAGAGAAGGGATTTGGAGCCAGAAATTCAATACTTTGGAGATTAAAAATGAGGATCAAACCTAGGTAATCTTCATCTCCATCTTCTACACATTCTAATGAACCCAATTTTGAGTGTGTTAGTGTAAATTTGATATTTGAGGAATAGGTTACTGATTTTGATGAATGGTTGATGAATTACAAGTATTATTAGTCTTTCAAATGAGAATTTACACTTGGTTCTGCATGAATTGAGGTTTTGATGAATTTGGGAAAAACTAGTGGAAATCATGGAATTGATGAATTTGATCTAATTGGTGTTTTTTCTGTTGTTTGGATGATGTTTCAGAGTTTATATTATGTGGAGAGTGGTTTAGTTAGGCTTAGTTAGCTAATTGGGGAGTTGGTGACATAATTCTCGAGTTGAGAATTTTGTCTGGAGAATACTGTCGCAGAACGTAGTTATCTCGCTAACTAGGTTGGTTAGCGCGCTAACACTTAATTGTTTTTCAAAATGAAGAACACTAGAGCACTAGACAGATCCCCTAGCATGCTAACTCCACCTAGCGCGCTAGGTAGACCCATTAACGCGTTAATGACATATGAAAGTTGAATTTAAGAACTAATTTTGAGATTTTTGACTTAATACAACACTAATCAACCTGGAATCATGTTAAACTTCTAGAATTGAACTTCAGGGATTAGAAGACCGTAGCTCGGGTATCGGGGAGCTAGTCGGGTCTGAGTCGGGAGTCCGAGGGAAGTTAGAGAGCGTTTTGAGGTTTGTTAAACCAATAAGAACGTCACTTGAGTATTTATTACTTTCATTACTATTTTATCTATCTTGTTTAGTGTATTCTTGATTCTATTCCTTGTTCTCTTCAATTATTTATATCTATGTCACTGTTAGGACAGTTAGTTGAATTTACTCCTACCGGGTATTTCGTGGTGTTTCTATGGCATGCTACACCATAGCATGTGTATCAAAAGTCCTCGATGGATGACGACCCGAGCTACTTTATCGGTATATGTGTCGGTGTGTCGTGGGTCTACGTCGGCCACTGAAAAGACCAGGTGACGGGACAGTTGGGTGCGACCATTGGAGGGATCCTGGGAGGGTATCCGATGTATGGTCTAGTCTCCCTAGAACAGACATACACGTTTACGCTTTATTGTTATTTACACATGGGATGAGCCATTTACAGTTGCTTGTTTACATTCCGCATGTTTATTTAATAGTATTTATTGGATTTCCTTTACTTATTCATATGAATGCTCAGTGAATTTCCTTGAGATTTTACTTACTGGACTCGTCATCTATTTTATTATGATGGCTGAGTATAAATCCTTCTACGAGTAAGGGTAAGGAGATTCTTGGTGACTATTTTTGAGCTCGCCCACTATTCGGCACACTACTTGTAGGTGTGTATTTTGGTGTATATATCTTGATATTTTGGTTTATATGAGACTGATGAGACAAATGTACTTGTATATAGTTACTTTTTTCGCCTTATATATGTAGTGTACTATATTCTAGGTTTTCCATAGTGGGACTGATGCTCTATATATCCTAAAAGTTAATGAAAATATATGTTTATGTTTAATTTAATACTTCAATTGTAAAATACTGTTTATCTACTTGAAACTCTGTAAAATACAAACTACTAGCACGGCTAGGACTTGAATATGTCACAGACAGTTGAACTTACGAAATTTAAAGGCTGAAGGAGATAACTTAAGACTAATATGGATAATCGGTTCACTACACTGGTAATGTACCGTGGATACGATTATCGAGACATGAGATGGACGGGCAAGTGCCGAGCACATGTAGCTCGGCCACCGGGCGATGAGCACACGCTAGACGACACCCCAGGTGGCCTCGGGGTGTGGGGCTGACACATCGTACCCATAAATATCCTTATCATAAATAGTCGACTAGGTGGGATATCAAACTATAAACCATCAAGAGGAACCCCCGTTCGTCGGCACAAGTCTTTGATAAGGAGAGGAAAGACAAGATTCTCATTCTTCTTCGTATGCATCCTATCTTTGATGACCTCCTTAAGGAAACTGCCACATCAATACAGCCGGTGTGAGTCCGAATGTGATAAAGCATTGCACAATTGTGTGATATCTCCGTGCCGAGTGGTAGGATAAAAAGACGCATAAACAAATTAGGACCACACTTTGAGAGTCTTCTTAAAGTGGGTCTTAACTAGGTGATTATGGTATTGAAAAGAAGTGTAATGCCATTCATGGTGTGGAAAACAAGTAAGATCAGCCCTAATGATGTTGTAAGGGTGAGAAGAGTCGATGATGTAGTGCATATGTCAGATGTCATGCACTCGAAAGTTCTCAAAAGTGGGTAGGCCATAATAAGCAGTAATAGCATGGGCACTATAATCAATAAGAACCATTCAAACTCTAACGCTCGCACTTCGTGTGACAGCATGTACATTCGCGTTGAACTCATGAACTAACAGCTCACATCCCTGGATCAAGTTTGGGTTATGGGGGTGTTTGGTCAATGCTTGATAGCTTCAGGTAAAGAACTCCCAGCCCTTCTCTCTCATGACCGAAGCGACTCTCCTCTCTTACTTGGGTGTCCTGATCCCAAATCCCCTTTCGGCTAATACCTTCCTCATTTTTTTATTGAGCTCGCTATTATATCTTAGCAGCCTTCTCATTAGTGAACAAAAACTGGTCATATGGCCTAGGAACATCAGGTGGGTGGGCTTTATGCCTAAGTGGCAGCAAACTTCCACTTCTCCTCCTAGGTACAAAAGAACCACTACACTCTCCTATCTTCATAGCATAATAAATAAAAATAGGAACAACTCAATCAACCTGCATGAAATCACCATCGTAACAACATCTACCAAATCAGTCCATCACATCCAGCAAACCAAAGAACATGACGTTCAAGATACAAGAAATCGCTCAGAATAACTCAAAGCTCTCAAAATCCAAGGCGAATAAAGTTGCGAGGAAATTAGGTTAAAAACCATTTTCAAAATCTCAAAATCACATAAACGCTCAAATTAGCAAAGATAAAAGCAATTAGCATTCCAATCAGTCAATCAACTCACATATACATTCATTATCAAACTCCAAAATTGAATTTACCCAAAGTGTCGATGATGTCGATGAATTTTCAACAAAAACCAAACTTTGAAAATTCATTTTTTTGATAAACATTGAAACACTCAAAGCCATTGAAACACTCAAAATAAAAATTTAGACAGAGATTCCAAATTTCCCATAAAAACATTGACTTTCCCTCGAAAAATCATAATTTCTGAAAATCGATAAAAAATCGCAAATAATCCAGCCAAATCACTCCAAACATGCTCATAATCAAAAGACCTATGGTTCTAGCAATTAATTCAACTCCTAGAACACACATTTTGCCCGAATTAGCCGAATAAAACCTCAACAAGAATCTCATAAAATTGCAAAGATTGAGGCGTTACCTACTAGGGAATGTGTTCTCAAGAGCTCAAGGGAGCTTATATGACCTCCTCGACTATTTGAAAGCTCAAAAACATCAAGCACTCGCTTGTGGCTTTGTCAAGGCGCCCGCTAAATTTGTGGTTTCACAGCTCAAGATTGTCTCCACTCAATCAAGAATTGAGATTTGGTGATAATGGAGCTCAAAAGTGCGTGATTTGGTGGCAGGAGGATCGATTTTGGATTTTGGGGGTGGTGGGAAGGTGCAAGATTAGTGAGTGTAGGAAAGGAAGAAGGGATTTTTCCCTTTTTTAAGAACTTAAAATCGATCGTAGCGTCGTACGTGTAAACTCGACGGCACAGGTAAAACACTGGTCAGATTGCTGGCAAATTTGAAATTTCCAAAATCGCCCTTCATCGCCTTGTCAGCTCCTCTCACACTTTCACTCAAACATCAATGAGAAATTGTTGGGTCTAAAAACCTAATATTACAATTGGAATATTCCCTCAGCACCGTCACAGCGCCTCCTGTATAGTTACATTACGCTGCCACATTGTCGGCTTTGAAAAACAAATTTATCCCTAAAGAATTTCCAGTGTGTGCATTTCCCTGTATAGACAAATGATGTCATGCAGATGCATCAAATTAAAGTATACATGCCCTAAATTACATCGCCAAAAGTCATTCAGACTTTGGTGCGTGCAAAACATTCCACAAATATCCAATTGATCATCACGTCTCTGCGAAATTTATAGGTATTAGAGATATGCAAAAAATTCCATCAAACTTTAATTCCTCTAATTGAATCAACGAAAATCAACTTATTCAAATCTAAAGTTGATTAAAACTCAAAATAATTAAACCAAGTTCATGCAAAATAGTTAAGTAAACAAATGAATGAATGTCTGCTACCTCCCACAAAGCGCGGGTGTTTAATGTTGATGGCCCAACGTTACCACTTCCTTGAACTAGTCGGCGTCCAAGTCAATCACATCAATTAGTGGTTTCTTTTCCTTGGTTGGCGATGAGACATTTCTGACGCTTGATCGTTCCCTGCTCCTTCTTCACGCACATCCTACCATTGCTATAAAGCACATCTCTGTGACCAATTCTGAATGTGACATTTTCATTGCAGACATCAATGTCGGCTTTAGTTGTGTAGAGGAACGACATCCCAAGCAACATGGTTTTGATCTCAAGAAGCCCTTCTTCAATGATTGAGAAGTCCGCTAGAAATTCCAGTTCTCCAAGTCTCATAGGTACTTTTTTTGCAACTCCATTGATCCTGGTAATTACACCATTTGCAAGAAAAGCAACCTTGTCTAGGGTGCGCTAAGTGATTTCCAACTCAATTTTCTGGAGGATTTTCATAGAAATTGTTAGGGCATGTGCCCTAGGTCAATATAAAAACATTGTTTATCTTATAATTCTAGTTAATAAAGTAGAGTGTTTCATTTACTATTTTATTATAGGTTATTAAATGTTTACCTTATAATAAGATCCATAGGTTTTGTTGAAATATCTTAAATGTCCCCAGTCAATCATTATACGGGGAACTATAATAAGATCCATTGGTATATGTTATTAATTAGGTTGTATCGATTTTGATATTCATGCTACTTGGGTAGTCATAATGCTTTGCTTTAAAGATTGCTTATGACTTGTGTACACAATGGTTTGGGCTCATTAGCAACTTCACATGAACCTATTAGGCAACACACAAAGAACGACTTTGTGCAATCTCAACTCGTCCAGAGTAATGAATTTTTATATGATTTTATTCATGACATAAAAGCCCTTGCGATTTGTTATATGATAACTTATTAATAGGGGCATTTATGTAATTTGCTTGAATTGCCTAAAAACAATACTTGTATTACGAATAATTTTTTAAGTGAGCTTATCTACACATATAAATAAAGATTGAAACCCTAAAATGAAAGATGATTTCAATTTTTTTTTTACTATTTTCGAGTTCTCTGAATTTTGGGAGAGAAAGGAAAAGTTTTTTCTATCTCTCTTTAGGCTAGCACTCTAAATTGTGGTCACCGTTCGTGTGTTGATTTCCGATAGAGGATACGCACTTAAACGTCTTAGAAATCGAACGATCAGAGAAGGAAATCACGAATTAAGGTATGGTTTACTTTTGTAGTTCTAATTTAATGGAACTTATTTTCGATTCTATTGGGGTTTTTTAAATTTTTTTTTTTGAATTTTTTGCTTTCTATGAACCCCTAAACCCAATAGAAATGATGTTCTTGAATGCTCATGTGTCAATGATTACTGAATGCACCATCAAGCCCACTTTCCCAAAAATGCATGAGATATGGATGTATACTAGTGGCTTTGCCTTTTGTCTCGCACTGTAAATCTCCTTAGGTTACTAATTCTGTGTCAACTCCTAACCTTCAAGTACTCTATTCTTTTTTTCCTGCCTATTTCTCTTCTTCACTTGCTCTCTCTCGCCAATCTTTTTCAAATGGTCTATGAAGAATTATATACTATCCTGCAAGTCATCGTCGGTAGAGGCCAAAACTACATATATAGTGGAAACATTAGAGGGTAAGTCCAAACAGCAGGAACAACAAAATGAACTACTCTATCACCGTGCTCGAGTGAAATATCATCACTAAACACATCAATTTTGGCTCTGGCCATTTTCATAAAAGGCATCCCTAAAACAACCGAAATAAGTTTGGACAGCGAAGTGTCCTCTACGTCAGTGACATGAAAATTAAAAGGAAAATCTAGGTCCTCGACTCGAATAGTCACATCTTCCAACATAACAATCGGTCGGATTGAAGATTCATCCGCTAATGGATGGCTATGTCAGAACTCTTTAAAACATGATCATGCATATATAAGAAAACATACGATGACATGATATTTATGGATGCACCTGAATCGAACATCGCCTTTTCAACAAGCAAACCTCATACTGTGCAAGTAATGCTAAATATACTTGGATCACCACATTTCTATTGTGTATTTGTGTTACCTGCTAGGCTATTCTCCTTTTCCTATCTGAAAATTCATGCGATGTCAAATGGTTTGCAAGATTCTTTGACCATTAGATTAATTTTCTCTTTCTCCTTCAACTTTATCTTGGCTTCCATATATTCCTCGGATTGGTCCTTCGTAATAAACGGATACCTTTCCGGATACAATCTCTAAGGAAAGGGTGCCCTGTGCAGGATGATATTAATCCATCCTCTTCTTGTAGTACTTCTCTCAACTTCCTATGTCATAGATGATGCATTGACATGCGAAATAACATTCACTTGCGTGTCAGGGTTTGAGACTGGCAGAGACGACAACTTTCATTGGTTACTTGCTTGGCCTATATGAGCTCACATGTCAGATTACCTAGCCTGTAATTCCTTGATCAAAACTGCAGTCCTAGTCTCGTACTACCGTTGTGATATGATTAACGACTTCATCATCCCATTTTAGGTGGGTCCCTATGGATGAGGTGGCTGGCTTTCTAGTGCTACCGACAATTGTTGTCCCATGAGCACCAAATTTTGGTAGTTCTAATTTCTGACAGCATAATTGAAGTTAGGACTCATGTCCTTCCCCCATAGAAATTACTTTGCTACTATTGCCCCGCTGGTGGTGCTGGAAATTGCCCTGCTGCCTTTACCTCCACAGTATCCTCGAAGAGTTGAGGACACCCTCATCTTAAGTGACTTGGCTATGAGTAAATCCCATAAGCTTTCGCTTTGCCCATCTTTACCATCATCTGTTTGACAATAAATTTGAGCTCTAATAACTCGTTCTTAAGTCTACTCTTCCTTGAAGATACCGTAATCCCTTGTCTCTTACTTGTCGGTCTATACAACTTAGCTACCTTTTCTATTTATCCCCTAGCCATAGTCGATGTCATATCAGATAGACTACAGTTGCACATTGTATCGAGAAGCCTCTTCTCATTGTCTGTGAGCCCTTCAAAGAAACTTTCCATTATGGACTTCTCGCTGAGACCATGCTGAGCATGTCCTGCACAATTTTTTGAATCTCTCCCTGTATTGTAACACCGACGCACCATCCTTCATGATAATGTGGGATATTTCCCTCCTGAGCTGAGTGATCCTCTTGACTAGCATATAGTCATCCTGAAACTTTTGATGTTGCTCATTCTAGTTTTTTATGGAACCGACTGATAAGTGGGATAACCAGTCATGTGCAGCATCCTTTAAACAAAAAAGGAAATGCCTTTAGTCTCAGTAGATCAGTATCAACTTTAGCAGGCATCATGCCTGCTACCACTATCTCAAACATTGTGAAGAACTTTTGAGGATCCTCATTCTCTTTCCCGCGAAAGTTAGGCAACTTATGTATCAATCCCGACTTTAGCTTAAACTGACCAGTAGCAGCGAGATACTCAATCATAATGGTAACGAGCCTCATCGGTGTTGGTTCGCTTCTCTGAAAGTGATATCTCATTCCTACCTCGGTTTTCGCCCTACATTTTATTGGTTATTATGCCCAATAGCCTGCACAACTAGAGGATTCTGATTTATCACATTGTCTTCCAAAGTGACCCTTAACTATTCTCTCCATCTATTAGTTATGTTCCTTCTCCGGTAAGTCCGATTAATTTTTGGATCATAGGCAACCAATGAATCTGTGGAAAGTGAACGTCGGTGACCTGCAACCATATAATAAAAACAAAAAACTTAAAAGAAAACAAGTAGCACCAATCCTTGACAACAATGCTGAAAATTGATGCCAGGTTGAACATCACAAAAATAGTCCCAAACTTCACTGACTGCAATTGATTTGTAGTGAAGAAAGTACAAGGTCGAACCCACAGGGATTGGGATGTTCATTTTTAGTTTTCGGGAAAAACTAGGGTTTTCCAAATAAAAAACTAAATTATGCTAGGAAATCAAATGCAGGCAAAATAAAGCAATTAAAAACTGAAATCAATAAATAAAAGGCTCTAGACCAAGACGTGAATTGACATTCTAGAAAACAAATATGATCGTTGGTTTATCAAATGTTTGTCCTAATACTGATTCTCATAGATAGGCTTATAAAGACTCTCGTCACCTCGTTCTCCTCATGTAAGTGGAGGGAACGTGCGGTACAACCACATACTAACTAGAGTTGGAAAGCCACCAGACAAGCCATAGGCTTTCAACAAACTAACAACATTAACAAACAGTAAGAACACCTATCATGAGTGATAACTAGTGTTGAATTATCCACCCGTCATGTGTGGAAATTACAAACCACTACCATTGATGAGTCTTTATTTATGCACTTCTTCACAGGTGTTTTGCTATGAAAATTAAGTCCAAAGTCGGGTTTTATGGCTTTATATGTTTACTTTGGAGATTTATAGGGTACTTGAGCATTTGTGCATGATTTAGGTAAAATCGGGAAAAAAGTCAAACATCGATTAAAGTTTAGCAGGCTTGACGCCTCTAGAGTAGAAAGATGGCACCAATGAAGATCGACAATGCCAAGCAAGGTGTCACAACAGGACAACACATGGTGCCAGACCTGAATTGACGACGCTGGACTTTAAGCTGACGACGTCACCTAGATGCCAGGTTCAGAAATAGAAGTTTCAGATTGACTTGTTGCCCAAGACTTTCTATATATTTCCACGTCACCACCCGGCACCGTACTCATATAACCACTGCGTCATGGACGACGCAAACATCGCAGGATAGGATTTTTGGGACTTTTTAAAAAGTTCTTATTCCCAAGAGTTGCTATTCTAGTACCCAAGCACACATTTATAAAGGAGACACCTCAATGAACAAAAATAGATTGTATTCAGAGTGATTTAAGAGTAGAGTAAGGTAGAGTAGTCATGTCTGGCTAGGTTCTTTAATACTTAGGCCGGGGATGAAGCTCTTTAGCTAGTAGTAGGTTGTTTTCTATGTATTATTTAGATTTTCCATATTAATGTGTTTTATTTCAGTTCTCTATCTTAGTGTTGTTTTTAATGATGTCTCGATGGTGGTTTAGAGTTTGTATATTCATTGCATACTTGTAGGCGTAAAACTTATTGGCATGTTATCAATTAGGCTAAGTCCGTGATACCAACTGGGTTAAGAAGTAACAATCATTTAGAGCATAAAACTTGACACACTTCTTGTTCTAGGTAAGTAACATCGAGAACTAGGCTAAATCTTGAGAGCTCTTTCACAATGTTGTCTTAAGGTAGATGTTTTGATAGAGCAGTTAATGCTACTCACGTGCTAAATGTGGCGGCTCTAAATTCCAGGTTTCCTTCCTGCCTACCACTTCACATCCTACGTCACTAAGCCTTGCCACGTCATGGCGCGCTTATCCTTTATGTTTCGCGACCTACCGGCTATGTACACTTTTCCATTTAATCCTAACTTAGCTAATTAATTTCCATATAATTATTAATGATTTCATTAGCTAGTTAATCAATTTGTCAAGTTATAATCAAATTTTATAGCGGAAGTCTTAATTTAAGTAAGTTATACAGTATTCAACAATCCTAAGTAGTGGAGAACCCGACAAAAGATATCATGTATATATCAAGGCGAGTTAAGTATAACAAAAGTTCCATATACATGTAATCAATGTTCTATGGTCCCCGAAACCCAACAAAAGTAAAATAAATACATACTGATATCACACATGAGCTAGCTCCACAATCTCAGAGGTAGTCGCTCAGTACCTCCTTGCCCTTGCCCTTGCTCGTCAAAGAATATGCACTCATTCACCTAATAAATACAGTGACGAGTCCAGTGAGTAAATCCCAAGATAAGTCCACACAATATTCATGAAATAAAATTGATAAACTATGAAACATGCGAATATAACACCTGGCAACAGTACGTTATATTCCCATGAATGTAAGCAGCACACGACAAGCAAAAGTAGTAGCGTGAAATAAATAAACAGCATATACCAATTAAACCAGTTAAAAAATAAAGCATAAATCAGTAAACATTCGTATAATCATGAGAAAACCCTGACCTACACCAACCTGTAATCGATAAATCAATTAGGAACCACGTATATACTTACAGGCTTACATTAGCTAAACCCCAACTTCAGTAAATGGCATGGTCCTTTCTCGATGTCGTTACACATCAGGACCACCCTAATCCCTCCTGATAGTTGTAGATAAAATCTACTGCCATTGACGCGAGCACTATCACAAGTAACTTATACATGCAATTTAGCCACAACTAATATATACGCACACCGAAATAGGAATGAAAACCTCATGTGTGCCCACCAGTAGTCATACTTGAAAAGCGAAATCAATAAACCAAATCATGAATTCTGTGAGGCATCCCAATGGGTTTACACACCTCAATCTGCGCTCTAACTTCCCTAGACTTTCGTAATTGACCCGACTAGCTCCTCGATGCCTGAGATATGGTCACCTAAGTCCCCGAAGTCCAATTTTATAAGTTTAGGTTGTTTACAAGTGTTTATATGTGTATTAAGTGGAAAATCACCAAAACAACATTTTTATATTCAATTTCTATCTGTTGTTAGCGCGCCATGGGCTTGGTGTAGCACGCTATGTAGTGGTAGCGCGCTAGGTAATTGATGTAGTGCGCTTCCTGAAGAACAGTTGGAAATCCAGAACAATTAGAGCGCTAAACATTCCAGGTAACGCGCTACCTAGCCTTTGGGACATAATTCTCAAGTCGAGAATTATATTTTTCCTTTTAAATTTGACTACTTAAACCTATCTAACACATTCTTCATATCCAATTAACACCAAATAACATCTAAAACAGCCTCAGAACAACCATTTTGCATCAAATTGATCAAAATCTCATAAAATCGGGTTCAAATGAAAGTGTAGAGGATGGAGATGATGATTACCTTAGTTTAAATCCTTCAATTGAATTCCAAAATAGTTGAATTCCTGCTCCAAATCTCTTTCTTTCCTCTTCAGCAAGTTGAAATGAAAAATGGTTTCAATCGCATGCCTTTGATCAACTCATGTTATATATTAAGGTGTAATTTATTTCTAGCCCTTGATCTCAATGTGTTTACGTATCTCGAGGTTTGGCTAATGGTTCACCTCTAGCCACTTAGCTCACTCAGTCCTTGTGAAAATAATTGATACTCACATGACTCTAAGATGTGTCAATGTATATCTCTAGGTAAATCCTATAGTTCCCAATTAGTTTAACTAAACTATAGGCTTTGATTTATTTTAATTTAATTACACTAACTTAGGCTCATTTTAATACATATGGTTAATGTTTTATTATCAAAATCAACCAACTTGTGGTCCCACTAACCTTCGACTATCCATTACCCGGTGACCGCGTCTCGACATGCATTTCGAGGCACGCCATAGCCTATTGTTTTAATTTGGATTTACTTGGCCTATGGTCACATTACCTATTTTAATTGATTAATTAGTCATCTTAACGTGAATTAGTTGAGTTTCCTAGTGTACCCGTAGTTTGCTTATCCAACACCTGCGTTGACATGCATTTCGAGGCGAACACCTGTCACACAAACTCGCCCGATAGCAACATACACACATGCGGCACAATATAATAATAATTTTTAAACACCACATATACACAACCACAATCCATAAATAACATATTTCCTCGGTTCTCATGTCCAAGCCAATCGAGTTGTCCACGTAATGCCCGAATTACGACCGTTAATCTCCGCGATTAACGCTAATCCTAGTTTAATTAATTTGGGCCGTAACAATTTTTCACAACTAGGAGAATTTCGTCGTCGAAATTTGAATATCAAGTAAACTTTGATGTAACTATCATATCCCCATGTGACCACGCCTCACACCTTGATAGTCCAACTCTTCAGTCCCTTGAACACCTCCACTACTCCATTACAGGGATCGTAGTGTTACCCTAAGACATAGGTGTGTGTTGCTGAGATGGTCAAAATCAGTCACTCTCTTCCCAACATCCCCGCAACCTATTCTCAGTTCGATTTTTGTGTTCAAGTTTCCCTAACCCAATTACCTAACACCAGTAACTGTAAACCTCTCGTATCATGTATCCCAACATAATAGTCCTAACCAACCATCACATAGCATGGCAATCTCAAGCCATGCCATATCCTCCCTTACTCACCATGACAATCCCATGTCACGCTACGACTTACTCTTACTCACCATGACAATCACATGTCATGCTACGACCTATCCTTACATACCATGACATTCCCATGCCATGCTACGACCTATCCTTACACACCATGACAATTCCATGCCATGCTACGACCTATGACAATCACATTCCATAATACAATAATCTATCATGCATACATGAACTTAAGCTGTAATGATTAAAAATTCAAGAACTCACATACCCTAAACCCGCTGCTGGGACATCTCTCGGCCTGGCTCAGTCACAACGTGCACTAGCTCTCGAGTCTGCATCGGTGTCACTACTGCTGTAGTCACTTATCTCTTGGGACAATCTCTCTTGATGTGCCCCTCTTTTCCACACTGCAAACATGTAGTCGAATAACCATATCTTGACCTAGAGCCCTGACTCTGCAATCTCCAGTCCCTGCCGCCCTGGTCATGTACATGTATCAACGGTCGTGCTGGTAATGTGGGTACACTATAAGCTCTAGCTGCCCGATCATCATCCCTACGGTCA
Organism: Stephania cephalantha; assembly: GCA_039657325.1. Classification (NCBI taxonomy): domain Eukaryota; kingdom Viridiplantae; phylum Streptophyta; class Magnoliopsida; order Ranunculales; family Menispermaceae; genus Stephania; species Stephania cephalantha. The sequence continues at coordinate 11,729,819 of CM077574.1, read as the reverse complement.
CCACCGTACTGGATATCCTCTCTATCATCCCGATCTCTCTATCTCTTCTGTCCATTCTATACCTCAGACCCAATAATACGCCTACCCTTTCCTTGCATCAAGAAGGTCTCGTGTGTCAAAGTTCGATCAAATATCTCTTGCAAAGTGCGAGCTCCAGATGAAACGACTGTCGCAACAATCCTGTCATCATCCCCTCGTGTGAAGTAGTATATATGTAGTCACTCAGTCCCGGCCACATCCATAACAAACTGAAGTAAATACCGGAATTGCTCCATATACTATATCAACATCCGACTACCCTGTCTTAGGGTCAGAAACTCCTCCCTCAATCTCAACCTCACCTCTATGAGTATATATTGGTCATAGAACATCTCTCTAAACTCAGCCCACGTTTTCGGCTCTAGATGAGTATCCATATATGCAGTCCACCAAACTGCTGCATGACTTCTCAAGCATGCTCCAGAAAGACGTGCCTAAACGTTCTCATCTTTCCTCATCGGTTTATGGAAACGCTGATGAGACACTATCCACTTCCCTGCCACCTCAATGTCATCGCCGTCGTAGAAGAAACCTGGCTGGAACTTCAAGAACTCCCTCAACATCTTCGCCTCTAGGGCCAAAACAAGTCCGGACGTAGTAGCAGTTGTCTGCTTTGTAATTGTGGGTGGAGGCGTAGGAGTAGGTGTCTTCCGCGGAACAATAACAGTTGTGGCTCTCTCTGCCCGTGTCTCCATAGCTACTCTCTCCACTGGTGTTTGGGGAATAATCGGGGCAACGATTGTCCCTGTACATACTTTAACTATTTATGAGTCTCGGGGTACTGCAACCGCCGTAGCAAGTGCCGTAAGTGCAGAGCTCTGATCCCGTAATAATTGTAATACCTTGGCCATCTGAGTCTCCTAAACCGCCGGTCGATCCTCTACACTCACCATAATAGGGAAATCCCTAGCCGCATCGTTAGTCTGTCTAGTCTCACAAGGCGTACCAGATTGTCCATCCATGATGTGCATCGTGAAACGTGCTCTGGATCAACCTCGATATCTATAGACGTATATCATATATATAACAAAATATAACATGTATATAAACCTATCACTACCCATATCAAGTCTGCTTCCCAACTAAGGTTTTAAGTCAGGATCATCGGGTTTCCACATCTAAGGTTTATTTGTTTTAGTTTTATTCTCCCTCTTTTAAACTACTCTCGAGGCTTCCTCGAAACCTCGCTCTGATACCAAACTGTGGCGGCCCAAAATTTCAAGCCGCCTTGCTACCGTCACCAAGTCTTGCCATGTCATGGCCCGCTTATCCTTGACGTTCCGCGACCTACCTAGCTACTTACACTTTTCCATTTAATCCTAACTTAGCTAATTAATTTCCATATAATTATTAATGATTTCATTAGCCAGTTAGTCAATTTATCAAGTTATAATGAAATTTCATAGCGGAAGTCTTAATTTAAGTAAGTTATAGAATATTTAATAATCTTTAGTAGAGAAAAACCTAGCAAAAGATACCATGCATATATCAAGGAGAGTTAAGTATAACAAAAGTTCCATATACATGTAATCAGTGTTCTATGGTCCCCAAAACCCAATAAAAGTAAAATAAATACATACTGATATCACACACGAGCTGGCTCCACAATCTCAGAGGTAGTAGCCCAGTACCTACTTGCCTTTGCCCTTGCTCGTAGAAGGATCTGCACTCAGTCACTCAACAAATACAGTGATGAGTCCAGTGAGTAAATCCCAAGAAAAGTCCACACAATATTCATGAAATAAAACTGATAAACTACGAGACATGCGAATATTACACCTGGTAATAGTACGTCATATTCCCATGAATGTAAGCAGCACACGACAAGCAAAAGCGGTAGCGTGAAATGAATAAGCATCATATATCAATTAAACCAGTTCAGAAATAAATCATAAATCCGTAAACATCTGTATAATCACGAGAAAACCCTGACCTACACCAGCCAGTAATCGATAAATCGAAAAAGAACTATGTATATACTTACAGGTTTACATTAGCTAAACCCCAACTTCAGTAAACGGCATGGTCCCTTCCCAACGCTGCTACACATTAGGAACACCCTAATCCCTCCTGAAAGTCATAGATATATTCTACTACCATCGACACGAGCACTATCACAAGTAACCCGTGCATCCAATTTAGCCATAACCAATATATAGGCACACCGAAATAGGAGTGAAAACTCCATGTGTGCCCACCAGCAGTCACACATGAAAAGTGAAATCGATAAACCAAATTGTAAATTCTTTGAGGCATTCTAATGGGTTTACACACCTCAATATGCGCTCTGACTTCCCCGGACTTCCGTATCCGACCCGACTAGCTCCCCGATGCTCAAGCTACGGTCCCCTAAGTCATGAAGTCCAATTTTATTAGTTTAGGTTGTTTACAAGTGTTTAAATGTGTATTAAGTGGAAAATCACCAAAACAACCTTTTTATATTCAGTTTGTGTCGGTTGTTAGTGCGCTATGTAGTGGTAGCGTGCTAGGTAATTGATGTAGCGCGCTACTGTTATTCAGGATGAAGAACAGTTGGAAACCCAGAACTATTAGTGCGTTAATTGTTCCAGGTAGCGATACCTAGCTTCTGTGACATAATTCTCAAGTCGAGAATTCTATTTTTCCTTTCGAATTTGACTACTTAAACCTATCTAACACACTCTTCAAATCCAATTAACACCAAACAACATCTAAAACAACCTCAGAACAACCACTTTATATCAAATTGATCAAAATCTCATAAAATTGGGTTCAAATGAAACTGTAGATGATGGAAATGACAATCACCATAGTTTAAATCCTTCAATTGAACTCAAAAATAGTTGAATTCCAAATCTCTTTCTTTCATCTCCAACAAGTTGAAATGAAAAATGGTTTCAATTGCATGCTTTTGATTGACTTATGTTATATATTAAGGTGGGATTTATTTCTTGCTCTTGATCTCAATGTGTTTACGTATCTCGAGGTTTATCTAATGGTTCACCTCTAGCCACTTAGCCCACTCACTCCCATTCACTCAGTCCTTGTGACACGAATTGATACTCACATGACTCCTAGATGTGTCAATGTGTATCTCTAGGTAAATTTTATAGTTCCCAATTAATTTAACTAAACTATAGGCGTTGATTGATTTTAATTTAATTGCATTAACTTAGACCCATTTTAATACATATGGTTAGTGTTTTATTTGTCAAAATCAACTAACTTGTGGTCCCACTAACCTTCGACTACTCGGTACCCGGTGCCCTGCGTCTTGACACGCATTTCGAGGTACACCATAACTTATTATTTTAATTTGAATTTACTTGGCATATGGTCACATTACCCATTTTAATTGATTAATTAGTCATTTTAATGTGAATTAGTCGAGTTTCCTAGTGTACTCGTAGTTCGCCTATCCGACACTCGCATTGACACGCCTTTCGAGGTGAACACTCGTCACACAAACTCGCCTGATAGCAACATACACACATGCAATGCAATATAATAATAATTTTTAAACACCACATATACACAACCACCATCCACAAATAACATATTTCCTCAGTTCTTGTGTTTGAGTCAACCGAGTTGTCCACGTAATGCCTGAATTATGACCGTTAATCTTCGAGATTAATGCTAATCCTAGTTTAATTGATTTGGGTCGTTACACTAAATCTTGAGAGCGATTGCCCAAGGTTGTAAGGTGGGGTAAGAGAAGTATTTAGAGAACGATTGCCTATCTATTGAGAATAGATGGACTAGGGTGTTGGCGACCCTAACACATATATCCTATCTAAGGAAAACTATTTTGAAACCAATCTATTGAAGTCAATTATACAAGACATGGAAACAACACAGGGCTAGATTGTGGGTTCCTAGACTTAGGTATGTCTTTATTTTCTGAATTACAATTTATTTAGTTTCTTGTTTAGAAGGCTTTTAGATAAAACTCTTTCGACAACCCCTCAGATTTACTTTTTTGTTTGCTGAACTCAGTTTGACTGAATCTTGTGGATTAGACCTCATTTTTACCTTTACTACATTCCAATAGGATTTAAAACCTATTACGGGTTACATTGACATACACGACACATGATTAGCCATCCATCTCACATCCTAACAACATAGAAACATCGATTACCAATATACAAAACCGCACTTGCCACCTATCATGATCCCCTTGCTGATCGGTGAAAGGATCACTGGCGATAGTTTCTAATCATAATCACTAGGCATATGCACTTACACAACAAAAAATGGAAACTTAATGCTTAAAACCATAATTAAAAACCTCAGAACAACGATGCAATTAAGAATAAAAAAAGTAGCAACAAACAAATTAATAATTGAAGTGCATAAACCTTTTTAATCCTATAAATCCCTAAAACTCAAACACTTTGGCCTATATAGTGGAACTTAGCCACTCATTATCATAAAGACATTAGTAAATCAAAACATAAAATATAAAAACGAAATAAAAACTTACAAAGACCGAATGGTTGAATCCCAACAAGATGTCTCCGCACAAGAATTGAAAAGTAAAACCTAACACAAAAGTCTTCCTCTCTTGAATTCTATATATTTTTCGTCGTTTTCGGGTCTCCTATTTATAGTAAGAATACGATAGAATAAGATCTAAACGAAAATCTTGAGAAATGACTGAATTAGAAACTAACATTATCCGGATCTTTCCAGTGTCGTACGTTCACATGGCCACATAACTGAGAGATCGCTGCAACATCACTATGACACTTTATTTCTGCCCAATTTTGTTTTAAGTCGAAACCAACGATTAGCCAGCGTAGTACATACAAATTAAATCGCTATGCTGGTGCTGAGGTTTTCCTTGAGATATGTGCTATATCTTTCTCCTAGGTCTTCACATTGCTTTTCCAGCAATGTTTCCAGTGAGCTTCCTACAATCCATCCAAGTTTGATCCTGCGATTCCTTCGCGATTTGGCTTTGTACTAAGATCGCTGCAAAAGCGCTAGGCCTATTTTCAGCTTTTTGAGTGAATTTCTATGGAAATCACTACTTTTTGTATAAAAGCTTCTATGATTTAACAACATAAATGATGATAAAGGTCATGAAATTAGTGGTAAAATCACCTTAAAATATAACACAAATGACGCCTTATCACCGGCCCATGGTTCTTGGAGCTTAGTATCTACCAATACTTTCCCCATGTTCTTCGTATTAGTGTTTACTAACACGGTTGTGTAAGCCACTACGAATATGAGGAATAATGATTAGAGTATATTATGATGCTTGCAACTACGGCTCATGTATCCATGTGTTAGTACCAACTGTAACGACATAAATAAATTAAACTAGGATTTAGCGTTAATCTAGGGGATTAACAGTTGTAATTCGGGCATTACGTGGACAACTCGGTTGGATCGGACATGAGAACTGAGGAAATATGTTATTTATAGATCGATGATTGTTATGTATATTTGGTGTTTAAAATTATTATTATATATCACACCACATGTGTGTACGTTGCTATCGGGCGAGTTAGTGTGACGGGTGTTCGCCTCAAAAGGTGTGTCAACGCGGGTATTGAATAGGTGAAATACGGGCACACTAGGAAAACTCAACAAACTTACATTAATATGGCTAATATATTAAGTTAAAATGGGTAATGTAACCATATGATATGGCACATTTCGAAATGCGTGTCGAGACGCGGGGCACCGGATACCAGGTAGCAGAAGGTTAATGGGATCATGAGTTGGTTAAACTTGATAAATGAAACACTAACCATATGGTTTTCAAAGGCTTAATGTAATGTGACATCATTTAAATAAGATAAGCCTATAGTTGCATTGAATAAAAGTAACCTTGAGATGGACATCTAGATCATCATATCGAGTTACTCTAGGAAGGGAGTGTGCTATTGGAGTCATCAAGAGGTGTAGGGCAACATGCTTATGAACCACAAGGTAATTCTTGAGATACGTGCACACACTTGATCAAAGCAAAACATATATATATATATATATATATATATATATATGTATATAAGAGATAGTGGGATGTTTGATCAAACCACTCATATAACTCATGCAATCTGAGAAATCCAGTGAAGAGAAGAGACTTTGAAGCTGGAGATTCATCACTTTAGAGGCCACATAAGGAGAGAAAACCAAGGGAATCACCTTCTTCATCTTCAACAGTTTCCAATAAACCCATTTTTGACATGTTTAGTGAAATTCGAGTTTAATGATGAGATCTCTGATTTATGGTGTAAATGTGATGCATTGCATGTTGTTAGATCATATATATAGAGAATTAATCACTGGTTTAGTTAGATTTGATGATTTTGATGAAATTGGAAAGTTGTGATAAATGCATGAATTTAGAGAAATTAAAGTAATTTGATGTTTAAGAATGATTTGATTGTTATATTGAAATTATTTGGATGAGGAGAGGGTATAATCTAGGTTATGGTAGCTAATTGAGAGGTTTAGGACATAATTCTCGACTTGAGAATTTTGTCACATAGGATCGATAGCGCGCTACCTGGAACGGTTAGCGCGCTAATCGTTCTGGTTTCCTATTGTTCTTCAAGATGAAGAACAGTAGCGCGCTACATCATTCATCTAGTGTGCTAGCTTTACACAGCACGCTATACAGAGCCTCTAGCGCGCTAACTGCATATCAAAAATGGAAATTAAAGGCTTTTTTGGTAATTTTCCACTTAATATATGTCTAAGCACTAGGAAATAACCTAAACTAATAAAATTGGACTTCAGGGACTAGGAGACGATAACTCGGTGTCGGGAATCTTGACGGGTCAGGTACAAGAGTCCGAGGAGGTCGGGAGCGTTTTTAAGTTTGTAAAACCCACAGGAACGTCACTTGAGTATTTATTTACTTTCATTACTGTTTTAATCTATTTCTTGGTTCTACTCCTTATTGTCTCAATTATCTATATATGCGTCATTGTTGGGATGGTTGGTTGAGTTTACTCCCACCAGATATTCAATTGTGTGTTTTTGCATTCTAGACCATAGCAAGTGTATCATGAGTCCTCGGTGGATAACGACCCGAGCTACTTTGTCGATACATGTTTCGATGCGTCGTTGGTCTACGCCGGCCACCGAGAGGGATCAAGTGATGGGTTAGTTGGGTGCGCCCACTAATGTAATCCTAGGGAGGGTATCCGAAGTTTGGTCTAGTCTGACTGGAACAGGCACACACGTTTCCACTTTATTGTTATTTATGCTTGCGATGATCCATTTACAATTGCCTGTTTACATTCCGTATGTTTATTTAACAATATTTCTTGGAATTCCTTTACTTTATCGTAAGAATGCTTAGTGAATTTCCTTGAGGTTTTACTTACTGGACTCGTCATCAGTTTTTTTGTGATGGCTGAGTGCATATCCTTCTACGAGTAAGGGCACGGGGATCCTTAGCGATTATCTCTGAGCTCGCCCTCTGTTCGGCACACTACTCATAGGTGTTTATTTTGTCATTTTGCTATATATATGTTTTTGGGTTTATGGGAGACTGGTAAGACAAGTGTATTTGTATATATTCACTTTTGTCGCCTTATATATACAGTGTACTATTCTGAGTTTTCAAATGTAGGAGTTATGCTCTATAAAACTTCAGAGTTAATGAAAATACATGTTAATGTTACTTTAAGATTTCTGTTGTAAAATACTGAATTTCTAATCGCAACTCTGTAATACACAAACCACTAGCATGGTTAGGACTTACATAAGCTACAAATAGTTGAACATATGAACCAAGTTAGTAATACATATGTGGACACGATTATCGAGACATAAGATGGACGGGCAGGTGTCGGACATGTATTTTTGGGCTAGCTGGCAAGGAGTACATGGAGACACGTCACCCGGGGTGGCGGGGCCGCCACAGATGGTAACCAACACATTTTGAGTAACAAGTGTGATTCTTGCAACTACGAGTTATCACGTTAGGTATATGCATGCAACTTTAGATTTAGCAAGAAATCATGTCAATAGCATATTGCATCCCATCCCAAGTCTCTAACTTACGTGAGACCTGAGTTATACTAATAGCATAGCATGAATGAAAGTGAAGCGCATCCCCTACTTACCTCGATTTACTTCAAATCCTTGTTGGGTTTTGAGGTTCATATGCAGCGGAAAATTCAAAAATAATTTTTGAAAAACTCCAACTGAATTGTAAATAAGCTCCATTAAAATATAACTACAAAAGTAAACTATATCTTAATTTGTGATTTTCCTTCTCTAATTGTTCGATTTTCAAGATGTTTAAATGTGTATCCTCTATCAGAAATCCAAACACGAACGGTGACCACAATTTGGAGTACTAGCCTCAAGAGAGACAAAAAACGTTTTTCTTTCTCTCCCAAAATCTAAAAAACTCAAAATTTGCAAAAACAAAAACTTATTCGTTTTTAGGGTTTCAACCTCTATTTATATGAGTAGATAAGCTCATTTCAAAAAACCTATTTGTAATACATCTATTGTATTTAGGCAGTTTAAGCAAATTACACATATACCCCAATTAGGAAGTTATCATATAAAAGTTTGAAATGGCTTTTATGTCATGAGTTTTATCATATAAAATTCATTACTCTGGACCAATTGAAATTATGCAAAGTCATGCTTTGCGTGCGACCCAATAGGTTCATGCGACGTTTGTTGTGAACCAAAACCATTTTAGTCGACAAGTCATAAGTGTTCTCTAGCAAGGCATTATGACTACCAAAGTAGTATGAATATCAAAATCGATACAACCTAATGAATAATATATATCATATCCTTTTGTAATGCGATATCCTTTAATTAAACATAAGACATGAAAAGTCACTCTTAATGTTCAATCGTACTAGTCTCGCTCTTTAGATAGATTGAAAACATTCAAGTGATATTGATAATATCAATTCACTTGGACTTGGCCATTTAACAGTCTAACATATCGAGGGATCCACTGATATCTCTCTTTATATGAGAGGGAAAACTTTTATCTTGATTACACACCTTCACATATTATTTACATTGCAACCAATCATAATCTTTATAATCATCCAGTTAAAGACAATATTTGATTGTGTCAAATTACCATGCTCCTAATATTGAAGTATATGTAAATCTCAAGTCGAAGGACTAAATGATATACCTATCATGAGTAACACCTTGACTTAATCCATGTGGTGTTCTTATAACGGGCCAGTCTAGTATCTTTATTCTTAACAAATACTCATGATCTCGATTCTTATCCTTATACGCATGATCGTCACATGACCATCTCTCAAAATTCACAGTAGTCTTAATACATTATAGTTCTCTGTATAATGACCAATTAGGGATATTTAGGATATTTCAACAAATATCCATGGATCTTACTATAAGGTTAGCATGCAATCACTTATAATATAACAACAAATGAAAACCTCAATTTTATTAACTAAAAGTATTAGATAAACAATGTTTGTAGATTGACCTAGGGCCCATGCCCTAACATCTCCCACTTGCACTAGGGCCAATCATTCATGTATTTAATACCTAACATGGCCATCATGTTTCGCTTTTGGAAGAGCCTTCGTCAAAAGATCTGCAACATTGTCTTCTGTAGGAACTCAGCAAATCTTCACGTCTCCCTTCTTAATGATTTCTCGAAAGAGATGAAAACGTCTTAGTACATGTTTAGATCAGTGGTGTGATTTTGGTTCCTCGGTCGGTGTTATCACCCTATTGTTGTCATAATACAAGAAAACAAGGTTAGCAATACTCGAAACCACACCAAGTTCAGATATAAAATTTTTGACCCAAATTGCCTCCTTAACTGCATCAAACGCTACAATATTCTCAGCTTCAATTATAGAATATGCCACAGTTTCTTGCTTCAAACGTTTTCAGTTTATTGTGCCTTCATTTAAAGTAAACACATTCAAACTGCGATATGAAGTCATCTATATCAATTTGAAAACTTGCATCTATGTAACCATTTATAACAAGCTCGTCTTCTAAAATTTCATAGACCAAGAACACTTCTTTAGTCCTTTTTAAGTATTTAAGAATGTTCTAACTTGCTATCCAGTGACTCTTACCGAGATCAGACTGATATCTGCTTGTTGTGCTCAAAGCATATGATACATCAGGTCAGGTGCATATCATAGCACACATGATATATCCAATAGCTGATGCATATAGAATCGTATTCATGCGTTCTCACTTATCATTAGTCTTCGAAAATTGAGTTTTGCCGAGACTTATACAATGAAACATTGCCAACGACCCTCATTTAGAGTCTTGCATACCTATTTAGTACCTTGTCAATATAAACAATTTGGCTTAGACCGATCAGCCTTTTAGATCTATCCATATAGATCTTAATCCCAAGGATGTAAGCTGCATCTCCTAAGTCCTTCATTGAGAAACACCTCCCTAACAAAGACTTGATATTCTGCATAGTTGGGATGTCATTTCCAATGAGTAACATATCATCAACATATAGTGCCAGGAAAACAACTACGCTCCCACTGACCTTCTTGTATACACAAGGCTTATTTTCATTTTTAATGAAACCAAAATCCTTAAATGCTTCTTCAAAACGAAGATTCCAACTCTGAGAAACATGCTTTAATTCATAAATAGATCTTTGAAGCTTGCACGCCTTCCTAGAATTCTCAGGATGAACAAACTCTTCATGCTGCATCATATACACGTCCTCAAGTAACTTTCAATTTAGAAAAGCAGTTTTGACATCCATTTGTCATATCTTATAGTCATAATATGCGACCACGAAAATTAGAGTTCTAATGGATTTAAGTATGGCTAAAGGAGATAAAGTCTCATCATAATCAACACCTTGAATCTGACTGAAACCTTTTGCTACTTATCATGCTTTATCAGTATGCACATTTCCATCTATGTTAGTTTTCTTCTTGAAAACCCATTTAAATCTAATGGTCTTACCACCTTCAAGTAAATTAACCAGGTTCCAAACTTAGTTATTATACATGGATTACATCTCAGAATTCATGGCACTAAGCCATTTATCTGCCTCAGGGCTAGACACAACTTCCTGATAAGTAGTAGGCTCATTTTGATCCATAAGAAACAACTCACTACTATTAGTAATAAGAAATCTAAATCTCTTAGGCTGATGTCTTACCCTATTAGAGCAACGCGGGCCTTTTGATACCTGTGTAGGTTTAACTAGTTCAATAATTTGTTGATCTTCCACCGGGGGGTGAATGTTTATTTTTGGTTCTTAAAATTCTTCAAGACTTACTTTATTTCTATTGTTGTCTTTTGAAATAAACTTTTTTTCATGGAGACACCATTCTGAGCAACAAACACTTTGTTCTTAGCGGGATTATAAAAGGTATTATCCTCTAGTTTCTTTAAGATAACCAACGAATACACACTGGGTAGATTTGAATGATAGTTTTTTTGATATTTGTCGTCGTATGAAAACCTCACATCCCAAATCTTAAAAAAGACAAACTTGGTCTTTTCCCAACTACATCTCATATGGTGTTTTATCAACCGCTTTAAAAAGAACATGATTCATTGCAAACGCAATAGTTTCCAAGGCATAACCACAAAAGAAATAAGAAGATATGCATGACTCATCATAGATCGAACCATATCCAATAAAGTATGATTTCTTCTATCAGAAACACCATTCCATTGTTGAGTTGTGAGAGGAGTTAAATGTGAGAAAATCTCATAGTTTTTAAGATGATTATCAAACTCTTGACTCAAATATTCACCACCTCGATCTGATCGAAGTGCTTTAATAAATTTACCAAGTTGATTTTGCAACTCATTCCGAAATGTTTGAAACATCTCAAAAGACTCACCTTTATGTTTCATGAGATACATGTAACCATATCTGCTGAAATCATCAGTGAAAGTAATGAAGTACTGATAACTACCTCTAACCATTGTGTTTATAGGACCGCATACATCAACATGTATTAGACCCAATAAATCATTTGCCCTTTCACTCTGTCCAGTAATGGGACTCTTTGTCAACTTGCCTAGCAAACAAGATACACATGTTTCATATGATTCCAAATCAAATGAATCTAAAAGTCCATCCTTATGGAGTATAGAAATGCGTTTATCATTTATGGGGCCAAGACGAAAATACCAAAGGTAGGTTTGATTCAAATAATTTGATTTGAATTTCTTTCTACTTAAGTTAAGAATAGGAGTATCTGTGGACCTTTTCATGTTTAGAATATAAAGACCATCACACAAATCAACATTTTCATAGAAAACTTCTTTACGAGAAATGGAGCATTTATTATTCGTAATAATGAAATTAAAACTATCCAAATCCAAAAATGAAACTAAAATGATGTTTATGCTCAAGGCAAGGACATAATAACAATTATTTAAAACTAAAACAAGTCCACTAGGTAAAATTAACTCATAGCATGCTACATCCAACGCAAAAACCTTCGCTCCATTTTTATCTCGAATGATGACTTCTCTTTTTTTTAGCTTTACACTTTTGGTGAGACCCTGCACATTAATACAAATTTGAGATCCACATCCAATATCTAATACCCATGAATCACTAGTAGACAAGTTAACTTCAATAACGTAAATACATGAAGCAGTAGTCACACTACTCTTCTTTTTCTTTAGATATTCAAGATAGAGCTTGCAATTTTTTAACCAATGGCCAGATACATGGAAAAAATAACAATTTCCTTCTTTTTTTCCTTTAAGGACTCAGAAGTAGAAGCAGCCTTAGGCTTGACTTGTTCCACAGGCTTTGTGACACTCATAACAGCCTTGGCAACTTTCGTTTTGCCTTTATCTTTAAAGCCTTTCCTTTCTGAACCATTAACACATTATCAATGAGTATCTTGACATTTTTCTCAGAAGTTTTAAGCATCAAATGCAGCTCTGAAATAGACTTCTCCATGTTATTCAGGTTATAATTCATCACAAATTGTGAATAACTATCAAACAATAAATTTCGATCAAGTCCTTAGCAAACTCTTAGCTTATGAGAAATCCAAGTCTGTTAAGATGATCAATATAGCCCTTTACTTTCAGAACATGAGGACTAACTGACGCACCCTCAGTCATTTTGGAAGAATGAAGGTTCTTGCTGTCTCAAACCTTTATTTCCTAGCATGTTGTTGGAACATCTCCTTCAGCATCCTAGCCATGTCGTAAGCTTTCATGTGTTCCATATCCTTCTAAAGTTTAGGAATCATGGTTGTCAACATAATGCATGCAACATCTATTGAGTTGTTGACGTTCTTAATATGTGCATCCTTCACAGCTTTTAAAGGATTGGCTGGTGGTTCCTCACGAATAAGATCATCTAGGACTTATAACTTATGTTCATGCTTAAGAACAATTCTCAAGTTTCTGAACCAGTCAAGAAAGTTTGACTCAGACAACTTATCCTTCTCAAAGATGGATCGTAGTGACAAGGGATTAGTTCGATTTGAAGAGACTATAGATCTACAACAAAGATTATGCAAAAGTTTATTTTAGTATATAGGAATAGAATCCCACTAAATTAACAACCCTCTAAAAATGCTATGTTAATTTTAGGAATTAAAACCCATGTTTCATCTAATTACAAGACAACTAATGGTTGACACTTTGAATTAGGTTATTTAGGTAGGCATCAATTACCAATTACATCATATGTAATTTTTAGTTGTTTTTATGAGATTATAACATCTTATGTCTTAACATGTTTTATCTCATCTAGTGTCTAATGCACAAAACTATTTTGATATCTGTATCAAGTCTAACCATTTCAACCAATAGAGTAACTGTTACTCAACTTGCCTCATCAATATAACACAATACACTCTGTAGAGGCTATTGAATCCCTTAACCTGATTAGGGCGATACCCGACCTGAAACCCTAACTAAGCCCAAATTAACCTTACTAGACTTAACTAGAGACATTAGCCTAACCAACTTCACCTGAAAAACACTACTATATATCGAATATCGAAATAAAAATATTAATAAACACAACGAAAATTTAATACCTTTTTCGATAATCCAAACCACGATATACAATATTAAACAAATCAGAATAAAACCTCGGTTATATAAATCACTCATCCCTTGTGATATTACAAAACTGTAATTCTATACAAATATATAAGACCAGAGAGAGTCATCACATCGAAGAGAAGATCAAGACTTCTATATATTCACCATCCCATAGTCGTAATGCTCGTCGGTGTTATCATGTAATGTTAATTAGGGTGAGCGCTCCAACTTGCCCAGTAAGTAGGGATTCACATAACCATCAACATTCCATATAGTAATCAAGAATATCATGCAATAACAACATGCACCAATGATATCTAACAAAAATATGAAAATCAGATATTTCAATATATAACATATGCAAAACAAATGTTTTGGACTATTACACTGTGATCCCCATTTTATTTGTAAAACTAGGGTCGATTACTCCAACATTGCACATATGTGCTCTCTAGCCCATCCATTAATGCCCAATGGTTCTATCCCAAACCCCCTAATGTAAATGTGACCCACTCAACCTATAAACTGAGTAGGAAGTTACATATAGGCCAGGAAGGTAACCCATCTCCTACATAACCTGGTCTCAATTCCAGGAACTTACTCTCGTGTATCACAGTAAACACCATTTTTCGTTTATTGAAAACCATCACGTACATAGTCCCCCATTCTAGTCCATAAACTACATGAACTACGTATACTAAATAGCCAGGTAATATTGATAAATAAGCGAATCTGTAGTTACCTCGGGTTTAGTCTCCATCCAAACTTCTTAACTTTCCAGTCATCACATACTTTCTTGGTGTTCCTCAACCTATCACCAATCATTTGGGATCAATTTAGATCAATTACCCTATTTTTTAGAACCCTAAGTCACTCCCTAAGACCTTAGGAAATTCTTCATAAAACACAATAAAGTTGCTAGTTTCAGGGGTGGGAGCGCGCTCCCTCAATGTGTAGGGCGAGCTCCATCAACTGGGTTCATTCCAATTAATGAAGGGAGCGCGCTCCCCTTTGAAGTGGAACGTGCTCCACCCTGTGCTATCGAGCTAGAGTATAGGGCAGCAGCCACTGTTCTATCACCAATTCACTTTAACTCATCAAAACAACCTCAAATCTACTCCCAAATGATCAGGGAGGACCTTTGATGACGTTATAAACGTTTTCCAATCACCAAAAAACCTAATTCACAGAAAATTGATAATCACCATAAATTCAAACTTCAACAAACACAAGAAAAAAAACATACCTGAACGTTGATCTTGCGTTGTTGATTCGATTAAGCTCCTCAATTCAGGTTAATTCAGCTCCCCGGATCGTCCCCTTTGATCTGAATCGAACCGAACCCTCGACCTCTTCGCGAATGATCGAATGAATTGAGATAACGATGGATTTTTGTATTGATATATGAATTTTTCTCGAGAAACGCATCGCACTATCTCGAGACCGATCACGTGGTTAATGTGTTAAAGTGACACGAAATTTGATACATCAAGCACTTACGCTCCTTTCGAGAGGATAAAACAATCCATATATTTCAATTATTCTTTTATTTTCCAATATATATTTATACATTTAAAAACATATAAATATATATATATATATATATATATATATATATTATGTATTATTCATCAATAAACTCACCGGACATGCCTATAAGTGTCCTTGGGCGTGCACATTCATGCCACGACCCTCTCGTCACACTTGGTGTCCCGGTAAACCATTGTTTATTATGTATTTTCCATTTTATAGGCTTGTGTATAATATCCTTATTATACAACAACCTATATATAAATTGATTTAACAATTCAAACAAACACCATACATCATACAAACACATGTACACGCTAATCGAGGTACGCCGAACTTAACATTGAGCCTAACTTGGGTTAATTAGGATTTGAATTAGTACTAATCACCAGCTTAAGGTTACAGGTCCTTACAATCTTCCCAATTTAAAGCAATTTCATCTTTGAAATTAAAGTAAATATAAAATTACTTGTAGTTTCGAAGAGAAATGAAAACTGTTTTCTTCCCATAAGATTTATGCTCCCAGATTAGTTCCTTATCTTTATGAGTTTACTTATCTTTTTCCTTTTTGTCTCCTCGGGGCTAAGACTCTCCTAAGCTCTTACCTCAAACACCTTCTCATATGATGAGATCATGAGAAATAGATGGACTTCAACCATCTTATTATCGTTCAGAAAAGACATAATTTCTTATATATACTACGTAGATATAGTATACACAACAAATAACATATCTCAGTCTTTTATCTTTTGGTTAGCCCTCACAAAATCACGATAAAAATCGTTGATCAAACCCTAAGCTTATCCGAAACTCGAGACAACTCTCATAGTCAATAAACTTAGGTTCCGTTATTAAATATTCTGATACACCTTAAACTTTAAAGTAGACTAACATTAGGGTCAGAGCCTTGTCCATGTTACCAAACTGTGTCACTATTACCACTTTATCCCAAAAGTGATAAACCTTAGACTTTGACACCAAACTGTATAAGAGTTATCCAATGTAATAAAGCCCTTAAAACCTTGTTTTTAAACCAAAGCTCAAAACCGAGCTTTGACCTAAGCTTTAACCTCGAGCTTGTGCTCTGATACCAAGCTGTATCAAAGCTAATAACCTTAGGCTCTAAAGTAGGCTCTAACCTTGCCTGAACCTGGGCTTTGATACCAAGCTGTAACATCTCCTAACCTGATTAGTGCGATACCCAGCTTGAAACCCTAATTAAGCCTAGATTACCCTTACCAGACATAACTAGAGTCAGTAGCCTACCACCTTCACCTGATAAGCACTACTGTATATCAAATATCAAAATAAAAATATTAATAAACACAGTGAAAATTTAAAACCTTTTTCGATAATCCAAACCTTGATATATAATATTAAACAAATCAGAATAAAAACTCAGCTATATAAATCACCCATCCCTCGTGATATTACAAAACTGTAATTCTATACAAATATATAAGACCAGAGAGAATCATCAAATCGAAGAGAAGATCAAGACTCGTATATTTTCACCAACCCATAGTAGTAGCGCTCATCGATGTTATCATGTAATGTTAATTGGGGTGAGCGCTCCAACTTGCTCAGTAAGTAGGGATTCACATAACCATCAACATTCCATATAGTAATCAAGAATATCATGCAATGACAACATGCACCAATGATGTCTAACAAGAATATGAAAATCATATATTTCAATATATAACAGATGCAAAACAAATGTTTTGGACTATTACATTGTGATCCTCATTTTATTTGTAAAACTTGGATCGATTACTCACCGGCGCCATTAATACGACTGCTAAACCAACACATTGCACATATGTGCTCTCTAGCACATCCATTAATGCCCAATGGTTCTATCCCAAACCCCCTAATGTAAATGTAACCCACGCAACCTATAAACTGAGTAGGAAGTTACATATAAGTCGGGAAGGTAACCCATCTCCTACATAACCTAGTTTCAATTCCAGGAACTTACTCTCGTGAATCACAGTAAACACCATCAACTAGGTTCATCCAATTGATGAAGGGAGCGCGCTCCCCTTTGAGGTGGAACGCGCTCCACCCTGTGCTATCGAACCAATGCACAGGGCAACAACCACTATTCTATCACCGATTTACTCCAACTCATCAAAACAACCTCAAATCTACTCCCAAATTATCAAGGAAGACCTTTGATGAGGTTATAAACCTTTTCCAATCACCAAACAACCAAATTCACAGAAAATTTATCATCACCATAAATTCAAACTTCAACAAACATAAGAACAAATCATACCTAAACGTTGATCTCGTGTTGTTGATTCGATTAAGCTCCTCAATTAACGTTAATTCAGCTTCCTGGATCGTCCCCTTTGATCTGAATCGAACCAAACCCTCGACCTCTTTGCGAATGATCGAATGAATAGAGATAACGATGGATTTTTGTTTTTATATAGAATTTTTCTCGAGATACGCATTTCTCTATCTCGAGACCGATTACGTGGTTGATGCGTTAAATTGACATTCCTTAAAATGACACGAAGTTTGACACATCAAGCACTTACGCTCCGTTCGAGATGATCAAACAATCCATATATTTCAATTATTCTTTTATTTTCCAATATATATATATATATATATATATGTATATATTTTAAAAAATATAAATATATATATATATATATATATATATATCATGTATTATTCACCAATAAACTCACCGGACTTGCCTACAAGTGTCCTTGAGCGTGCACATTCATGCCACAACCCCCTCGTCACACTTGGTGTCCCGGTAAACCATTGTTTATTATGTATTTTGTGTTTTATAGGCTTGTGTATAATTTCCTTATTTTACAACAACTTATATATAAATTGATTTAACAATTCAAATAAACACCATACATCACGCAAATGCACGCACACGCTAATCGAGGTATGCCTAACTTAACCATGAGCCTAACTCAGGTTAATTAAGATTTAGATTAGTTCTAGTCACCAGCTTAAGGTTACATCTTGTTATAGAGGCAGACACATATTGATGTGATCGAAGCCTTGATAAGTGTTTAAGAACGGATGATACTTGACTTAAAATTTAGTAGAGAGATTTTTTTTATTTGTTTTAGTGTTCATAATTTAAACGAGGTAAATATCATATATTACAATGCATGAGCATCACTAAAAAATTTACGAAATTTTACTGATATTGACTATTATATGAAATTTTACTAATATTGACTATTATCCAAAAACTGAAAATTGCCTAAAATTTCTCATTATTTTAAAACATTTTTAATTAACTCGGGCCTACCTCTAACTTAATATCTTATCCTAATCCAATTAGAATTTTTATATATCTCACCTATCTTATAGGATTTGTAATTCTTATCCGATTCCAGGTTTATCTACTATCTAATAGTAATATACTAACAGATAACCACAATGAGATATATGATCTTAAACCAATTTCAATTCGTATCCATACAAAATGAACAATTGAATCAAGAAACGAAATATTAACCATGCATTCAACACCATAATCATATTAAATTAATCATTTAACCTAATCATGATTTCTATCATGGAAACATACATAATTATTGAACAAAATGAACTATGTACCAACACTAGAATCACATTAACCTAAACATGACTTCTACCTTGTGAACATACAAAATTCACATCGTTCGATATTAAAACTTATGTTAATCGAAATATTATAAACCTGAATTTTATCATTGAGTCAAATCATGTGTATGTATCAATATATATGAATTAACAACATGCTTTAAAACCAATTCTTGATAACAATTATAACAGAACCTATATGTACATCATATATACATTAATCAAGATCATGTTTTTCACACATATATCACATATACATAAGAGAAAATATGTAAAAATTTAATAGAACCGAGCTCATGACTCTGATACCACTGTTCGATTTTATGGTTCAAAGGCAGCAAAAAACTCAAAAATAATTTTTGAAAAAACCCCAACGGGATCGTAAATAAGTTCCATTAAATTAGATCTACAAAAGTAAACAATACCTTAATCTGTGATTTCCTTATTTGATTGTTCAATTTTTAAAATTCAATTGCTCGTCTTCTATCAGAAATCCACATACGAATAATGACTACATTTTGGAGTGCTAGCCCTAAGAAAGATAGAAAACATTTTTCTTTCTCTCCCAAAATCCAGAGAAATCTAAATTTGCAAAAATGAAAAACTTATTTGTATTTAGGGTTTCAACCTCTATTTACATGTGTAGATAAGCTCTTTTAAAAAACATATTCATAATACAACTATTGTATTTAGACAGTTTAAGAAAATTACACATATGCCCCCATTGATAAGTTATCATATAGCAAATCGAAAGGGCTTTTATATCATGAATTTTATCATATAAAATATAGTACTCTGGACCAATTGAAATTGTGCAAAACCATGCTATGTGTGCGACCCTATAGGTTCATGTGACGTTGGCAATGAACCAAAATCATTTTGGCACACAATTCATAAGCGGTCTCTAGCAAGGCATTATGACTACCCAAGTAGCATGAATATCAAAATCGATACAACCTAATGAATAACATATACTATATCCTTTTGTCGTGCGATATCCTTTTATTAAACATAAGGCACGAAAAGTCCTTAATGTTTAATCGTACTAGTCTCGATCTTTAGGTAGATTGAAAACATTCAAGTGATGTTGATCATATCAATTCACTTGAACTTGGCCATTTACAGTCTAACATATCGGGGGATCCACTAATATCTCTCTTTATATGAGAGTGACAAATTCTATCTTGATTACACACCTTTACATATTATTCACATAGTAACCAATTATAATCTTTATAATCGTTCAGTTAAAGACAACATTTGACTATGTGAAATTACTTTGCTCCTAATATTGAAGTCTATGGTAATCTCAAGTCGAAGGACTAAATGATATACCTATCATGAGTAACACCTATGACTTAATCCATGTGGTGTTCTCATAGCGAGTCGGTCCAGTACCTTGTTCCCTAACAAGTACTCATGATCTCGATTCGTATCCCTATACGCATGATCATCACATGACCATCAATCAAGATATTCACTAGTCTTAATTCATTATAGTTCCTAGTATAATGACAGATTAGGGACATTTAGGATATTTCAACAAATACCCATAGATCTTACTGTAAGGTAAACATGTAATCACTTATAATAAAACAACAAATGAAGACTTCAATTTTATTAACTAAAATTATAAGAAAGCAGTGTTTGTAGATTGACCAAGGGCAAATGCCCAACAGTTCTAGTCCAATTCCTTACTTTTAGAAGTCCGATGTGGTGTTTCTCGACTATCTACATTTGACACACATTTAATAAGGTTCATAACTCTCTTAGGTAAGTTCACTAGAAATTTTAAACCATAAGTTGGTCCTTACTAGGAGTTCATATCTGAACTCTCATTTGATACATCAACGATACTCATACTTCTAACACACTTTTAAATTAATTAATATGTCTTGTTTCAAGTGGTTTATCAACTTCGTGTTGTTAAAATTTCGATATGCTTTCTAAAGGTGGGGGAAACGTCAAAAACAGAGTTAAAACTAATAAGTTATGGTCGTTTAAACATCACGCGAAAAAATGAGAAAAATCCAAAATTCAGTAACCATGCAATAACTGGCGCCGTGAAATTTATTCCCACGGCGCTGATCGCGTTGACTGGGTTTTCTCTTTCAACGGAGTTCCAACAACCCACAAAACTTTCTCGGACATCCCCAAAGTATCCATGTCCCAAAATTTGGTATATGGTGTCCCATAAACCCATTTTTGACAACAAAAATCACCAATTTGTACCAAATCATTAAGATTTCAATCTATTACTTGTTCTTGTTTAAAAACCTTGAAGACTTCACAAATCATCAAGTACGCAGGAAAACTCAAACCCATTTACCCTTTCAAGATCCAAATACATTCAAAGGTTGAAAACATGGGTTCAAACAACCACAAACTCGGATTCAATCTAAAGACCAACAAGAAAAGCATGTGTTCATCAAGATTTGGGGTTAAAACATGAAAACAAACCTCATACCCATATATTAACCCATAGAGATGTTGAAAACAACATTTGGTAGTGTAAATCATTTGTAAAATAAGTTTGAAACCTTAGTCAATCATCAAATAAAAAGTTACACCTTTGATTCCTACAATTTGTTTAAGTTTAACAAGTTAGGTTAGGGTTCTTACCTAGCTTGAGTAATTCACAAGCTTGTGGCAAAAATGTAGTTTAGTGTAGTCCCTCTCTAACATCCAAACTTCATCTTCTCCATTCCTATAACTAAAACCGTAGCCCCACTCTTATTTGTTAAGTTGGAACAAATTGGCTACAACTAGTTATAACTTGTACATATATGGTCTTCCTTGAGATTAGGGGTTTGGTGACCAAATCCTAGCCCCACATCTCATTTTGGTCTCGTTAGTTCTCGGACAATCTTTTGTTCCAAAATGAGTCCATCTTTTTTGTGCTTTTACAAGAATACCCTTACTTATATGTTATTGCCATTACCCTTATCCTTACTTGTTCAACAAGTTATTCAATTTTGATTAGTTAACTTAGGCTAATTCCGACCCTAGGCTAACTTTATATTACATAGTACACATAGTTAATTACACTAACACACATGAGGAACATTCGCACCACCTCAGAGTTACAGTACAGATTCACTAATACTTCCTTGGCAATTATGGAAATTACCAATTTATGAAATTCAGGTCGTTACAAGATATCTCGAAGACGAATTTCAATACTTGCTATAGGCACTTCGAGTTTTCAGTGATGCCGTTAAAGCTCACTAATGCTCCTGCTATGTTCATGAATTTGATGCACATGATGTTTATAACCTATCTTGATAAGTTTATCATCGTGTTTATTGATGATAATTTGATCTATTCGATGACACATGAGGAACATTCGCTCCACCTCAGAGTTATATTATAAAATCTGAAGGATAATCAGTTATATGTCAAGTTCAGTTAGTGCAAATTCTAATCTTCATAGGTCAAATTTCTTGGACATGTGGTTAATGTTTATGGTATTTTGTTAGCCCAACGAAGGTTGAGGCAATCCAGGATTGACCTACTCCTACCATAGTGTCAGAGGTTTAAAGTTTTCTAGGAAGCGGGTTATTATAGATGATTTGTTGATGGTTTCTCTCGTATTGCTCAGCTAATGACTTGGCTAACATAGAAGGATATTGACTTTTGTTTGTTATGATGAGTGCAAGGCTGCCTTCAAGGATATGAAATGTAGTTTGACTACAACGCATTTTCTTACATTACTTGAATTGGTGAAGGAGTTAGTGATTTATACTAGTGTTTCTCGTTCAGGATTGGGCTTTATGTTGATACAGGGAGGTAGGGTTGTAGCTTATGCTTCAAGGCAACTTAAGACTCATTAAAGAAATTGCCAGTTCATGATCATGAACTCGCAGCAGTTGTGTTTGCCTTGAAGATTTTGACGTACTACTTGTACGATGAGAAGTTTACAGTATTTTCATACCATAAGAGTCTGAAATACTTGTTTACTCATAGTGAATTGCATATGAGGCATCGTAGATGGCTTGAGTTCCTCAAGGATTATGACTTCACTCTGGAAGACCATCCAAGCAAGGCAAATGTGGTTATTCATCCCTTGAGTAGGAGAAGAACAAGCAGAGATAATGTAGCTACTACCAGATCTTCTTAGTTTAGACTTCTTAAGGAAGCTTTAATGATGATGATTCATGAAAGTCCAGCTCGCACATCATCAACACAGAGAGTTCCAGAGCTCCTAATATGTTCTTGTGACGTCCTCTTCTTTAAAATAGGGCACTGCCCGGCTTAATCCGTCATTAAGTCCTAATATCAGCCACGTAGAACCTAATGGCGTATTAGTCAGCCTTTTTTTATCTTATTAGCCTCGTTATTCGTGTCCAAGATAAGTATTTCTCAATTCATTGTTATTCAAAATTTCAAAGTTAATTAAAACTTTTTACAATTTTTAAATGATTAGCGGAAGTCTTAACGTTGTGCAGAAGCAATTCAAATGAATCCTAAGTGTGGAGACTAGAAAACAACACCACATGCATATAAACATCAAAAGATGAGAAATAGTGTGATAATCAAGTCTCAAGTTGGGGAACTAACCGCTCAACCCAACATACAACCCAAAAATGTATAGAAAAAACATAAATTAAATAATACATCAAAAGTTGAGATCTATAAGATAGGGAGTAGAAAATAGCCGAATGCTCAGGGATAGTCGCTGATCTTCTCCTTGCATGGCCTACTGCTCGATAGATCTGCACCACCCTCATAAAAATGACGGTGAGTACAATATATAATAAAGTAATTCCTAGAGATTCTTATATACATATTCAGACATAATCAATTGGTATTTAAAAGCATAAATATAATAAAAAAGTGTTGAAATGGAGATATATTAAAAAATACCACAGTTAAACAAAAATGAGAATGACACGGGCTAAGTAGTAATGATCTAGGTTCGGTCGGCCGTGAGTCCTATCATATAGGCTTTTATTCCACTATTTCGGGGTGAAGCTATCCTCTACACCTTTATCGAAGGTTGGAGCTAAGCTCTACACCTCCATAATCACTCATTTATATATTCTTGCCGACTACCCCGTGTCTCGTTGACCCGTATGATGTGCAAGTGTAGTTGTGAGTGCCGACAACCCTGGTAGTCAGGTGACCCGTGTGTCGCACATCCCATATTGGTTCCTAGATTCTATCACTACTTTATAATATCAAGAAAGACTCGCATCAAAGATCTCAAGACATGGCAATATGCTTCAAAGCCAAAAATCATAGAATACAATTCCATAAACCCTCTAATTTCATTATTCTAATCTTAATAGCATGTTATTCTCGATCACACTTTTATCAAAACTGTAAGAAAGACATAGAACACATGAATAGAGTCAATGATTCCATAAGCAAATGATATTATGATAAAAACACCCATATAATAAGTAGAATATGAAACAAATTCATGATATCAAAATACAAGGCTTTTCATAGTCAAATAGACGGTAAAACAGAGCATAATTGGAATGAAATGTAAATAAGAACCTCGGCGAGATTACTTATAAGTCACGCAATGTAATCCCTAGCTTAAACGGCCATCCGACACCCTAAAACGCGTAACCGAACTCCTGAGACTCTTCTTTGGGCTCCTGATATAATTTAGTATGTATTATAGTATGTTTAGGCCCTTACTTTGAGTCTTAGGCTAGGCTAGATATGCTAAATGTGTTTTGAGAAAATTTAGTGAAAACATATAAAACTTAAAAATTCATAATTTTTTATTTTAAATCCAAACTGGGAACTTCTTAATAGCTGGAACATTAGCTCAAAATGAGGATTTCAAAAATATAATTTGTTTTTGAAATCAAATACATCTTCAAACCAGAATTTGACAAATTCGGTTTCATGACAAAAAAAAAATCAATTGTTTTTGCCAACAACCTTTAATTTTAAAAATCAAGGTTGAATGACTCACTTGATTCTTCATTTAGTTCATAAAATCAGTGAAAAAAGTTTCCAAATTCATTTTGATCACAACTTCCTAATTCAAGAACCTATGCTCATGAAATTAAGGCATGCATTTTCTTAGTAAACTCAAGAACACACCAAACACTTTTATTTATCATAATTTAGTCAATTTAACTCCAAATTCCAAACTTAGCAAATCTAATGGTTTTTTGCAAGGAATCCAAATATGTAACCCAATTTTGAAAATTATTTCATTTACCCTACGAAATTACAAAAAAAACTAGAACTTCACTATCACTTTTAATTTTATCAAAACTTTATTAACTAGTTGTGTAGGTTTGCTTGCCTAATGGTGTAAGTCCCTTAGCTTGATCATCCCTCCAAATCACCAAAAATTCACCAACACACTTGCTGATCTTCATCACCAAAATTCCTTCTCCTATAAGTATGAAATGAGAATGATTTGCATGCTTATCTCATCCATTTATATATATCAGCTAAGATTGATTTATAACCATTGATCTTAATTTACACACGCATCTCGAGACTAATTTAATGTCTTTTGTTTTGATTCACATTCCACTAACTCTCTACTAACTCATCCTTAATAATATCATTTGTAACTCAATTAGTCTCTTGAGTTGTCTAAACGTATATTGAGAAACATCAAATGGCTAATGTTTTATTTAGCTAACTTAAGCTACATCTTCTATATATATAAAGGAACTATTTTGTAAGAAGTACTCCCAGATTGGCACGTGGCATGTGAGAAACACTCACAGATTGACACGTAGCATGATGATGTCATTGTTTCTATTTTGGTTAGGATACGTGTTATGGTACCTATTCTAATAGAAATACAAAAACTATTATAATCTCAATATACTATATGTTTTTAAAAAAACTCATTTTCTCGTTAAATTTGATTTTACCTACTATAATAATTTTCGATCTTGGCCGCACGCGACAAATTGACACGTGGAATGTAAGAAGCACTCAAGGATTGACACGTGACATGATGATGTCATTGTTTCTATTTTAGTTAGGACACGTTTTATAATACTTATTCTAATGGAAATACAAAACCTATTCTAATCTCAGTAAATTTTTTTGATTATAATAATCTAATCACCTATTTGTTTTTTAAAAAACTCATTTTCTTGTTAAATTTGATTTTAACTACTATATTGATTTCCAATCTTGCCCGCGCGCAAAGCACAGTATGCCGACTAATTTAATATAAATCAACTATAGCCACATCATATTTGACTAATCAAGCCACATTAACTAAATGTTAGCTTACCATATCACATTTTATTTGGTCCCACAACTACACGCATCTTGAGGCGTGTCCCCGCTCATGTCCCCGCTCATGCATCTTAGGTCATGATAGTTCTTCTATGCTCGTATTTGAGCTAAACAAGAGATGATTCAACGAGTGGTTGATTATCATAAAGCCGATCAAGATTATGTAGCACATCAAAGGTTGGAGGCTAGTGTGAATCATCCATATCGGTCAATTTCAGGTAATAGGGCATTACACTTCAGAGATAGATTATGGATTCCAACTCAGGATCAGTTGAGGCAAGAGTTGCTATGGGAATCTCATACATCTCTTTAATCTATTTGTGTAGGTAACACTAAGATGTATCGCAATATGATGCATATTTAATGGTGGCCTGAGATGAAGACTTATATTGTTGAGTTTGTAAAGAGATGTGAGATATATCAGCAAGTTAATGCTAAGAATAGGAAACGTGGATGGTTATTACATTCTCTATTGATTCCTGAGTGGAAATGGGAGCATATACCAATGGGTATGGTTTCTGGTTTACCTCTGAGTCTGCGTAAGCACAATATAGTATGGGTTGTAGTTGATAGGTTAATGAAGTCTGCGTATTTCTTGCCAGTTTCCATACGAGATCCTCTTGACCGATTATGTAAGGTATGCATACATGAGGTGTTGAGATTCCATGGACTTCCAGTCTCGATTACTTCGGATAGAGATCAGAGATTCACGTCCAGACTAAAGTGAATAGCATAGATAGCTGGGAACTGCCTTAACCTCAGTACAACATACCATCCGCGGACTGACGCGCAGACTAAACTGTTGATTTTGATGCTAGAGGATATGCTTCGAGCTTGTGTCTTGGAGTTTGGTGGTAACTGAGAGAAACACATTCCTCTGTGTGAGTTCTCTTATAATAATAGCTATCAGGTTAGCATTGGAATGACTCCTTTTGAAGCTCTATATGGTCGGCATTATCGTTACCCTACGTGTTGGGCATAGGTTGGAGATATAGTTTTGTTGAGGCCAAAGTTGATTCAAGACTACACAAAGAGAACTCAGCAGATTCGCTAGCGTTTGACTACGACATAGCAATGACAAAAGAGATACATTGATAAGCGTCATAAGTTTTTGGAGTTTTCAAAGGACGATCACATTCTTTTGAAAGTCTCACCTATGAAAGGGCTATAGGTTTTGATTGCAGGGTAAGCCATCTCTTAGGTATATTGGGTCATTCAAAGTGAAAAAAAGAGTTGGTCATGTTGCTTACACGTTATAGATACCTCATCAGCTAGCTGGAGTTTATAATGTCTTCCACATGTCTATGCTTCGTAAAATGGAGACTTAGTTCAGTCTAAAGATTTATTAAAATGAGTTTGATAATCGGGAAGACCTATGTTACGACGAGCAGTCTATTCAAATTCTTGATCGTAAGATTCAGAGGCTGAGAACCAAAGAAGTTCCTTTGGTTAAGGTGAAATGACAATTTCACGGAGATGAGGAGCTAACCTGGGAGCAGGAATCTTATATGAAGGAGCAGTTTTTGTTTCTCTTTGTAACTATAGATAATTTTATGTGTACTTTAATTTCGAGGACGAAATTGTTATAAATTAGGGATACTGTAACAATCCATTACTTTAAGCCAGTGATTAATGTTAATTCGAATACTACTTAACCCAAGTTAGGCTCATGGTTAAGTCCAGTGTACCTCAATTAGTGTGTGCGTAGGTTAGTGTGATTATTTGTATTTGTATGGAATGTTAAATGAATTTATAGGTTGTTGTATAAAAGGGAAATTTATATACAAGCCTATAATTGGAAAATAAACAATTAATTAATAAATAGTCGGTATACCAAGTGCAATTAGATGGTCGTGAAATGAACGTGCACACTCAATAATACGCGTTGGCATGTCCGGTGAATTTGTTGGCGAGAAAATACACGAGGTATATATATTCATATATAATTGATATATATATAATTAAAACTATAAGTTTGATTTGAATTATATGGATCGTTGGATCGCGTCGAGATGAGTGTAAGTGGAAATTGTGTTAAGATGTGTGTCACTTTAGGATCTGTCACTTTAACAGATTATTCACTTGATCAGCCTCGAGATAGCGTGGTGAGTATCTCGAGGTATATACATATATATATCTCAAGCAGCTGAGGGTTTGATCATAAGGAGTTGATCACTGATGAGTCATTATTTATGCACTTTTTTATAGGTTTTTTGCTATGTAAATCAAATCCAAATTTCGGTTAAAAAACCAGCAGGATTGACGCCCTCGTATTGAACTGACAATGCCGTGGAGAAGCCATGATGCCAAGCAGGGCGTCAAGGCATAACAAGGAACGACGTAAGAAATGAATATACGGTGTCAGATTTACAACAGACTGCGTCACTCACTGCGCCATGATCAGAAATATAAATCCAGACTAATTTCTTGTTCAAGACTTACTATATTATGCCACATCGTGACTTGGCATCATTCCCACATAATGGTGGCACCAGATTCGCAGAATAGAAGTTTGTATTTTTTTAGAAGGTTCTTATTTCACGAGCTTTCCTATTCTTGTACCCAGGCTCACATGTATAAAAGACGAACCTCTATGGATGAATTCTAATTCAAAGTGATTTAGGAGTAGAGCAAGGTAGAGTAGCCATGTCCGGCTAGATTCTTTAATACCTAGGTCGAGGATGAGGCTCTCTAGCTAGTAATAGGTTTGTTTTCATATTTTGTTGTGGTTTTCTTTAATAACAGTGTTTTGTTTCAATTATCTATCTTTATGTTACGGTTTTTAACGATGTCTCAAAGGTAGTTTAGAGGTTGTAAGTTCATTACAAATCTCTAGGCATAAATCCATTGACATGCTATCAATCAGGTTAAGTTTGTGATACAAACTAGGTTAAATCTTGAGAGTGGTTGCCCAAGGTTATTTAGGGCTAGGTGTTCCTGCAAAGCTATTAATGATGCTCACGTGCTAAATCTTGAGAGTGGTCGCCCAAGGTTGTACAGTGGAGTAAGAAAAATATTTAGAAAGCGATTGCCCTATCTATCGAGAATATGGGAACTAGGGTGTTGGTGACCCCAACACCTATAACCTATCTTGGGAAACTATTTTAAAATTCATCTTTTAAAACCAACGATTCAAGACATGGAAACAACATAGGGCTAGATTGTGGATTTTTAGACTTAGGTATGTTTTACTATTACTGAGTTTCAATTATTTACTTTCTTGGTTAGTAGTCCTTTAGGATAACACTCTTTCAAAACCCCCCGTATTTGTTTTCTTTTTGTTGAACTCGATTTGAGTGAATCCTATAGATTCGACCACGTGTTTGCCTCTACTATATTCCAGTAGGATTGGTAACCTTTTACGAGTTATATTTGATGCGCGCGACACGTGATCAAATTTTGGCGTCATTTCGAGGATTCAGTTCTAAATTGAGCTTAACTTTTATTTTCTTTTTGTTTTTGTTTTTTTTTTTCTCTGATTCTACTAGTTTATGCATGGTAAGATAACTCGATCTAAATCAATTAGTTCACTGTTAGTTTTCGATTTAGAAATCAACATAACCCATCGGAGGTTAGCTGAAGAGGCTTTAAACCGAGAGTTCAGTTTTCCTTAACCTACTATGGCTGACGAGGCTTGCCACGCTGGCGATGATCGCCAGATTAACATGGGGATCATCAATGAAGATCTCCAAAATCTTCTTGCTCAGCAACCCGTCTGCATAAACTTTCCACCAAATGGCGAAGCGTACGAGCTTAAGTCTAGTTTTATTTACCTCTAGCCCACATTCCATGGCATGGAGAGCGAAGACTCGATGGCATTCTTAAAGGAGTCTTAGACAAGTTGCCAGTCTATGAAACTTCCTCAAATGAAAGAGAATGCAATAAAGCTTAGGGCTTTCCCATTCTGCTTAAAGGATAAGGCTAAACAATGGCTCTTTCATCTTCGTTCTGGCTGCATTAACTCATGGAATGACATTATAAATGGGTTCCTCATGGAATACTTCCCTAAGGATAAGTTAGCTCAACTCATCTATGAGATATGCAGTATTAAGATGAAAATCGATGAGTCTTTTGGTGATTATTGGAACCACTATAAGCACCTAATTGCTAATTGTCCCCAACATGGCCAATCCAATAACGCCATTATCTGGTTCTTCTATGTCGGCATGTCCCCTCTAGATAGGTGTATGATTGATAGCGCTTATAGTGGTCACTTTCGTGACAAAACCCCTACACATATGAAACAACTCTACGAGGACATAAAGCAATAGTCCCGATTATATGGGGATATTGGTGTTAACGAGCGTCGAAGTTCGTCAGTTGGAGCAATTACTAGCTCCACTGATAAAAGAATTGATTGGTTGACTACCCTAGTGGAACATCTCCTAAGCAATAGCTAAGCGCATATTAAAGCTTGTGGATTCTGCTCAGCCACAAGCCATGCGACTGATGAATGTCTTACTTTGTTTGAATACCATCAGCCAGCCAATGTTATAGGTGACCAATTCCAAGGGCAAACCCAAACGCCCTTTAAAAATACCTACAATCAAGCAATAATAAGGAACAACCCTAACTTCAGTTATGGGCCTCGAAACCAGAACTATCATTCTTAACCCCAAGAGGACAATTGTTGCCTAAACCAGTGACAAATCATTCCTTACTAGTGGACATGATTAAATCTCTAGCGGCTCAATGTGGCCAATTTGCTAGAGATGTCAACTAGTTTCAGGTGAACACTAAGAAATCTCTTAGTGACACAAATGTTGTGGTCCGAAACTTGGAGGTCCAGGTAGGCTAAATTGCACAACAACTGGGAAGATTACAGGATAAAGGCAGGTTGCCTATGCAAACTTTCCCAAATCGAAATGCGAGAGCCAATGCTATTACACTTCGTAGTGGTGGAGCATACGATGGGCCCTATGTCAGGACCAGTCTCACTAAGCCCTGACTTAGCCTAATTCCCTTAATTAGGCACCTAATCCATACAATTAACTTACCCTCAAAATAATATTTACTTCAATCCTCAATAATGCTTTAAAACTAAATTTATATCCTTAATCAAACTCAATTCATGATTTATTTAATTGGAGAAACTTTGGAAATCATACTGATTATTTTCCATATTTTGTTAAAATTTCAACAGCATTACCCTAAAAGTGGCCTCCCAAAAAACTTACCTAGTAGACAACAGAATGTGGATAAGCTTAGGAGGAACACAACTCCCCGTAATTCACAATATATAACAATTTAAAACATCTAAACTAACTTAAGGTCTTTGATATCTTATTTACAGCTTACAATTCCAAAATAAACCAAAACCGAAATATAAACTTCTCAACTTGCTTTAGACTAATTTAGGAGACTCTCTAACCCTTTCACTAGTGTTTCATAGCCTACACTCACCTCAAGAACCCTAAAACAATATATATAAACAATTTACAATAACAAAATATTTACTTTAATTTAAAACAATCACCAAGATCTTCGAGCTTTGGTCTTTTCTTCCTTATCTTCAGAGAGGCCCTGCCATCATAAAAAAAAACAACTCAAAGATGTCAGGTACGTAAACTCCTACACTGCTCTGTACTTTTGCAAATGTTAGTCCGAATACAAGGAGACATGTAATTAGATTTCCAAATAACAAGAAATTTATATAACAAAATGAAACCCTTTTATTACTATTTAAGGTTCACAAACAGATTGGCCGACCTAGAATGAACTTAAAACAGTAATGAAAGTAAAATGCATGATTTCCAGAATCAACATTGCCACTTACAAATTTACCGCATCTAGTCTTTTTCACCTAGGTGAGATAACTGATTGAGACCGAACATGACAATATGACCACATATGCCATGAATGCATGACCAAGAATAATGCGAAATGCAATGCAGACTAATCACAAAATGCAAGTAAAAAGATAATACGTTAAATAGTAGAGATCAATGTAGGGTTTACTTACAGTCTAACCAACACATACTTCGTCACAAAGCCTCCCATTTGAATCCCCAACTTTTACATACTTCCATATGTCTTATTGAATCATAAAAATTCATAACTTAATGTTTTAACCACTCATTTCACTTGAAAATGACTTACCACTTGCCTATGATATCCAAATTGTGATTTATAACTAAATCAATAACTTGCAAACTATGACTAACCCAAACTTTGACTAGGAGTGTTAATGAGCATTCATTTGTCTCATTTGGTTAGAAACAACATTATAAAACTCATTGCATCACTATGCAATGCCTTTTATTTCCATTTGTAATGTTTAGGGATCCTTAATCCTGCCCCTGGAGATCCAACCCAATCATGAATCTCATTAATTAAATACTTAATCAACTTCCATCTTATTTGATCATAAAAACTACAACACAACATGGAATTTATATCAGCGGAACATGGCAACTTTTCTACTTTATTTCTCAACTAAAGAGGGTTCTAATGAACCCATTTGAACTTCTTAAACTACTCAGAACTAATGGTCATGACTTTGTCTAAATCTTACTAGAACTGAAATGAATTCATCATCTTTGGAATCAAACATGAGGAACTTTTCATGATAATTCATGAAAATAGTTAACTCCATGTTTGTCCATTTACAATGGTTTCTAATAAATTTAATGAGTTTACCAAGTAGTTCATAAACCATCCCCTGACTATCCATAATTACATCAAACTAAACACAACAAATCCTATTGTTTTAGATAACGACAACTACATCAACCTCACGACAGTACATACATACATATATACAGTTGTACACCGTCACTTTCCCCCTTTTTGCTGCCACATCAGTCACAACCTAATTCTTTATTTCCCATCCTCAACCGGCACCAAATCATCACCATAACAGAATATATACACATACACAGTCCCTCCCACTATTGATATCCAACAGAAACAAACACCAACCAATCGAAATATTGAACAACAATCAACATGAACAAAAAACCAGAAAGATCAAACAATGTATTGATCAATCTGAACAACAAACATTCTTTCATTCATCTATCACAAAATACAGTGTACAATGTTTATATATACATAGAGAAGGTGCACATTACACACCCTTGCTATAACTAACTGAAGTAAACTAACATAAGCCTATAATACAATATACAACAGTCTATATGATACAATACACTACAATGTTGTACAATATATATAACTCTACATCCCCCCTCAAGATGGAAGTCTATGCCAGTCACATAGACCCATCTTGGACAGTAATGCAGAAAACAAAGGAGCCGGCAAAGATTTGGTGAACAAATCAGCTAGTTGTAATCGAGTAGGAATATATTGTGGAAGAACAAAACCAAGCTTGAATTGATGACGAACCAAATGACAATCAATCTCCAAATGTTTTGTTCGTTCATGGAAAACAGGGTTGGCAGAGAGATGAATGGCAGATTTATTATCACACCAAAGAGGTATATGAAGGGAGATTGGAACACATAAGTCTTTAAGGATGTAAGAAATCCATAACAACTCGCATACTGTGGAAGACATACACCTATATTCAGCTTCAACAGATGATTTTGAAATTGTAGCTTGTTTCTTTGTTTTCCATGAGATCAATGATGAACCCATGAAAACACAATAACCAAGTGAGAGACTTTCGTGAAATAGGACATGCAGCCCAGTCAGAATCACAATAGGCAATGAGATTTAAATCCAACTGAACAGGGAAGAACAATCCCTGAGAAGGAGTACCTTTAAGATACCTTAGAATATGTATAGCACCAGATCAATGTTGTTCAGTGGGAGCTTGAATAAACTGACTTAATTGTTGTGTGGCATATGTAATGTCGGGACGAGTGAAACCCAAGTAAAGAAGACGTCCAATTAGTCTTCTATATCGATCAGCTTCAAGTAACAAAGGAGAATCAACATCATCAAATTTACAGTCACGAGGAAGAGGAGTTGATTCTGGTTTGGCAAATGTAAGTCCAGGATCATTAAGTAAATCAAGGACATATTTACGTTGATGAACATAAAGTCCTGAAGAAGATCTAACCAACTCTAATCCCAAAAAATAACGAGCTTGGCCTAGATCTTTGAAGGTGAACAACTTGTGAAGAAATGTCTTGACCTTGGTAATCATCTCAAGAGAAGTTCCAGTGAGAAGAACATCATCAACATACACTAGTAACACCAAAAAATGACCATCAATGTTGTATGTAAACAAACAAGGATCATGAGCAGATTGAATGAAACCAAAGGACTGAAGTTGAGAAGTGAACTCATGATTCCATTGTCTAGAAGCTTGCTTAAGACCATATAATGATCTTTGTAGTTTGCAGACTTGATTACGAGAAACCAAAGTGTAACCATCAGGAGGTTTCATGTAGACATCTTCATCAAGATAACCAAGTAAAAATGCATTATTAACATGCAATTGATGCAAAGGCCAATTGCGATGAAAGCGACCAATGATAAGACAATCCTGACTGTTACATTCTTGGCTACAGGAGAGAAGGAATCTGTATAATCAACTCCTTCAATTTGATTGAATCCCTTTGCAACCAAACGTGCTTTACATCTATCCAATGAGCCATCAGGATTAAGTTTTACCTTGTAAACCCATTTGGAACCTATGGCCTTTTTGTTAGGGGGAAGGTCTGTGAGACTTCAAGTACCATTCTCCTCCAATGCTTGTAATTCCTTATTCATTGCTGCTACCCAAACAGGGTCATATTTAGCTTGATCATAACAAGTAGGCTCTTTTATGGTTGAAACAGCAGCTAGAAAGTACTTGTAATCATCAGTAATGTGAGATGAATGAATGAAAGGGAATGTTGGAGGTGCACCAACAGAAAGAACATGTTCTGCAGTAATGGAGACATTTGTTTGAACATTATTCAAAACAAAATCATTTATCCAAAGAGGCTTGTGAATAGCACGAAGACTTTTGCGAGGAACAAGAGGCAAAGAAGGAGCAACAACTTCATCATGAGTCACTACAGGATCACCATTAGGAAGCTCAGCAACATCAGCAGTAGGCATGAATGAATCAGTAGTAAGCATAGATGAATCAATCATTACAACATCAGTAGGTACTGCATCATGATGAATAGGCTCAACAGGGGACTCTATAAAATTTGGCACAGCAGCAGAATCAGGTACATTTCTTAAGGAATCAGATGTGTCATTATAAGGTATATGCAATGGACAATCTGAACCTGAAGAAATAGTTTGAAATGGAAATCGATTTTCAAAGAAAATCACATCCCTCGAAACAAAACAGGCATGAGTTACCAAATTATACATCCTGTAAGCCTTTTGTCCTGGGGAATAGCCAAGAAAAATGCATTTGATTGCTCTTGTGTCTAACTTTGCTTTACTTGGAGAAACATTAGTAGCAAAACATAGACAGCCAAAAGTCTTCAATGAGAGATAATCTGGGATCCTTCCAAATAATAGGTGATAAGGAGACTTCCATTTCAGCAACTGAGAAGGTAATCGATTGATAAGATAGGTAGCAGTAAGAACAACATCACCCCAAAATTTAGTGGATAAACCAGATTGAAAAATGAGAGCTCTTGTGACTTGTAACAGATGACGATGTTTTCGTTCAACTACTCCATTTTGCCGAGGAGTATAAGGTGTAGATCTTTGATGTATAATCCCCAAACCAGAAAACAAGGCTTGACAATCTTGATTGCAGAATTCAGTACCATTATCAGTCCTAATGGTTTTGATAGATGCTTTGAACTGATTGTGAACAAAAGCTAGAAACTGCTTGATGAGATTTCCGGTCAATGACTTATAATTCATCAAATAAGTCCATGTAAACCGACTATAATCATCTACAATTGTCAAGAAAAAATGAGCTCCTTGAAGAGAAGATTGCTTATATGGTCCCCAAACATCCATATGCAACGATTGAAAAGGAAAAGTGGATTGAATAGAACTCAATGGAAAAACAAGTCTGCATTGTTTAGACATGTGACAAACATCACAAGGTACATTATTTCTTACAGTTGAAGAAATTTTTGAGTAACAAATCAAGGTGTTTTGTTACGAAGAATAAATGGTGGCCCAAACGATGATGCCATGAAAAATTAGCATTAACATTATTACAACAAGCTAATGATAATTATGTAGGAGACACAAATGAAGCAACGACATCTTTATTGAAAGAGCTGGAATCTAATATGTAGAGACCTCCAATCATCCTTCCCACAACTAGAACTTGAGAATGCTCAATGTTCTGTATAGCACAAAAGAATGGATAAAACTCAACTGTCAGTTTAGTAGAAGAAATGAGCTTACTGACTGATAAAAGATTGTATTTGAATGAGTTTATGTGTAGACAAGAAGAAAGAATTATGTCTGAACTGAGATGCACATCTCCTATACATGTAACTTCTTTAGTATGACCATCAGGCAAACAAACCGAGACAGGTTTAACCATGGCAGTGATATTAACAAGCAAATCATAATTAATGCACATATGATTTGTTGCTCCACTATCCACAATCCAAGCATCTGAACTAAATGATGTATTAAAACTAGAAGGCCTCTTTTGTGAACTACCTGTAAATTCAGAGACAGCAGAGTTCACATGAGCAGGGACACCTTCAGCTGAAATACATTTTCCTTTCATGAAACTCTAATGCCTTGTTGTATCATAGCTGCAATATTAGTCTGAAAATCTTCAAACTGAAATGCTCCTGCATCTGGTATATCCAGAGGTGATTCCATCATGTTTACAAAGGACTTAGAACCATTATTCATATGTTTCTTTTCAAGCTCTTTCTTGTACCAATCTGGAACTCCATGTAGCTTGAAACAAGTATCTTTGGTATGCCTTTTTGCCTTACAATGATCATAGAACAGTTCATCTTTATTGACAAATTTCTTATGATTCCCTTTACCAACAAATTTATTTCCTACAAATGGACCAGAAAAAACTTTGTTAGTTTTCAACATCATAGCTGTATCCATTACAGGTGAATAACT
This sequence comes from Stephania cephalantha, assembly GCA_039657325.1. Lineage (NCBI taxonomy): Eukaryota > Viridiplantae > Streptophyta > Magnoliopsida > Ranunculales > Menispermaceae > Stephania > Stephania cephalantha. Next base: position 11,692,430 of record CM077574.1, on the reverse strand, counting down.
AACATGGATTTCCTTCTGTTTCTCAACTCTAAGAATCATATAATATGCCTTATTTATATTTGGTAAGGGATCCATCACTAAAATTTGATTACGAATGTGATCATACATATCACCTAAACCCATCAGAAACTGCATCAGTCTGTCATTAGATTCAAGAGCAGCTATCTTTGCTGCAGCTCCACATTCACAAGAAGGTAAAGGAACCAAACAACTCAATTCATCCCACAATTTCTTAAGCTTTGTATAATATTGAGAAACAGAGAGATCTCCTTGACTGATAGAAGAAATATCTCTTTTGAGTTGATACAAGAGAGGTCCATAGCACTATCCATATCTTTCTTTCAATTCATTCCATAGATCAAAAGATGAAGTAGTATAAAGAAAAGATTCAACAATTTCTTTTGAAATGGAATTCAAAATCCAAGAAGTTACCATATAATCCACTTTGATCCATCGATCCAAATTAGAATCAGTTAGATCTGGTTTCAAGCATCTGCCATCAATGAAACCTAGCTTTGTTTTTGCTCCCAAAGCAATCAACATTGCTCTACTCCAAGAAAGATAATTCGAACCAGTAAGAGAATTAGAAACCAATACCATACCAGGATAATCAGAACTCTGAAGAAAGTATGGACTCTCTACACTATGCTCTCCTTAATCAACAGCTTTTCCTGCTCCATTTCGGATTGAGGAACTTGAGGAACCATGAATGGTAGCCATGATCGCACACTCAAAAGAGTAAACTCAAAAAATAGATCAAACAACAATGAAGACCTGCTCTGATACCATGAACAACAATCAACATGGACAAAAAACCAGAAAGATCAAATAATGTATTGATCAATCTGAACAACAAACATTCTTTCATTCATCTATCACAAAATACAGTGTACAATGTTTATATATACATAGAGAAGGTGCACATTACACACCCTTGCTGTAACTAATTGAAGTAAACTAACATAAGCCTATGATACAATATACAACAGTCTATATGATACAATACACTGCAATGATGTACAATATATATAACTCTACAAATATTCACATACAACAGTTCATTAATTATTATCAATCATCTCCTCAACTCCTCTCAACTGAACCATCAACAACAAAAATAGCCATAACGATATTCTAAACAACCCCAATTCATCGTCATTTCATACCACTAATTCCACCAACAACCTTATTTTCCCCCTTCATCGTCATCTTTACCTTTCCACAAATTCCCTCTAGATCGAGCTCTCTCAACCATTCCAATCAACCAATTCCATACACCAATAACAAACCCCGTATACCAATTTAATTTAAATTTGAACTCACATCAAATCAATGTTTTGTTCCACTGCTCCTTTGCCACCGTTTTTACTGGTCACCCTTCACTGATCGAAAGGGAGAAAGAGAGGAAGAGGGAGGTTGCTAGCTGAAAGAGAGAAGAGCAATCGAGAGAGACAGAGAGAAGAAGACTCGCAGCCGAGAGGGAGGAAGAGACCGAGTTGAAGAGAGCAACAGAGCAGAGTACCGTGAAAATGAGAGGGCACAACCCTGAGGGAAAGGAGAACAAATTTGAGGGAGGAGAGTTGTGAGGAATGGATGATGAAGATCAACAGAGAGAGGAAATTGAATGAAAAAGATAGTTGATCAGTGAGGAAGACGATGAACATGAAGGGGGGATGGTGGTTTGGTTTAATCAGTAAAAGGAAACGAAATCTAAACCCCTTGTTACTTTTCACACCTAATTTAAATGATTTGAGGTGGCAAACGACCTTTTTGCCCCTCATTCACTTATCCAATCATTTGTAAATCAATTACATTTTTTGTCTTTTCAAAGTTTTTCAGTTAAAATTTTATGTTTATCTCATATACTTAAGCCCAAATTAAACCTCGGTAATTACTCCAATTTCGTTGAAAATTGAAAAAGTTTCCAACTTGCTCCAAAAAACATGGACGGTATGTGTACACCTCAACTTGACCCAATTTCACGTCGAATAGAATATAATACATCAATTAGTCACGCGACAAAAAAAAAATAAACTTATGATCTTTCGGTCCATAATGCGTAGGTCCCACCTCGAATACCAAAATTTCAATTTAAATTCGAGAATCCTAAATTAGACGGCTAATCATGTTTATGAAATTCTCGGATTTCACACCCAAATACCCAGATGGACCACCCACCTTGAAGAAACTGTCCAACGAGGAGGAAAATGAAGTTGAGATCTTATGACCAACCCCTAAACAGATGGAAGTTTCCCAATAGGAAACTTTGCCTTTTTATATGGTCAAGCCTCCATTTCCTTGATGCTTGATGATAGATAGAAAAAGGGAAAAAGAGAAAGAAATTCTTGAGACCTTTAGGAGAGTAGAAATTAACATTCCACTTCTTGATGTATTAAAACATGTTCCCAGGTATGCAAAATTCCTCAAGGAACTCTGCAATGACAAAAAGAGATTGGTAAGCAATGAAAATATTCAAGTAGGAGAAAATGTCATAGCAATCCTGCAAAAGAAACTTTCCCATAAATGTAAGGATCCCGGGACATTCTCGGTACCTTGCACTATAGGGGATTTCAACATTCCAAAAGCAATGTGCGATCTTGGTACCTCCATAAATGTGATGTAATTATCCATTTATGAGACACATAAACTAGGACCTCTGGAACAGACATGGATCGTGATCCACCTAGCAGATCTATCGATGGTCAGACATGTTGGTGTATTGGAAGATGTATCAATTCAAGTAAATGATTTTGTGTTCCTAACAGACTTATGCATAGTGGATATGAAATAGGAAGACTTATTGATATCGTCATCGGTGCTCTTAGGGTGACCATTCTTAAAGACTGCCAAAACCAAAATAGACATACATAGTGGATCTTTAATCATGGAATTTGACGGGGAGGTTATCAAGTTTGACATATATGATTTCATGCGACATCTGGTGGATGGGCCTACGCCAGTGTATGTAATAGATGATGTGGATCTGCTTGTTCAATATACCTTACTCATAGGCAATGAAAATAAAGCTCAAGTCGTCTTGGAGAATCATCTAGATAACATATCACTCTATAAAGAAGGTGCATCCTTCGACTCACTAGAAGAAGCAATCTCCAAGTTAGATTCATTTGAATCGACATTTAACGTGTGTTATTTGGATCTACCTCTTTCTGACACTGAGCCTCTTTCATCATTAGAGAAAGTCCTCTTGATCGAGCTCAAACTATTACCTGAACACTTGAAATATGTATTTTTGTGTGAGAATGATACATTACCTGTGATCATCTTAGTCAAATTTACTTCGTTAGAAGAAGAGAAGCTTGTTAGGTTACTCCACGAATACAAGCAACCCATTGGATGGATGATAGGAGACATCAAAGGCTTGAACCCCTCTACTTGCATGCATTACATACACATGGAAGACAGAGCAAAGTCAACCAGAGAGGCTCAAAGGAGACTTAACCTGCCTATGATGCAGGTTGTGAAGAAAGAAATTGTGAAGCTGCTAGATGTCGAGGTAATCTACCCTATTTTCGATTGTAAGTGGGTGAGCTCGGTTCAAGTAGTCCCCAAGAAAATAGGAGTCACGATGGTCTCTAACTCGCACGGCGAGCTAGTCCCTACTCGCATCCAGAATGGGTTGCGAGTGTGCATCAACTATATGAAGCTTAATGCTGCCACAAAAAAAAAAACATTTCCCTATCCCTTTCATAGATCAAATATTGGAAAGAAAGGCTTGTCGTTCTCATTATTGTTGTCTCAATGGATAATCAGGTTTTCACCAAATACCAGGAGTGGCAGAGGCATGTATAGGGCTGCCCTAGGCTGTAGCTCAGGGAAGCCATATACATGACCCCTATTATTTATATGTTTTTATTTTTATTTTACTTAATATGTATATATATATATATTTGTTAGTGTTATTATATCAAATAGACTAGAAAAATTTTGTTTCATGTTTTTTTATCAATTAATTTATTTAGTAAGAGATAACATAGCAAACTACACAACATAAGTAATATTTTTTTTTTGAAAAAAATTGTAGAAATCACTTTTTGTATTTGTTTTGTATATATGAGATGTACATACAACCTTTTTATACTAAGTGAAATAAGAATTTTACTCTGATAATTTTACACTATTTTTCAGTTAGGTTGTGGGGTCATAGAGATCATTGAAAACAAGTCAAACTTATCAATGACGATTTCTCCTTCGAAATTGTCTCTACCTTTTTGCATATTGTCATAGTTGGTCCAAAAAATGTGTGCTTCTTTTAAGGTATTTGTGCTTCTATATATTATAGGTAAAATATATCATAAAGATGAATTAATCATCATCAACTCATATTTTAGTTATGACCTAGCCCAGGGGAGGAAAAAATCCTGGCTCCACCCCTTTGGCACCCGATAATTAGGGGAAAACAAATTTTACTTGTCCATTCGACATTTTCACCTACCATCGCATGCCTTTTGGATTGTGCCATGCACCAGCTACTTTCCAAATGTGCCTGGTAAGTATCTTCATAGATTTTACGGAATAATTCATCGAGGTGTTCATAGACGACTTTACTGTCTACTGGAACTCCTTTGATAGTTGCATCACAAATCTAACCAAAGTACGTAACAGATGCATAGAAAAGAACTTGGTTTTAAACAATGAAAATTGTCATTTCATTTTTCATGGTAGATCAAGGTCTTATTCTAGGGCACATAGTCTCTACCGAGTTGGTAGAGGTAGACCAAGCCAAAATTGATGTGATAAAGAAACTACCATATCTTACTAACGTATGTGAGATCAGATCTTTCCAAGGGCATGCAGGCTTTTACCAATGATTCATCAAAGACTTTTCAAAAATAGTGCGACACTAATGTCACCTGCTTCAAAAAAATGTGACCTTTGAGTTTGATAAAGTATGTAAAGATGCATTTAACAAACTCTAAGATTCGCTCAGTAGCACGCCCATTATTCAGGCACCCAATTGGGAGCTCCCTTTTGAAATTATGTCCAATGCTAGTAATCATGTAGTCAGTGCACTTCTAGGATAGAGAGTCGAAAAAGCTTCCCATGTCATTTATTATGCCTCTCGTACTCTTGATCCGGCATAATTGAACTACACCTACTACTGAAAAAGAACTTCTTGCAGTAGCGTTTGCACTAGAGAAGTTTCGTCCATATCTTCTGGGAATTAAAGTCATGGTATACTCGGATCACGCTGCGTTACGATATCTTTTAAACAAAAAGGATGCCAAACCTCATTTGATCCAATGGATTCTCCTATTGCACGAATCTGACATTACGATCAAAGACAAAAGCGGTGTAGAGAACCTGGTTACAGATCATCTTAGTAGGATAAAGATAGGCAGTGAACCACCCAGGCCCCTTAAAGGCTAATTTCTCGATGAGTACATTTATTCAGTAATGGATAATGTTCCTTGGTATGCTGATTTGGCAAACTTCATTACAACCGGCATGTTTTCTCCACACCTCACTAGGGCTCAGAAAAACAAGCTTAGGAACGATGCACGACATTATACATGGGATGATCCGTATCTATGGAAGTTCTGCACCCAACAAGTAATACGAAGATTTGTGTCCCACGCAGAAAGTCAATCTGTATTGGCATTCTGTCATTCTTATGCTTGTGGGGGCATTTCGGACCCCAACGTGCAGCTCGAAAAGTTTTGGAAAGTAGGTTTTATTGTCCCTCTAATTTTCGTGATTCATACATGTTTACCAAATCTTATCCTAACTGTAAAAAATTGGGTAATCTTGACTACAGAGATCAGATGCCAATTAACCCACTACATATATGTCGAATATTTGATGTATGGGGGATTTATTTCACGTGACCGTTTCTAGTATTTTTTGGGAATGTTTACATCCTTCTTGCAGTGGATTATGTATCCAAATGAGTGGAAGCAAAACTACGCGCACCAATGATACATAGGTTGTTTGTGAATTCTAGAGGTCAAGAAGCTTCACCACTTTCGGAACTCCACGAACCCTAATAAGGGACATGGGGACTCATTTCTTGAATTGGACAGTTGAAAGCCTCTTAAGAAAATATAATGTCACTCACATGACTTCAACAACATACCACCCACAGACCAATGGCCAAGCAAAAATTTCTAATAGGATATATTCTGGAAAAAGACAATGAATCCATTTCGAAAAGATCGGAGGACACAAATAGAAGATGATGTCTGAGCATAATGAACATGTGATGGCCCCAAACTCTAAGGCCGCCGTGGGACCCACCACGTTGCTTTACACTTCACCAAGCCTTGCCACGTAATGGCCTACTTATCTATAACACCCCGCGACCTAATTGGTTGATTACACGTTTTCCATTAAACCTTAAATTTGCTAATTAATCTTCATTTAAGTATTAGTGATTTAATTAAGCAGTTAATCAATTTATCAAGTTATATTACAATTTTACAGCAGAAGTCTTTAGAAGTTAGTAAATTATGCATATTTAACAGTCCTAAGTATTGGAAAACCCAACAAATTGATACCATATATATAACAAAGATGAAATAATACAACAAGAGATCCATATACATGTATTCAATGTTCTATAGTCCCAAATTCCCAACAAAACATATATATATATATATACATATTGTATCCAAGCACGAGTTGGTATCACTATCTCTGAGGTAATCGCCCAATACCTCCTTGACCTTGCTTGTTAAAGGAAGTGCACTCGATAATCTAACAAATACAATGCAAAGTCCAGTGAGTAAAATCCCAAGAGAAGTCCACACAATATTCATGAAATAAAAGTGATAAACTACGAGACATGAGAATATGACTTATGGCAATAGTAATTCATACTCCCATGAATGTAGGCAGCATACGATAAGCAAAAATGGAAAAGATTGATAACACAACCGAATAATTAGAGAAAACCCCGACCTAAACCAGCCGGTAATCGATAAAACAAGACAAGAACCACGTATATACTTGCAGGCTTAAAGTGACTAAACCCTAACTACAGTTAACAAATAAAACCCTTCTAGACACAATTTCAAGTCAAATGAACACCTTAAATCCCTCTCGACGGTCGTAGATATATTCTACTGCCATTGATACGTGCACTAAACACAAGTAACCCATGCAAGTGATTTAGCCACAACCAATATGTACGCAAATCGAAATTTGAGTGAAAACCCATGTGTGCCCACCAACAGTCACACATGTAAGTCGATACCAATAAAACACGCCATGAATTCCGTGAAACTTTCCAATGGATTTACACACCTCAAAAGTCGTGTTCTAACTTCTCCAGATTCTCAAATCCGACCTCAACTCGCTCCCAGTACCTGAGCTACGATCCTTTTAATCCCTTGTGTCCTATATGGGTAAATTATAGTGGTTTTAGATTGTATTAGTGTATTTAAGTCCTAAGACCAAATTCGATCTCAATCCTATTAATTATTAAATTATTATTTTCTCAGCTGAATTCCTCAAAATAGCACAAAAACCCTTAGAATAGAAAATTGGTGCGTCAAAAATGTGTTATCGTAAGCTACGTTATTAAAGCACATTTTTCTTGAATTTTTTGCAGGGTGGTTAGCGCGCTAAAAAAACCATTAGCATGCTACTGAGGTTGAAACCTATAACTTCCAACTCAGGAATTTTGTGATTTCTTCCTTCGTGGCCTTCACCCAAGTCGTCAACCCTACCCTCTCCTTATAAGGGAATCACCACCTCCAAATAAAAACCAATAAAAACAATCAAATAACAATTTGAATCAATTTATAAGATTTCATGCATTTATTCCAATTTTTCCAATTTGGGCCAATTTCTCAATCTTTAATGAAAATCAACTTTAAAGACACAATTGAGTTGTCCAAATGAATTAAAAAAAATAGGAATGCCTAAGAACAATGAGTTACCACTTCAAATTCGTTTTGGCCATAAATCCCCAAATTTAAGCTTAATTTGACCATTTTAATGGAGTATAAGCTTGAAAAGGATGGAGAGATTGATTACCTTGTTGATGAACTCTTGGATTTCTAAAGTTTCCCAGCTTGAAATCACAATCTTTAGCTCCCAATTCTCTCTACTGTTGCTAGAATTTTGAGGTTATGCATGTTGGTTTTGAAACAAGAACCCACTAAGTCCCCATTTTATACTGTGTAAATTAGATTTTAGCCCTTAAGTACACCCATCTCTAGAAAAATCTAGGGACCCTCATTAACTAAGTCACACACTCCAGTGACACACCCATTTGTATATATCTAGCCTATGAATCATCATCTAGGATCATCTAGATGAAGATCTAGGGTCCTAAATTAATCCTTATAAATTACAAGCCTTATATTATCTGATCTAATTTAATTAACTTAGGCCTATTCATACTAATGGTTGGTGTTCTTAGACACACTTATTGATAATTTATTGATCCCACCAATTCCTGACTACCCGGCACCTGATGCCCCGCGCCTCAACACGCATATCGAGATGCGCTATATTTCACTTTATTTAATTAACTAACTTAGGCTATGGTTTAATTAGACACCACACTCTAGTCTTAGCCTATTCTAACGTCCCCGGGTCACTCTTAGCCAATTCCCGCATCGGCATACTTCCCAAGGTAACTCCCTGTCACACTAACTTGCCCGATAACAACGTACACACATGCGATGCAATACAATAATAATATAATAATTTTTAACACCGCATTATAAGCAACCATCATCCATAAATAATATATTCCTTCGATTCTCGTGTTAGAGTCAATCGAGTTATCCACGTAATGCCCAAATTACGATTGTTAATCTCTGAGATTAACGTTAAACCTAATTTAATTAATTTAGGCTGTTATAATTCTTCCCAACTAGGGGAAATTTCGTCCTTAAAATTTAGATCTCGAAGAAGCTTTGGTTCATCTAACCTATCCCTGTGTGACTACACATAACACATTGATAGTACCATTCTACGGTCCCTTGAACACCCCATTACTTTCGTACCTATCACATGGGACGTAGTGTTGCACTGAGACATAGGCGCATGCCGCCGAGGCGATCATGATCCATCACCCTCTTTGACACCTCTGCAACCTACTCTTAGCTTAATTTTGTGCCCTAGTTTCCCTAACCTAGTTACCTAACACCAGGTAACCGTGAACCTTTCATATCATGTATCACAGCATAATAGTCTTAACTAACCATGACATATCATGCCATACAATAACCTACCTTGACAGACAATGGCTTACCATGGCCTACCATAACATGCCATGCATGCATGAACTTTAACTGAACTACTAATCTACGTACTTTGAGCGTGTTGCTGGGCTTTACCCGGCCCAACTCAGTTACAGTGTGCACCGGCTCTCGAGTGCAGAGGTGTCGCTACCAAATATATCACTGATCTCTGCAAACAGTCCCTCCAATCCTACATCCTGGTCCTACCCAACTACTACCTAATCCTTGGTTCTGACCTTAATCTTAATATCCATACGCTCAACTTTTATAGTCTTGAGTCTATCATTTTGTTGCGTTTGAAATGTTGGTACTGCATAAGCTCTATCTGTCTCGTCATTTTCCCTCATGTTCTCTCTATCTATTCGGCCTGGAGCTTAGCTATCCTTCATCAACTTTAAATATGTGTCAGTGTTGGTCAGCTGATAGGTCTCATACGCTAGGGTCCTATTATGGATCTTCTGAAGTTCTCCCTCAGCCTCGGCTGAATTTAATAAAAAAATGTACTTGTCGTAGAAGACTTGTTTGCACTCTGCTCCTTGTTCCTCTCCATTCAACCTTCGTACTCCATTCAATTGGCACTGCTTTTTGTTGAATGTGTGTGCGTGTGTTGCTGCACAAGCTAAAATACACTTGTATGTCGAAGTCCTCTTGAAATACTAGGTGTGTAACTCTGAAACAACTCTACTTCGGCGTAGTGTACCACATCGAGCATGTCATCCAAACATCTGGCAATATCTAATTTTCCGTCCATTCTGATCAAATAGCACGTGTCAGATTATCTTCCGTATATGTGTATGTAATAGATACAAATAAAAGCATAACACGTATATAAACCTTATCGCTACCTAACTCACACTTACTTCCCAACTAAGATTCTAAGTTAGGATCTTCGGGATTCCATATCAAATGTTTGTTTGTTTAAGTTTTATTCTCTTTTCTTTAAACTATTCATGAGGCTCCATCGACCTCGCTCTTATATCAAACTATGACAGCCCAAAACTCTAAGGCCGCTGTAGGACCCGCCATGTCGCATAACACGTCCCCAAGCCTCGCCACGCAGTGACCTGCTTATCTATGACGCCCAGAGACCAAACTGGTTGCTTACACGTTTTCCATTAAACCCTGAGTTACCGAATTAATCTTAATTTAAGTATTAGTGATTTAATTAGCAGTTAATCAATTTATCAAGTTATATTACAATTTTACAGTGGAAGTCTTTAAGATTGACACATGTAGAGCATGCACAATAATTCTCCATGTTTTACTATTAACTTGCAGTAGTGGTAAATGAGATTTCATCTCTATAGAGATTTTTGAAATCTCAAAGGAAAGTTAACTTTTTATTATTTTTATTAACTTAATTAATCTAGTTAAACGGGAATTAAAATATTAAATAACTTAATAACTATGGTTACTAACTTAAATAACCAAACTAACTAAATTAATCTGAACAAATCAAATTCAAACTAAATTAAAAAATATTCAAATTTAATTCAATATAAATAAACAAACATTTAAACAAAACCCCACTAAACAATATAATATATTTGGACTACTTTCAAACACTAGAATATAATATATCACTTCATACTATCGTTATAATTATAAAATATGAAATCTTGGAATCATTAAACCCTACTTCATAATAGATTGATAGCCTTTAGCCAGCCACCAATTTTTCTTAATTCAATGGAAATGCCACATTCTTATCTTTGTAAATCTATCCATTGGATAAAACGCAACACCATAGAATTACGATATCATTAAGTTCAATGAAAATCAAGCCTAATCTAAGCCAATATTACCGAAGTCGCATAATAAACAACTTAGAACATAATCACCTAGAACATCCACTCGAGAAATGCCCTATAAAATAATCTTTGTTACTATTTCTATAATTGTTGTCAATAACTATAGACATAGATTCAGAATCTTAATACCACATTACACATTTGCAACTATGCATGCAATACTAATCTCCTTTAGTTGTAACGCGCAAAAGCAACTTTTTAATTCCCTGATTGATGTGTATGAATAGATTTAAAACATTAATTACACGATTCCTTAATTATAACTATCTAGTAATCCAAAATATACTACATTGTCTAGATTGATAGACTACTCACTCATGTTGGAGATAAATAATGCATAAATATAATTAAAATATATAATGAATGAATAAATACCTTAATATAAATCAAAGCTTCAAAGTATCTTCAAACATAGATAATAAAACTAGCCTAAAGAAAAAGTTAAAAGCAAAAAGAAGAGAGTTAGGAGAGTTATTTTGAAGCTCTCTGCCTTTTTTATAGTCTCCATACGTATATATATCATTGATAAACTCTAATCTTCATATTAATCTAAAAAACCCATTACTGACGTCAACGATTCTTAACTTATACACTAATCACTGAGCAAATCACTGAGTTTAGCTCTCAGTGCTACACTAATTCAGTTGACTATTTATAGTTCATTCTCCAATTCGTCGTGGATTCGATGGCCTTATTCTGTTATAGATTTACATGGCGATTCCTAGTGTTATTCCCAATCGCTGGCTAATCGTTGGTGCATTTTTCTTGTTGACAGTTTTACTTTTCTTTCTATTTTCTTCTATTTCTTCATTTTCCTATTTAAAACCTCAAATCACAAAAACAAGAGAATAACTGGTGTAATATTATCATTTTTGTCTTAAATCAACCTAAATTACATTATAAAATGTGCCTAATTATTGACTTCTCAAATACCCCCAAACTCAGCACTTTGTTGTCCCGAGGAAAGAAATACTCTCAATCATATTCTTTTTTCATTCTTTATAAATTGATTTCAATCTAATTCATCTTAACTTTAAATAATAAAAATTAACTGATTTTCAAATTGAAATATATTAACCCACATGTAAATGAAAGCTATGGTAAAATAGAATGATTTAGTCAAATCAAAACATCCCTTGATGATAACTCAACCACCTAATGTAGCACTTCTTTAAAATTTAAAATTCACTACCAAGGCTAGTGCACAACATAGGTTTTCTCAATCTCCACTAACAAGCATCAAGCTTCTGATAACTAATATAGAATCTCAAAACACAAAAACCACTATCTTAGTTTCAATTTTTAAAAATACTTTATAATAGCATCACAATCAAAATCAATAGGAATTTTGCCAAGATACCAATGAATATGTAACGACCCGAAAATTTCACTTGTGCCACGTGTCAGGTCAGGGTCGTATGTGGGATCCATTCGTCGAAATGCGTATGTCCGATCTCGAGTGAAGATGCTAATTGTTGAGAAACGTATACGCAGAGAATTAGGAGAACCGAAACACGAACGGGGACGCGGCTCGAGTCGCGTGTCGACGTGGGATCGAAATGTGGCTATAGTAGATTTATGTGGTTTTAAGGTGGACATTGGATACGCCTCGTGATACGTGTAGCGCAAGTATCGAGATTTTTGAAAAGGAGGCGGGTTGGTGCCTCGAGATACGCACTGCTCGATTTTCGAGGACACTTTTGATTTGAAATTAAAAAGAGAGAGAAATATATATATATATATATATATATATGTGGGAAAGAGAAAAAAAAAAGAGGGGATAAGATCAAATAGATAAAAGAAGATCAGAGAGAGAACCAGAAAGAGAGAGTGGTCGGGAGGGAGAAGAGAAGGAAGGAGAGGGAGCTCCGGCCGGCGGTGTCACGGCGCGGAGGCCGGCGGCGGATAGCGCTCCAGCTGCGCGGCGGCATAGCAGATTGGCAGCGAGATTGGCGGCGAGACGCGGCGGCCGGCCAGCAGTGCAGCGGTGCAGCAGTGCACCAGTGCAGCAGTGATGCGGCCGATTGGCAGCGTGAACGGACGAGCGGGAGTGAGCAGCGGCCAGCGAGCCGTGGCGCCGACAAGGCAGAGAGAGGCGGCCGGCAGCACCGGCACCAGCGCCGGCAGCGTGACGGTGTTAACCCCGGCAGCGACAGCGCGGCAACGGGTCGGATCGGCAGAGACGAACCAGCGGCGACGCGACGCGACGCAACGCGGAGGAACTCACCAGCGGCCGGCGAGCGACGGCGTGGCTGCGACGCGATGAACGGCACGGTGGCGCATTGTCGACCGGTCGGATGCGCGATTTCGACAAAATCGCGATGACGCGATGGATGTGAGGTTTATTTCACCTAATTTCAGTGTGATTTGAATGATTTGAAGTAAAATAGGCCTAAAATGTCCAAATGGACACCAAGGACTTATGAGTCGGGTGTCGGGTGCGCAAATCGAGACTCGAGCGAGACGTTTTGAGGTTCGCGATTTTTCGAGGTAAGTAAACCGGTTAGGGATTTATACAGTATTTCATTTCTCTCCATCTACTTTGTTGTTGTTATCGTTATGTGATAGCTTTATTGTTGTTCACTCGCTTTGTGATGATAGCTATCGTTGAAATTGTTATTGATCGAAGTGGGTCCAATGGCAAGTGAGTCACGATTCTATCGTTTATCTCGCGATATGAGCTCGTATCCGGACGCCGTCGATATCTCCCAATTGAGTGTACGTTGGGGGCACTTATCCGGCCGTAATATCTCATAGTCGCAAGGGTTAGGGGGTGGGAGGCATGGGGCTCGTCCTAAACCCGAGTCTGTTTGGGATTTTTCCGCGACTCAACGACCTTTTGGTCGGGACTCCTTGTTATTTGGCCTCACTCATTGATGGATTGTTTACAGTCTTGTATATTCATGCGTTCTTTATTCCTTTCGTACTATTTGCATGAATTCGACTGCTTTTGATATTGTGAAATGTTGTGTATATGTCTTACTGGATTTACTTACCTGGGCTCGTCATTCTTATGTTTGACTGAGTGCAGAGCCGCGGACGAGTAGCAGAGGGAAGGCGTCATAGCTAGGTGAATTTTTGTATAGTTTGTATTTCCTCTCCTCTGATGATATTTACTGGGTTCCACAATTAGGTTGCCTAACTCCCTGATCTTTTTGTTCCGTTATTTAATGTATTAGTTGCTTCCGCTAAATTTTTAAATCTTGAAACAATATTAATAACTCAACTTAAAAATGGAACATGTCAATGTCCTTGTCCCTGTGCATGACTAGACCGCTGTCCCTGTCTGTGCACTCGACTGGATCTCTAACTGTGTCTCAGACCACTGCCTCTGTCATCAACCCTCTGATGGTACTTATGCTAAGGATCTAACAGTGCTAGCTGCTGTACTACACTAGCGTAACTCTGCGCTGGTCCATCTAACACTGGCGCCATACACGCCGCACATGGTGGAAACGCAATACGCTCTGAGGTTGATCTCTTTGCCACGACCGTCTAACCCTTGTTTTCCTCTGATCATCTCCAGGCCCTCACACTAAATGTGACGATGCCGAGAATACGACTGGTACTCCGATGCGTGTGCTCCCACACTCTCGCTAGCCATTTACGCGTTAGTGGACATGAAAAAGTCATTGGCAACCCATTCTGGTATATCAAGAGAAAATTCAATACCATGAAGCATCAGACATTCATTAATTTTGTCGCAAGCATGTAACATGACTAAAGGGGCCTCCTTTGTTAAAGCCCTCAGTCCCGAAAGCAAAACGTCAGCAACAAAACTACAACCTCAAAATTTAGGTGACCAAGACATTCAAGAACAAATCTCGATGCAAGAAAAAACTGGTTCATTGAATTGGTTATCACTTGGGTCACCTTATTTTTGTTTTATTTTCTCCATTGAGTTCATCACAACTACTTTGCACAACTGTTCTATCAACAGAACTTTTCAAGATGACCTCTATCGCTCGTTGAGCGTGAGATTTTAATAGGGATAGAGGAACATGCTGCTTCCCACTATACGAAGCATTCAAAGAAAGTAATTTTACAGCTGTCTGGAATGAAGAACCCTTTAGTAACGCATAGTAAAGCATCCAAGAACTTATCAACAGAAGCTGAATGATTAATTCGTATTATCTTCCCATCCTTTGGTAACTAACATTTCTAGAAGAGAGCCAAGTGAGGGTGCAAATACATGATTCCAATGCGTCCACGACTTGGTGCTTTAAGTAAGCACTCCAATGTTTCCTCAGCTGAGACGGATCCTAGAGCCCCAACTCTATTGAAAAAAAAATCAACCTTCATGTCACAGGAATCTACCAAAACATTCGTGCTCTGCATCATTGTGTTCCGCGTAGAGTACATTCCCAAAGCTGCAGAAAACAAAATACAGCCTGAAGTGCTACCACCTTTGAGTTTATTTGTAAACTCAGAACTGCATTCTAAAAATTGAGCATCATCTCGAAAACCTCCTCAATAGAATGCATATTACATGCTTCTTTCCACGTGGCAATGAAAGTTTCCATTGTCGAGCTACTAAGCTGAATAGACTCACGCTCAACCATATCATTACATGAAGGTTGACTTTCAGCAGCCTTAATTAATGTGATACCAACGTCACAGTTGGTATCAGAGCCGAAGTTTTAAATACTCGACTCTTGATTTTAAATCACAAGCCATGGAGACGCAAACTAGCGGAAGTTAGGAATGATTAAACTTAGAGTGGAACCCTATGATCCTAACTTAAGTCTTCGTTGGGAAGTGAGGAGAGTTGAAAAAAAAGAAGGAAAAAAGGACGAAGATCAGACTCTAAGGGAGCAGAGTGTTGAGATGACTTGAGAGCTAATGATTACATCATGTACGGACTCCTTAGCTTTGACGAAAGTTTTGGAGTAGTAGTGTTGGATCAGAAGCCCAAGTAACTCCACTTTAGTGACACTAAGCATTTATAGTCTTAGGGTTGGTGAAGTCGACCACCACCTTTAGGGAATTGTAAATGAATTACGTGTTGAGGTAGAGTCTGCAAATCGTTCTAAAAGTTAGTTGCCACCTAAGTATAAATCATACGAGATTGTACATCTCAAGAATTTTCACCTGCTGAAACGTACATTTAACGCGTTCGAGTGAACGGCTAAGGCGAGGCAGTCTCTCGAGTTTCAACGACATCGCTCGAAAAAGTTTCACGGTGGTACGAATCTCGGAGCAGCAAAGGTTCACAACGTTTTGGCCATACTAGATCATATGAGGTCGAGCATCTTATCAGCTTTGTGGTTCGGCAAGGCCGATGTCTGGTTGTGCACTACGGTGGCGTCGATGGGGACGCTCGAGGATTGGGTTGAGTTCAAGAATGGTTATGCATTATATGGATCGGTATCTACGCTTGATGGAGTAGGCTGGTGTGCGATCGATACTGATGTCGATCAGGCTTACTACATTGTACACGGTCTACTGGACTTGATTGGTTCTGAGGTAGTGACGGCGGCTCAAACACATTATAGGAGGCTATTGTTGTTACTGTTATGTGATAGCTTTATTGTTGTTCACTGCTTTGTGATGATAGCTATCGTTGAAATTGTTATTGATCGAGTGGGTCCAATGGCAAGTGAGTCACGATTACTATTTATCTAGCGATATGAGCTCGTATCCGGACGCCGTCGATATCTCCCAATTGAGTGTACGTTGGGGGCACTTATCCGGGCCGTAGATATCTTATAGTCGCAAGGGTTAGGGCCGGAGGCATGGGGCTCGTCCTAAACCCGAATCTCGCCGAGATTTTTCCGCGACTCAACGACCTTTTGGTCTGGGACTCCTTGTTATTTAGCCTCACTCATTGATGGATTGTTTACAATCTTGTATATTCATGCGTTCTTTATTCCTTTCGTACTATTTGCATGAATTCGATCGCTTTGATATTGTGAAATGTTGTGTATATGTCTTACGGATTTACTTACTGGGCTCGTCATTCTTATGTTTGACCGAGTGCGAGAGTCGCGAACGAGTAGCGAGGGGAAGGCGTCATAGCTAGGTGAATTTTTGTATAGTTTGTATTTACTCTCCTCTGATGATATTTACTGGGTTCCACAATTAGGTTGCCTAACTCCCTGATCTTTTGTTGAGTTATTAATGTATTAGTTACTTCCGCTAAATTTTTAAATCTTGAAACAATATTAATAACTCAACTTAAAACTTTTAATTTACTGATAAATGATGGATTGGAAGGCTGACTAGGCTCTCGTTGACCTTGCGAGACTGGCTCGGGGGTACATGTAGGCTTAGGCCGGGCGGGGCCCAATTTTATGGGAAATTGGGGCCGTCACAGTTAGTATCAGAGCCTAGTTTTTGAGATTAAGACAATTTACTGATAAATGATGGATTGGAAGGCTGACTAGTCTCTCGTTGACCTTGCGAGACTGGCTCGGGGGTCCACGTAGGCTTAGGCCGGGCGAGGCCCAATTTTATGGGAAATTGGGGCCGTCCAGAATATGTCATTTAGAACATGTTAGATTAATAAATACTTCATTCAACTCTAGTTTCAAGAACTCGAGCTAAATCTTTTATTTGAAGAGTTTAAGAACAATCATATTTTCTTTTTATCTCTCATTATTATTTTTTCTATTCCATTCTAATTATTTCTTTTTAACAAATTTCTTTTACTTTTGTTTTTGAGTCACTGCTCCATTTCCTTTATACATTTTCACCATTTTCCCACTATAGATTCCCTGCTCTATTTCCTTTGGAATCTATAAGATTCTCTATATATTTGTTTTATAAACTCTTGTTAACACTTCTCACTATCCACTAAATTAAAGAAAGTATTCTTTCTAACTTTTATAAATTCATCGGTTTTTAACCCATTTCTTCTTTCAATTGTGGCATAATAAATTTATATATATACTATAAAAATACTTAATCAATAGCTTTCGTATCATAAGATTCATAGAAGTCTATCTTGTTCATCTTGCACTATTATTTTGATCTTCTACCCATTATTATAACTAACGTTCGACATTCAATTTAGTGTTCACATAAAGTAGCAAAGTTAATAAAAAGGGTGTAAAATTAATTCCTTCTATCATAAAACTCACTTGAGTAATAAAAATATCACTTCCATTCATAATCTATTACATATATTCATTTTCATTCTTTTCCTAACTAAAAATAAAGAAAAATGAAATTCATACTTACATGATTTCGGAATAAATTTTAACAATTTTCTGTCAAGTTACTTGAATATTGGATTAAAAGTAATTCTGAACTTTTCTTCTACCTTTCTTTCCTTTCATTACCGTCAATTCCATACTTCACTTAAAATACACACAAACTCATTCTAAACCTTGTACTCAAGGTTTAAAAATGAATTCACGTTCTTATCATAATAAACATACCATGTGAAGTACAAAGGAATTGATATAATATAAATAAATGTGACAAATCAAGAAATTAAGTTAATTATAATAAGACAGAGTTTATAAAAAATTTATGAATAAACATCACCATCATATAGCAAGTGAAATAAATATCATACCCAAGCATTGAATAGGATGTATCATAAAGTTTATCATCATAAACATGATGTATACAACCACTGCCTGAATTACATAAAGGAGTTTCATAACATCACTCAGAGACAGAAAATAAATAGAAGAAGGAAATCAATTTCGGCGTTTAGAAGTCGCGTCGTCATCGTCCTCCACTAGATTAATCTTCTAGGACTAGTAGCTTATAGTGAGGTCGTAGAGGTGGTATTCCTGACCTAACAATGTCGGAACATCAAGATTACTACTTATTGGTAATCTCATCTTTGTAGATGGTATAGAAACTGATGTGCCTCATTGACGTTTGCTTGTCCTGGACATCGTACGCTCCATTCTACGGATGCTTCTTGCTAAAGCTTTATGGTTCTCAAATACCAGTTCTTTATTACGAAGGATGGTCATTTGAGCACGTACGATTGCGTCCATGAAAGCTAATTATGATTCTTCCATGTGTAATCCGTCATAGTCCCTAGCAGGTTGCTCCACGTTCGGATCATTTCGAGCTTCCGACATCTCCTCTAAGATTCTCCTCGTCTCGTCTCTAATTTTCCTTATTTGGTCAGTTTCTCTTATTTCTATCTCAACTCTCTCTCTCTCTCGCATCCTATATTTCTTCATAACAATTCACTCTATTATATCTCTCTATAACTTCAACAGTGATAGTCTTCTCTAGTAAAACATCTAACTCAAGGCCTGCCATGTTCACTTGGTCCATCCTACAAAAGGCTATAATCATTAAGGGGAAAGGAATTCCATCATTCTTCTTGGTGGTAATGGCATTCCTAATAGATTCATATATGATTTTTCCAATGTCCAAGTATCCTAACCCCATGACAATGTGGTAAAGTAGGGCGGCCTTATAATTCACTATTTCATAATATTGCATACTCAACAATAAGTTGACGTTGATGAAATAACACTAAGCTTTAGTGGTTTTCCTAAAAACTTTTGTGGTTATGTGCTTGGGACTCCCCTCCATATCAAAAATAAATCCATCTCCATAGATTGCTTCTAAACCTCCCCTTATTGTCTCGGTGGGGAAATGATACTTAATTCAATACTCGGGTTTGGGGTACTCGTCATTTTATTTTTGATGAAAATTCGTTTGTCAAAACTACTGATTTATTCTTACAACAGAGTAATCCACTGTCCTCCCTCTAACTCGAGACTCGATCTTACTTTCACTTCCATATGCATTGGCATAGAATTCTCTTACTAAAGCTTCATAACCCCATTCACTAGGGACATCCTCTAGGTCTAGGTGATTATAATCTCTAGTCAGTAAACTCCGATTTTTCATCTCTATGATATATAGGATCCTAGGCCTATACTTCAATTCATTTTTCACATTAAATCCCCTCACTGGGATCAATTTTCTATCCTTAATTACATCATTCCTAAATTTTTCATAGGCCTTTTCATTGACAAAATTATTTTTCCTTAATTCATAGTTTTCCCCCCCATTGGTATCTTTTGTTCAACTTCCTCCTCATCAACATATTCATCCTCAGTATTGTAACTAAATGAAGAAGGTGGAGTGGGTTCTCTTTGCGATCTAATTCTAGGTGTGTTGAAAGATATGAATGTGGGTTGGATTAGGGAAGCTTCAGATTTTGTTTTTGATTTTTCTAATAAATTTCCATTCCCCTTCTAATCTCGTGAACTTCTACCCTTACCACCTCCAGCCATTTGAGATATTGTAGGTGAAAGTGTGAACCTGTAAAATTATTTAGGACCAGATTTATCAAAAAAGTATTCGATAAAGTTCAAATAATCTATCAGGAATAAGAAATAATTGGGAAAAGCACTTTTGAAATTGAGATTTTGAGATTTATATAAAAGTTGTTGATAAAATAGCATTGGGAAAAACAAGCTTTGTAAGTAATTCAAATCAATCGATAAATATTCACAAAAACCCCCCAAACTTATTAGAAAGTCTCAAATGAGTTTGCTTATACAATTTAATCTACTCGCCATTTATGAAAAATAGTTCAAAAATTCGATAGTGTTAAATGAATCATCACATCACTCCCATATTAGTATAAAAAGTATTTGATATCAAAACCATTTTAAAATAAAAGTTTTGAAATTGAGTTCATATCCTAACAATCAATCCAAAACCAACAAAAAACCAAGAATTTAATCCATAATAGGTTAGGATTTTAGCCGATTACCTTCTTGAAAGTGATTCTTTCAAGTATTGAACCCAAGATCGCTTCTCTTGAACTATCCCAAGCTCCTATTCGAATTCCCTTGCTCAAGCCCTATGTGGCTCTATACTTTTGAAACTTACCATGTTGTTGGGTAGAATATGTGAAGATTGAGGTGATAATCACTTATATATACTAAAAATTAAGCTTTGGAATGTTGAATCTAGGCGAAAATGGTCTCTGGATCGAAGGAGTACAGTGGTTTGTGAATGAGAATGTTTTAAGTGTAGCAATTTAGGGTTCTATTTTTAAAAACTCAAATTCATTCCTAGCAAATCAGGGTTTAAGTGGATTTGCTGAGGAATCACTGATAAAATCGTTGGAAATGAGCCTCAATGACTCAGTGATTTTTCCAGCGATTTCTAGTTATAAAAATGATTTGGTGAGAAATCGATGACTTCAAATTTACAATGAAAATTCTGCAAATTGTTGCCAATTTACATAGCAATTTCCAATACAAACTGAAATCGTTGGGAAATCGATGGTTTAATTTTACTATTTTTATAATTAAATCAATTTTCCTAATTAATTGTCACACATATATATTAATAAAGGTAGAAATATTCAAAATTTTAGAATTTAACTAAGATATGTATTAAATAATTTATTTTACTGCCATAAATAACTAATTAACATTAACCTAATAAATAAACAATATAGTACATAAATAAATTGGCTCGATCAACCTCCTTACATGAAACTATTCCAGAATTGAATTCCTAAAATATCCCCATTATAAGAGTTAAAAGTTAAGAGAATAGAAAACAACTAACTAATCATAATACTAAAACGAAAAATAGAGATAGAGTATGGGCTGCCTCCCAAAAATGTTCTTGTTTACTGTCATTGGCTCGACTGAACCACGCAGTTCTAGGCTGATCTTATGAACTTAAGTGTAAGATTATCCTCTATTGTGCCATTCTAGAAAGTGATTGCTCGGTCATGCACATTAGTAACCACACCTATTAGTTTATGGAAATAATATACTTGTCAACTTGAAATGCAAGATTATCCTCTATTGTGCCATTCTAGAAAGTGTAAGATTATCCTCTATTGTCCTAAAATTAATGGAGAATCTTCGTTAATGAAGTGTGGCATAATCAAAAAGTCTGTGGAAATAATATACTTGTCAACTTGAAATGGTACATTAGTAACCACACCTATTAGTTTTACTGAATACCCGTTTGGTAGGGCGACTTTTTCGGAGCAAGTACATTCAATTCTAATTGAGTGTGAAGAAAAAATGAATTGGCATGTAGTTTGCCCTAGAACTCGTATCACACATAGCTTTTAAGTACCAAACCCATTTGTCCTTTATTTTTATGTATATATCTCATGGATCATTGATCTTGACAATTATTAGATTCTTCTTTTTTTTCTTCTTATTCTTTGTAGATTTAATTTCCTCCATGTTATTATTCTCAACATTATTTGATTGCTTAACACTCCATTCTTGGGTTATTATTTGTTGATTAGCAGTTTCTTCACCTTGCTTGATTGTGGTCCTAGCATTTCCATCTTCCATTATTACTGCATTAATAGCATATATTTCAGCTTTATGATGATTTTTTTTATAAAAAAGACTTTAGCTTCATATTATTCCAAATTTGAAGACAAAACAATTGCAAGAAAAGAAGGTACAGTACACCATTCTTTCCGACCAGATTGAATTGTCAAACCTCACCTAATTAGGGTATCTGACCGGCCTAGATTACTTTAATCCCTTGATAATCTAGCAGCCTTAACCTCTCCATCAATAACCAGTTAAGAATAAGATCTTATAATCTTCAATTATAAAAAACTATTAATCACTAAGGATTGTAAATTGAATCTTAAACCTTAAAGTATGTTTAAATAAATTCAATAATCCTCAAGGTTCATTTAGATTGATTACATTATCCTCAAAATTTTGTAAAAATTTCTCTCAACAACATCTCCTCTATTTTATGCCTACACTGGAAATCCTGCCCTTCAAAAATCTTCATCAAACCTACTCAGCTTTGGTGGAAATACCGAAGGACTCACAATCCACCTACAATAATAAATATTACATCAACTAAATTATTTATTCATTCTAATCTATCTCAGGTTTTTAAAATCCTTAAACCCTTTACCTTAGTTCCACAACATTCCATTCCATCCCAAAACAGTTTCAGCCATTCCAATATAGATCCTAATCACACTCGAACCCAAAAACATATTTATATAATATATTATATTAAAAAAAATACATAGATAGAGTAAAGAATTAAACAAGTCGTAAACAGTAGGAAAGCTTTCCCTTTCCCTTGTCGCAGCTAGAACCTGTCATTATCCAATTATAAAAATTTGATAATGTCAGAAATGTAAATCCCACACTATCCAGTACACTTGTAATAGTCAAATGCATAATAATCCAAGAGATTCAAACAAAGAATATAATCCAAGTAATTTAAATACAACCACGAATCCATCCCATTTTTATTATCTGACCACAATCAGATAACGTTCTCCGAAAGTGGTAATTAAACAATAACAAGGACTCATGCTCGAAGAGAATAACCAATCGAGCCTCGTACCTCAAGTCTATCAAATTATGATCTGGTTCAATATGATCTCATGATAATGGCGTGATGCAAATTCTACCATGTGCACAGTTAGATAGACACTATAAGTTCTACATTGTAATACACAGTCAGGTAGTTTAATATACCCTGTGCACACAGTCAAGCAGACAGTAATTAGTTCTAGCTTGTAATAAAGTCAGGCATACACTATAAGGAGACTCGAATTACCTTATCCTCTCAACCCGTGTATGCATGTCCAACAAAAATGCAATTTCAAGGATCAATGCAATTTATATGAAATTATAATCATCAAATATAAAGGTTACTATGGGATTTACTTAACCTTGCAAACGCGACATTGTAACTCCTTTGTGCTCCGAGTTAGTAAACTAGTCCACACAGGGCTCCAATCGCGGTCCTAAAATTCATTAATACATCCTGTAAGCCTCCACTACAACTTCACCATTTTTTCCAATTATTTCTAATTTAATTGACCCAATCATGTCTCGAAACCCCTTAAATCCTTTCAAAATAAATTCTCCAATGCCTGAACTTCATTTTCGACTGAAGTTATTGTTCGACATAAAATATTATGTGGTCTAGGCTTAAATATAATTTTTCTAATTATATATCAGTCTTTCGACAACTCGAAAACCCCAAAATTCTTCCAAATCGACTCCTCAGATGTTCGGATCCAAATTGTGACTCCAAATTGTGATTCAGAATCGAGAATTACCCTTGTCTAGGCTTTAAAATAATTTTCTAAATTTTGAGCATTTTCAAGTATCGTAGCACGCAGTACAAGAAAAAACTTGGTATAAATTCTTAAGAAAATCCCAAATTCCTCATTTTCCATAAAAATCCACTATTTTAATTTATTTGGTTCAATATATATGTAAATATATATACATATATATTTTGAATCTTTCTCTATTTTCTAGAATTTCTTTCTATTTTCTGCATTTTTCTAATTTAAGGGTGGTTTGACAACCTGAACCGAACCAGACCGATTCAGCTGAACCGGACCCGCTTCGAGGGATCAAACCCCCCCCTCTTCTTTCTTCACCTCCTCTGTATTCAACAATTCCTCTTTTTTATTTTTGTAGGGGTTGGGCTCCCAACCTCAATCCCGGATTGGGTTTAGGCAGGGGAAATGATTCATTCCCATCTCTTTCCTCGGACCAATCCAAACTCCCTTCTCAACTTCCATCTCTACCATCCTCCATTAAAAACCAACTACAACTACATATAACAACCCAACAACAACAACAAACAACACACACATACACACACACACACACACATACTTACCTCGGGTTTCCATCGCCTTCGTGATCTCTCTCTCTCTTTCTCAGTCTCCCTCTCGTTCTCTCTCCGTCCCTCTCAGTCTCTCGATCCCCTCTCGTTTAAATCAAAATTTTGATGAGGAAGAGGTTTTGTTTGGTTTCCAAATTATATATAAGATTTTCTCGAGATTCGCATCACACGAATCTGGAGAAAAATCTACATCACGCAAACATCGAGACAAATCTAATGATTTTCATTTCATAATATAAATTTTGTCCTTTCTCAAGATACACACTACATATCTCGAGGTCAATCTTTGGCTCAAAACAAAGTTAAATAAGGCGACGGGTTGTTTGGATATATATTAGGATTTCCACGAGATTTGCATCCCATGAATCTCGAGGCAAATCTAATAAGTCACTTATTTTAATTTATTGTTCTTCCTCGAGCTTATATAGCACGCATCTCGAGGCATGTAACACCTCACCAACAGCCACCGCGTCCAACCATTTCAACTCCTCGACACTCATGCTACGCGTATCTCGAGGCACATCCAATGTATATTTTTTATTTAATTCACACTATAGGATTGATTTATATATTTATATATAAACAATATTATATATAAATACATATACACCTATATATTCGCGGCTATAAATTTGCCACGCGCGCCAACGACCAACCTCGGGCGTGCACACTATTGTACATCCCATGCGTGTCACCCTCGATCTCGCGTGTCACTAGGCGCCCACCAATTTATTTACTATTTTATTTAATTTTATGATTATCTTTTCAATTTAAGTCCGAATAAATCTTCAAAAAATACCTCAATTTCGCCAAAAGTTAGAAAATTTACCAAAGCGTTCCAAAACTTTCAAACAATTGGTCTCATATGCAAATCGAGGTGTGGGGTCCATGTTGACTCGTTAAGTCAGTTTAAATATAGAAATTCAAATTTTTAAACTTAATTACAATTATTTTTTGCGAAATACGAAACGATAGTTTAGGTAAATGTTTGAGCTATCTTGGTACTTATCTCAACACGTATCTTGAGACAAAACCCCTAAATTACTAAAATTGGAGAAAATTTTCCTACACGCTCTGGAACTCACAAATACCACGTATGCACTCCAGTTGACCATATTTCGCGTCGAAATAGTATATAATACATCAAATAAGCACACGATACACAAAAATAATATTGAATTTATGATCTCCGATCCGTAAAGGGTGGGTCCCACCTCGGATACTTAAATCCCAAATTAAATTCGAAAATACTTAATTAGTCGTCTAATTAAGTTTATAAAATTCTCGGATGTCACAATCTTCCCAAATAATTAAAAATTTCGTCCTTGAAATTTAAACTTACAGGTTACTAAACCAAAAGAGATATGAGAAAATGATTCTTCATATTTATCTGTTTTAATCCAAACCTTTAAAACCATTTCCAAGGTGGACCGTTAAGTGGACCTAATCACTTTCATTGTATTCAACAACTTGGTGGTAGAGATTATAACCATTTTAACTTTTCATTTCCAATATCTTTAGTTTAATAAAAAGTTATATCTGTTACTTTGTCAATCCTTACAATTTGTGAATTTCTGACAAGTTAAACAATTAACTTTGTAGAATATCCAATAACCTTACTTCATTTCTCATCTTATACCTCGAATCTTATTTAAATATTAATACCTAGCAATACCTAGCCTATCTTGCTTTTCATAACACAATTCTCATTCTAATTTGAATACTATTCCACAAACCGTTGATAGTTCTTTCCATATCCATCCAAACTTTGGTACATATCCCAGTTTACTTTCTCATCACTAACGATCTCTTTTTATTTCAATTATCAGCCGATTAATTCTTTGACTATCATCAGTCTAAAATTACATATCGATGCAAATAATATTTGAGCACAACATTAGATACTAAATAGAGTCACGTATCTATCTGATCCATCACCATTCCAACATTTCCCACTAGAAACATGGAATTAAAAAAGTCAACCCATCACTATAGATCTCATAAACATCTTTCATCCCATGATAAGAGATCTCAAATTCTCATTCCGATCAGAAATAAAAACCTGACACATCGTGCAACTCTAACTCATTCTCTAAATATCTACTCACAATATTATTTAGATTGTGGATTTGAAAGCAATTGCCAATTCCAACTTGTCAGCCAACTCACTTAACTTATTCTTTGACTGGTTAGAAAATTATCAACTTTTCTAACTTCATCAAATCATTATCTAACAATGAGTTCATCAAGAACTTCATTCCTTTCACTTTACTAAGATCTCCCATAAACTCACGTCTTAATCACTTACTATTCACCAACTTCTCTCATTGTCTGAATAGATATAGTTATCCTTAACTTGAGTAGACATACGTTTCTAAACAGAGATATCAATATATTCGATGATTGTACTCTCATAGTATAACTTTTAACTTGTATTTCATACAAGTTTATAAATATTTTACTTCTCTTTTCATTTCTACTCAATTACAATGAAGAATATTTAATTCTTCTAATATATCAAGTCATATACACTGTACTCTATTCAATATTTCGAACCTAACAGATAATAAAGCTAACTGACCGAGTTGTAAGTCAAGCATTTCTCTTCATTTATATCTTCACCAACATACAAGCATCTTATATCATCTCCAATTTACAATAACTAGTGCTTTAAACTTCACCACTAACTAATTAGTTGGTGTAGCACTACAATTGAACTAATGTACAACAGATATATTCACTAATATTAGTTATACACTACTTTGGTTCAAACTTTTCAACATTCGGAGTTTTAACTCCTTGTAAAATCTTTGTGAATATATATTAAGTTCCATCAAACTTATAATTCGATATTCTAATTTGATCGGGACTCGTTAACCTGAAGTTCTCATTTTCATACTAATGTGAGAATATATTGACTATTTAGTTGTTTATATTTTAGCCTCCAATTGACTGCGACGAAACTTCATAAACTCTTTTATTCCAACTATCATCAATTCATTCGATTATTCAAAGATATGATGAGTCAAGTAGTCACACTAGTCATAGTTGTTTCTCATGATAGGTATATTTTTCATTTTGTCTTTACTGTGAATGAATCGTGATTATGAAACGGAGTTACTTAGACTTTTGGTCATGCACAACTACTCCAATGCCTTACCTTAACTAAAGGAGTCGTTCGTCTCATTTTGTTTTATCCACAGAGTCTATTACGTTCAATTTTTATCAATCTTAGCTATTTTCACATTGATCTCATTCTTTGTCCCTTTACAAACTTACCACAACTTTTGCTCAACCATCAGGCCACTTACAACTCTTTAATCTTGACTTAGAAATGTAATTTATATCTCTTCTCTTTTTGAACATATAGCTAAGAACGGTACAACTTCTTATTATCATTTAATGAATCGAAGTCTTCCTTAACTAATCTTAATTCAAAACAGAGAAATTTTGTGACTCAAACAGTTAAACTGTTTGTTATTGCCTTACGTTATTTCCATTAGTCTCAGATTTCTCAACATTTCTTTTTTTTCTCAAAAAGAAATTCGCTACCTTTGAAGTGATTGTGTAAGATAACTTTGTATCTTATTATTCACCAAATTACTTTTAATGAATTCACCTTTCCATTATTATTCAACTGAAGAGAAAGAAGAATTTGAATTTCTAAACTTCGATTATTTTAACGACTGCTTAGACATTTAAAGGATGATATTTCAATCGTTTAATTTATATCAATGAAAATTCTTACAATATAGGAGTCCATATTGACGTCTTATACATATCAATTACTGATACTCAATCAGTACATCTATCTCTTCATTTATTATATTTTAAGTCGTAGAGATAGACATCACTACTTAATTTGATTAAAAGTGACTATTGGGTACTTTGAATCTCAAAACACAATCACTTGTGTTGATGTCTAATAGCTAATCCATGCTATTATTAGACCACTTCCCCAACACCTTAACTTCTAATATGTTGATATTATCACTACAATTTTCATTTTCAAGTTAGAAATCTCGTTGATCTTTGTTTAATAACCATACCTAATTCGGTGTTAACAAAGATTACTTCTAACTTGTGTATTTTTATTCATTTTATCAGTACTTTATTCGATTCATAGAACCACTATACTCAACATCACTTATGGATAAGTAATTTGAGTAATAAAAATCAAAGTTTTCATTACTTCTATATAAAAGTCGTTTGATTATTTTAAAATATGGTTCTATTCCATTTTTTAACTTGATGTTTTGTTTCGAAAAGGAGATAATACTTTACTTCAAAGTATTTTATTTTCATAAAAACTGACTTAGACAACTTGACTTATCATATCACAATCTCATTGTGATCTCTAAGTCAATATTACAGTTGTCTAATCAATTTCCGTTTTACGTTTTTAACAACCACATGCCTCTTTTTTCCTTTCATTCGAGACTCATTCGAAAAAAATTCTCAATTGGTTAAACAAATATTTTATAGAATAGGTCTTCTTGAGTTAACCGTGTAACCGATACTAACCTTATTCTAAAACTCAAGATAATCCATATCTTGTGCTTCCCATAAGTCCCAACTTCATATTATGTTTTCCAAACAATTCTCAATCGCTTGAGCCTTAATTGAAGTCAATTTTAATATTTTCCTGAGCATTTAAAGATTATAATAGTTCAATACCAATTTCCAAGAAATCCATGTTCAATACTTACGCACATGAATCATTTGGACTTCCCTTTGAATAAATTTCCTATTGGTTTTGTAACTGATACTATCATCAGTTATATCAGTATTGAACTACTTATAACACCTTTGTGAATTCGGACTTCACAAGTCTATTTTACATCCATTTACGCTTAGTTTCGTTTCACAAGCTTATTCTCTCTTTTAATTATCCGTTTCTTAACTTAATTGTCATATCTTACGAGTTAAGTATCGAACGGACAAGGAGAATAAATTTCCAATCTCATATCTAGTGATAAAACATACATACATACAACACAAATATAACATAATAATTAAGTTTTTAAACTTTTTAACATCAATCCATTGCGTTACTTCCCAACTAATCACGCTTAATCACCCTTTTCTTCTCAACTAAAGTTTTATCCTCAATTGAGCCAAACCTAGGCTCATATACCAACATTTTCAAACCCCACCTAATTAGGGCATCTGACCGTCCTAGATTACCTTAATCCCTTGATAATCTAGCAGCCTTAACTTCTCCATCAATAAACAATTAAGAATAAGATCTTATAATCTTCAATTATAAAAAAATTATTAATCACTAAGGATTGTAAACTGAATCTTAAACCTTAAAGTACGTTTAAATGAATTCAATAATCCTCAAAGTTCATTTAGATCGATTACATTATCCTTAAAATTCCGTAAATTTTTTTTGACTAAATTATTTATTCATTCTAACCTATCTTAGGTTTTCAAAAATATGCTCAGCTTTTGCGGAAATGCCGAAGGACTCACAATCCACCCATAACAATATATATGGCATCAACTAAATTATTTATTCATTCTAACCTATCTTAGGTTTTCAAAATCCTTAAACCCTTTACCCGAGTTCCATAACATTTCATTATGTCCTAATACAGTTCCAGCCATTCCAAAATAGATCCTAC
The DNA here is from genome assembly GCA_039657325.1 of Stephania cephalantha. Taxonomy (NCBI): domain Eukaryota; kingdom Viridiplantae; phylum Streptophyta; class Magnoliopsida; order Ranunculales; family Menispermaceae; genus Stephania; species Stephania cephalantha. The sequence continues at coordinate 11,662,169 of CM077574.1, read as the reverse complement.
ACTCGAACCCAAAAACCTATTTATATAATATATTATATTCAAAAACAATACATACATAGAGAAAAGAATTAAACAAGTCGTAAACAGTCGGAAAGCTTTCCCTTTCCCTTGACGCCGCTAGAACCTGTTATTATCCAATTATAAAAATTCGATAATGTTAGATAAGTAAATCCCACGCTATCCAGTATACTTGTACTAAACAAATGCATAATAATCCAAGAGATTTAAAAGAAGAATATAATCCAAGGAATTTAAATACAACCGTGAATCTATCCCCTTTTTGTTATCTGATCACAATCAAATTACGTTCTTCGAAAGTGGTAAGTAAGCAATAATAAGGACTCATGCTTGGAAAGAATAACCAATCGAGTCTCATACCTCGAGTTTATTAAAGTATGATCCGATTCAACGTGATCTCATGATAATCACGTAATGCAAATTATCAGTGACTTTAGCCCCTTAAGCATAATATAATTCTACCCTGTACATAGTCAGATAGATACTATAAGTTATACCCTATAATACACAGTCAGGTAGCTTAATAGACCATGTGCACACAGTTAGGCAGACACTAAATAGTTCTACCCTATAATATAGTCAAGCAGACACTATAAGGAGACTCGAATTGCCTTATCCTCTCAACCCGTGTATGCATGTAAAACAAAAATGCAATTTCAAGGATCAATGCAATTTATACGAAATTATAATCATAAAATGTAAAAGTTACTATGGGATTTACTTAACCTTACAAACGCCTCCCTTGTGCTCCGAGTCGGTAAACTAGTCCACCCGAGGCTCCAATCGCGGTCCTACAATTCATTAGTGCGTCAAGAAAGCCTCCACCACAACTTCACCATTTTTTTCAATTATTTCTAATATAATTGACTCAATCATGTCTCGAAACCCCTTAAATCCTTCCAAAATAAATTCTCCAATGCCCGAACTTCATTTTTGACTCAAAATTATTTTTCGGCATCGAGAATTACGTAGTCTAGATTCAAATATGATTTTTCCAATTTATATATATATTGGTCTTTCAACAACTCGAAAACCTCGAAATCCTTCTAAATTAAATCCTCGGCTGTCCGAATCCCAATTTGGACTCCAAATTGTGATTTGGAATTGAAAATTATCCTTAATTAGACTTTAAAACAATTTTTAAAATTTTGGATATTTCCGGGTATCGTAGTACGCACTAAGAGAAAAAAAAACTCCAGTATAAATCCTCGAGAAAATTCCAAATTCCTAATTCCCATAAAAATCCACTATTTTACTTTATCTGGCTCAATCTATATTTTTTTCTAAATCTTTCTCTATTTTTTGGAATTTCTTTCTATTTTCTGCATTTTTTTTATTTAAGGGTGGTTTGACCCCCTAAACCAGACCTGGTTCGGGGGATCAAACCCCCTATTCGTCCTTCATCTCCTCTGCGTTCAACCGCTCGTCCTTTTTTGTAAGGGTTGAGCTCCCAACCTCAACCCTAGGTTGGGTTTAAGTGGGGGAGATGATTCATTCCCATCTTCTTCCACGGACAAATATAAACTCCCTTCTCAACTCCCATCTCCACTATCCTCCATTAAAAACTAACTGCAACTACATATAACAACCCAACAACAACACACGCACACACGCATGCACGCACGCACGCACTTACGTTGAGTCTCCATCGCATCGTGATCTCTCTCTCTCATTCTCTCTCTCTCTCTCCCCCTCTCAGTCTCTCGATCCCCTCTGGTACGAATCACAAATTTGATGAGGAAGACATTTTGTTTGGTTTCCAAATTATATATAAGATTTCCTCGAGATTCACATCACGTGAATCTCGAGACAAATCTAATTATTTCCATTTCATAATATAAATTTTGTTCTTTCTCGAGATACGCACTACGTATTTCGAGATCAATCTTTAGCTCAAAACTAAGTTGAAGGATGCGGTGGGTTGTTTGAATATATATTAGGATTTTCTCGAGATTTGCATTGCACGAATCTCAAGGCAAATCTAATAATACACTTATTTTGTTTTATTGTTCTTCCTTGAGATTGGATAGCATGCATCTCAAGGCATGTAACACCTCATCAACAGCCACCGAGTCGTCCAGCCATTTCAACTCCTAGACATTCACACTACGCATATCGCGAGGCACGTCCAATGTGTATTTTTATTTAATTCAAACTATAGGATTGATTTATATATTTATATAAATACATATACACCTATATATTTGCGGCTATAAATTTGCCACATGTTACTAGGCGCACACTATTGTACATCCTACGCATGTCACCCTTGACCCCACGTGTTACTAGGCGCCCACCAATTTATTTATTATTTTATTTAATTTCTTGATTATCTTTTCAATTCACATCTAAAAAATCCCTGAAAAATATCCCAATTTGATCAAAAGTCAGAGAATTTAGCAAAGCACTTCAAAACTTCCAAACAATCGGTCTCACATGTAAATCGAGGTATGAGGCCCACGTCGACTTGTTAAATCCGTTTAAATATAAAAATTCAAATTTTTGAACTTAATTACAATTATTTTTAGCAAAATCGGAAACAATAGTTTAGGTTAACGTTTGAACTATCTCTGCACTTATCTCGACACGTATGTCGAGACAAAACCACTAAATTATCAAAATTGGAAAAAATTCTCTAACATATTTCGAAACTCACAAACATCGCGTATACACTCCAGTTGACCCTATTTCACGTTGAAATAGTATATAATACATCAAATAAGCACACTACGCACAAAAATAATATTAAATTTATGATCTCCGATTTGTAACGCGTGGGTCCCACCTTAGATACCTAAATCCCAAATTGAATTCAAAAATATTTAATTAGTCGTCTAATTAAGTTTATAAAGTTCTCGGATGTCACAAGAATAAACTTCCCTTACAATACAATGGGTAATCTTATTCGTTGATCTACGAACAAAAACACGGAATATGATCTCATGTCCTTTAAAAACTCAATACAGTCCCTAATTACGACTCCAAAATATGAATGATCTATTAATCTCTTCTGGACTGATTGGACTACCAACTATGCATCATACTCCATTTCTACTCATTGGTCATCCCTCGACTTCAGCCAGCTCAGAACTTCTCTAAGTACTATCTCCTCTGCCAATTTTGGTTCATGAACACCATCATATGATCCACCAACCGCAACCGCAAAATTTCCTTCCACATCATGCAAGACCGCGTCAAATGAGCTTGAACCTTTGTCCACAATAATAGATGCATCCACATCACATTTTGTATATCCCTTACGTGGTCTCTGCCATTTCGGAGTGTCTATATTAGTATTTCCCTCGCCCCGAATAGACCTCTCACTATGAGCATTCTTCCATGCCATCAAGAAAGATTTTGTATACTCCACAATTTCGGTGGTCTTCTATTGACGATTCTTCAACATCCAAGAGTTTTGATTATTCCAAATACCCCACAATACCACTATAATCACTTCTAACAGTACTCCAGAGCATGTTTCAAAAAGGTTTCCCCACCCATTTATCAAACGAAATGCCATTTGTAGTAGTAGTATCGATATAAAGGGATTGACAACATTAGGTAGATGTCTAACATTGAACAAGAGCATGATGAACATCTTCCTCCCTTCCCCAACAAACCTTTTAAAACCTGATCACGAATGTAATGAACATCAATTTCGATATGCTTTGTTCTGGAATGAAACACTCGGATTCCTAGCCAATGCGCAGGCACTCATGTTATCACACCATACCACCGAGTGCGACGAAGAGAAATTGAAGTTCGATAAGAGAGACTTGAGCCAAGTGATCTCGTAAGCAACATGAGCAAGGGCTCTATACTCGGACTCTGTACTAGATCTTGCCACAACACCTTGCTTTTTAGACTGCCAGGACACTAGATTACATCCAAAGTATACAGCATAACCAGCAATGGATTTACGGTCTTCAATGGACGATGCCCAATCAGCATCTGAATAACCAGTAAGCAAAAATGAAGATCCTGGTTTAAAGCATAATCCACACTGAATTGTCCCTTTCAAGTACCTTAAAACTCTTTTTAAGGCTTGCCAATGCGAGGTGGAAGGAGATTGCGATATTAGTGAGCTTGTTTACAATGTAGGCAATGTCGGGATGAGTATTAACAACATATTGGAGACCTCCTAATATGCTTCGATAAAGAGAAGGATCAGTGAACAAAGTGGCAGAGACATCAGGCATCACTTTTGTAATAACTGCAGGTGTATCAACAGGTTTGGTATTGATCATGCATGCCTTCTTCAAGAATCGAAAACATATCGGGATTGATTCAGATAGAGACCGCAGCTATCTCTATGAACTTCAAATCCCGTAAACATATTGAGATCACCAATGTCTTTCAAAGCAAATTTCGATTCAATTGATCAATGAAAGATTGAATCAGATCATTGTTATCGCCAATGATGATTATATCATCTACATACACTAGAACATATAGAGTAGTGCTTTGATGATGTAAAATGAACAATGAAGTATCGATATCGCATTGTGGAAACCCAGGAGAGTAAAATGCTCGAGACTTTAACTTGTCAAACCAAGCTCTAGGTGCTTGTCTCAAACCATACAATGCCTTATGAAGATGACAGACCATATTAGGATAATTTGGATGCACAAACCCTTCAGTTGATTGGTGAATACTTCTTCACCGAGATGACCATTTAAAAAGGCATTATTGATGTCGATTTGTCTCGATTCCATCCAAGAGTAACAAAGAATGGAAAAAATGACTCAAGAGTAGAAGCTTTAACCACTGATCAGTAAGTTTCCGAGAAATCAATGCCAGGGGACTTGCTTGAATCCTTTAGCTACCAATCTTGCTTTGTATCTATTCACTGTACCATCCTCAATTCTTCTTGATTGTAAAGATCCACTTGTTACCTACTATATTTTGATGATTAGTAGGTGGAACAAGTGACCAAGTTCCATTTTGAACCAAAGCTTGATACTCCTTGTCCATTGCTACTTTCCAATGAGGAATGGAAATAGCATGTTTAACTCGATTTAGGAACTTCTTCATCTAAAGGAGAAGATGTAGTAGAAACAAACACCTTCTTCTCAATAATTCCACTTTAGCTCTTGTGATCATTGAATGAGTATTGATAGGAACATTATCTCATGGGTATGAATTGGAGCGAGATGAGGTAGTGGTAACCCCCGGTGATGTTTGATATGGTACATTCACATGCTTGTCTTTGTGGAACTTGAATTGGAAGGAATAGACACAACTTTCGCTTCGATGAAGAACATACAGTATGGATATTAATGGACCAAGAGAACCAAAGATCTGGAGGTAATGTCTTGGAAGTAAACATCAACCGATATGGAAACTCATCTTCATTGAATAGGACATGTCTGGTAACATATAGTCTACCAAATAGAATTCATACACTTATATCCCTTATGAATAGAGCTATATCCCAAGAATATGCACCTCTCGGATCTATATTGATATTTATGAGCATTGTATGGTCTTGTATATGGATAGCAAGAACATCCAAACACCTTCAAAATCATGTAATCAGGAGGAACATTATAAAGCATCTGATATGGAGAAGATCCTTGCAATACTCTTGTAGGTAATCTGCTGACAAGAAAAGTAGCAGCTTCACAAGCATCATACCAGAATTTATAAGGCAATCCAGCTTGAGCAAGAAGAGTTAGACTTGTTTCAACTACATGTCTATGCTTTCTTTCAACTCTACCATTCTGTTCATGAGTATATGGGCATGGATGTTGAAAGAAGATACCTTGTTCCTCCAAAAACACTCTGAAACTTCGAAATTCACCACCCCAATCAAATTGTAAACATTTAATCTTGGCATTAAACTGATTTTCAACTCTAGATTTGAACACTTTGAAGGCTTGAAGTGCATCAGATTTATTCTTTAAAGGAAAAATCCATGTAAACCTTGACCAATCATCAACAAATACAATGTAGTAATTGAAACCATCATGAGAAGTAATTGGAGAAGGGCCCCAAACATCCGAATGAATGAGATCTAGTACATGTTTACATCTTGAACTTGATCGTGAGAATGGTAAAGCATGATGCTTTCCCAATGGACAGACATTACAAAACTCGGAGAGGAACATGGTAGATGAAGATGAGATCGCATCACTTGTTGTAAAGTTTGAACAAGATGTCCTGACGAAAATGCCACGAGATGACATTGATTTTGTGGATGCCCGTATGTCACTTGTGTGAAGTTTGAGTGTTTCACGTGATGTAAGTGGATTACTGGCAAACTGGTAAAGTCCATCTCGAAGAACTCCCTTAAGCAAGATCTCCTTAGTTGAAGAATCCTTCACCAAACAATCCTTATTAGTAAACTCAATAACAACATTGTTGTCCTTAACCAGTTGAGATATACTAATAAGATTCTTCCTTATGTTTGGTACACATAGAGTATTTGAAAATTGTAGTCTAGGATCAGCAGATGTAACATTTGCATTGCCTATATACTTAATAGGAATAGAATTACCATTACGCCAACAATCAAAGAATCATTACCTTGATAAGGTGAGATATGATTCATTTGAGAAGTATCATGAGTAACATGTGCAAACACCACTATCAATACCAGAGGTATCATTTGCGAAATTTGATGATTCAAAACCGTAACCGAACTGTAACCGAAGCATAACTCGAAGAGTTTCCAACGAACTCGTGTACCAAGAAAATGTGCACTTGGTTGTGTTCCCTCAAACCGCCTCCTCCTCTAAAATTCGATTTCCCCGAAAACCATTGAACGATTTCCATTTGAATTACTAGCTTGTGTACCCATGTAATTCATATCTCATTTGTAATAGCAAAAAGCGTTAGAATGTCCAACTTTGTTACATATTTGACATGTTGGTCCGCTATTGTTTGGAAATCTAAAACCTCCTCTTCCTCGAAATCGACCACCGCGACCTCTATTGTTATTATTGAAATTCCTTCCACCATTGCCTCCTTGTTTCGAGAATTATTATTCCAACCATTGTTTGGTCCACCTTGTTTTGTTTCAGTGAGAATTTACTTGATTTGAGCCTTGAATAGTCATAGAATTTACTCCAAATCAATCAGAATCGACCAAGTTTGGCTTCAATACTAAGTAAACATGACTCAATTCAGTCCATTTCGTATCTACTTGTCTTTCCAATACGAATTGTAATTGGAAGATACTCTCCATCTAATCCGAAAGTATACAAGATATAAGTTCTCAGAATCGAGAAATGCTCTCCAAGAGTAGCTATGTTATCAAGAAATTCTTTCATCTTTCTAAGATAATCACTCATCTTGGTAGATCATTTTCTTGTAGTTCTAACTCAGCGATTGTTGAATCGAATCTCGTGCTCGATTGTGTGCACCACAAAATTCTTCAATGGATTTCCACATAGCTTCATTAGCCGAGTATGTTCTTCCATCCTTAAGCAATCACCGATGTTGCAATGTGAGGTTCCAATGTACACAAAAGCCAGGCATACAACATTCTATCACGAGAATGCCAAACTTGATATTCAAGATTTGGTTCTCCTTGATCATTCAACAAGTGAAGGAACTTCAATTGTTCCAAACAAGATTCCATCTAACCTACATCCTTCAATTGCAGTACAATGCTTCCCCAACACAGAGTACATGTTAAGTCAATTGGTACTCTCTTTTTATAAAAATTCCTTGTAGTTGGGAGAGTATATTGTATTGCTCTCCACACAAGGTTTTTATTCTTTTGAGGGACTCTCAATTACCACAACTTGTTCCAGTAATCAAAGGCGTTTGGGTCATGCTCTGCTAAGAAGGTCCCCATCAATTCTTTGTACCCTCCCTTCATTGTAGGTACCTTTCGAATCTATACCCCACATCCATTCATCCTGGACATTCCTGCTACTTAGCGGGATGGATAAAATCAAGTTTTTATCTCTCTCTTCAAAGATATCTCTGAGTATGTCCTCATCCAAACTTTTTGCTTCCATGCTAAACAATTGATCAACAGTAGCCTCCTCTAAATCAATTAGAGGACTAAATTGTACTCTTTGGTTAGAAGCATATGGGAGCAAGGGATCTTTATAGATACGAATAGAGCTACCATCGCCCACTTTCCATTGACAATTTAGGACTAGCGTTCTGTAGGAATCCATCATACTATGCAAAATATAACTTGGATTTTGCTCGAGCCCTACCTCAAATAGGTGTGTATGTTGGGGCATGTGCCTTAGGACAATCAACAAAAATTTTTTATCTTATAATTTTAGTTAATAAAATTGAGGTTTTTGTTTGCTATTTTATTATAAATGATTGCGTGTTTACCATATAATAAGATCCGTGGGTATTTTTGAAATATCCTAAATGTCCATAATCAATCATTATACAAGGAACTATAATGAATTAAAAACTAGTGTGAATCTTGATTGATGGTCATGTCATAATCATGCGTATAGGGATACGAATCGAGATCATGAGTACTTGTTAGGGAATAAGTACTGGACTGACTCGCTATGAAAACACCACATGAATTAAGTCAAAGGTGTTACTCATGATAGGTATATCATTTAATCCTTCGACTTTAGATTACCATAGATTTCAATATTAGGAGCAAGGTAGATACAATCAAACGTTATCTTTTACCAGACGATTATAAAGATTGTGATTGGTTACCATGTGAATAATATATGAAGGCGTGTAATTAAGATAGAATTTTTCGCTCTCATATAGAGAGATATCAATGTATTCTTCATATGATAGACTGATAATGGCCAAGTCCATGTCAATTTATATGATCAATGTCACTTGGATGTGTCCAGTTTACCTAAAGATCGAGACTAGTACGATTGAATATTAAGGGTGGTTTTCCATGCCTTATGCTTAGTCAAAGGATATAGCACGACAAAAGGATATGATATATGTTATTCATTCAGTTGTATCAATCTTGATATTTATGCTACTTCTGTAGTCTTAAAGCCTTACTAGAGACCGCTTATGACTTGTGTACCAAAATAGTTTTGGTTCATTGCAGATGTTGTATGAACCTATTGGGTTACACACAAAGAATGGCAATTTTAATTGGTCCAGAGTAATGAGTTTTATATGATAAAATTCATGACATAAAGCCCTTACGATTTGTAATATGATAACTTATTAATAGGGGCGTATGTGTAATTTGCTTAAACTGCCTCAATAAAATAGTTGTATTACGTATAGGGTTTTAAGTGATGGCATATCTACACATATAAATATAGACAAAAACCCTAAAATGAAATATGATTTTTGTTTCTGCAAATTTCGAGTTCTCTGGATTTTGGGATAAAAAGAAAAACATTTTTAATCTTTCTTGGGGCTAACACTCCAACTTGTGCATTTCCTTGCTTTTATTATGGAATTTGTGGTTTTAATCGCGAACATATTGATGTGAATGACTTAAGTAACTTAAATGGTATAAATGGACACCAGGGACTTATGATGCTATAGTCGGGTGTCGGATGCACATATCGAGGCGTGCAGGTGTCGAGTGCGCATATCGAGGCGTGAGTGAGACGTTCTCAAGGTAAGTAAACCAGCTAGGAAATTGTACAGTAATTTCATTTTACTCTATGGCATATTGTTCATTGCTTTGATAGCTATCTTTCGAAATTGTTGTTGGTTGAGTGGTCCATTGGCAAGTGAGTCATGGTTACTGTTTATCTGTGATATGAGCTCTTATCTGAACGCGTCGAGATCTCCCAATTGAGTGTACGTTGGGAGCACTTATCCGGGTCTGTGGATATCTCATAGTCGCAAGGGTTAGGGATGGGAGGCAGGTGTCTCATCCTGAACCCGAGTCTGCTGGGCTTTTGTCGCGACTCAACGACCTTTTTGTCGGGACTCCTTGTTATTTGGCAACACTTATCGATTGATTTGTGTCTTTTATATGCTTGCGTTACTCCATTGACAAGTGAGTCATGATACTGTTTCTCTGTGATATGAGCTCTTATCAGGACGCCGTCGAGATCTCCCAATTGAGTGTACGTTGGGAGCACTTATCCGGGTCTGTGGATATCTTATAGTCGCAATGGTTAGGGCTGGGAGGCAGGTGTCTCGTCCTGAACCCGAGTCTGCTGGGTTTTTGCAGCGACTCAACGACCTTTTGGTCGGGACTCCTTGTTATTTGGTTTGTTTTTGTATTCCGGACCCTCACTTATCGCTTGATTTGTTTACGAGTCTTTTATATTCGTGCGTTACCTGTTCTTTTCTTTCTATTTGCATGAATTCGACTGCTTTAGTTGTTTTAAAATGCTGTATATATGTCCTACTGGCTTTACTTACCTGGGCTCGTCATTTTTGGGTTTGATTGAGTGCAGATCTACGGTCCAACAAGGGGAAGGCTCCATAGCTAGGTGAATTTTTTCGTATATCTTTTATTTACTCTCCTCCGATGATGATATAGTTCTGCAGGGTTCCACAATTAGGTTGTCCAACTTCTTACGTTATTGTTGAGTTATTTAATGCATAAATTGCTTCCGCTAAATTGTAAAACTTGACAAATACTTATAACTCAACTTAAAATTGTGAATTTACGTATAATGAAGGATTGGAAGGCTGACTAGGTCTGCGTTGACCTTGCGAGACTGGCTCGGGGGTCCACGTGGGCTTAGGCCGGGCGGGGCCCAATTCGTGGGAAATTGGGGCCGTCACAGTTGGTATCAGAGCCTAAGTTGTTACTTTTATTTCTTGATTAACCCACAACCAACATAAGACACAAATTAAAAATAGAGTTAGGACACGGTTGGAACTTAGAGTGGAACCCTATGATCCTAACTTAAGTCTTCGTTGGGAAGTGAGGAGAGTTGGGAAACAATAAAAAAAATGTATCCTATATGGTATATTTGATGTATTGTATTATACTATTATCGATAGCTATGTCCTGAATTGAGAATCGCATTCATTTTGCGATAGTCGATCAGCCCGAGATCAGTGATACCGGTCAGGGTGACGTTCAAGAGAGGTTATATACGATATCGATAATTATACATTGATTCGAGGATTCGTGGCTATGGAAAATGCGACGACGTTTCAGACTGGGGCTAGGAATGATCGTGGGGCTGCAGGTTCGCGGTTTGCGAGTGCTGAGGAGCTGCATACTCTGTCAGACACAATTGTCTCGCACGACCAGCAACTGTAGGAGATTCTTCGATTGTTAAGTGCACAGGTTACACTGTCGTTGTCTACGTCAGCAGCGCTAGTTATTCAGCCAGGGTGTGCTTTTACAGTTCACAACCCACCTGAAACATCTCCAGTTCAGGCAGGGCCTACAGTGGCTGAGGAGGCATAGGTTCAAGTTGAATTCGTACTTCCTACATCTGAGACACTACGTGAGGATATGCTGAGCGCGCCAACTGATACGGGTGTTAGAGTGACGGCTAAGGCGAGGCAGTCTCGCGAGTTTCAGCGACATCACCCGGAAAAGTTTCACGGTGGTACAGATCTCCGAGCAGCAAAGATTCATGACATTTTGGCCATATCATATCATATAAGGTCGAGCATCTCAGCAGCTTCGTTGTTCGGCGAGGCCGATGTCTGGTTGCGCACTACAGTGGCGTCGATGGGGACGCTCAAGGATTGGGCTGAGTTCAAGGATGGGAAGTACATTCCTCCTACAGTTCGTAACCTGAAGAGAACTGATTTTCAGATCATTCGACAGATGACCAGGGAGTCAGTTATGCAGTATATGGATCGATATATACGCTTGATGGAGTAGGCTTGGGTGCAGTCGATACTGACGCTGACCAGGCTTACTACTTTGTACACGGTCTACTAGACTCGATTGGTTGGGTAGTGACGACGGCCCGAGCACATTACAGGAGGCCTATGAGAAGGCTATGGCTAGTGAGAGCTTGGGAGCACACGCACCGGCGTACTGGTCGCATCATCGGCATCGTCAAAGTCAGTGCGAGGGTCTGGAGGTGATCGGAGGAGGAAGAGAGTTAAACGATCGTGGCTAAGAGATCGACCTCAAAGCGTAGGATCTGGCGCGTTTTCACCATATGCGGCGTATACTGCGCCAGTGTTAGTTGGTCCAGCGCAGGGTTACGCTAGTGCATTACAGCAACCAGCACCATCAGATCCTTAGCATTAGTACCATCGAGGGTCGATGGCGAGGCGAAGGCCGAAACAGGGTCGAGGTCCATCAAGTGCACGACACGGGGACGAGGTCTAGTCATGCACAGGGGACAATAACAGGGGACAACATGTTCCATTTGGATCGGGATTTCAACGTACTGTTTGGGAGTGTGGACACCAGTCACTTCACCGCAGGTGTTCACAAGAAAGGGCAGCACAACAGAGCCGGGAGCATATTCATGTTATTGCCACGTCGGACCAACTACTACCCATCGTAACCCGATAGAGGGTATGAAGTTAATAAAATAGGTTTCATTTGATTATAATTAATTTGTCAACATTAGGAACACAAGAATTTGACACAATCAAACGTTGTCTTTAACCGGACGATTATAAAGGTTGTGATTGGTTACTTGTGTGAGCAATGTGATGAAGTTGTGTAATCGAGATATAATTTGTCCCTCTCATATAAAGAGATATATCTAGTGGATCCTCGATGTGTTAGATCGTTAAAAGGCCTAGTCTAAGTGAATTGATATTGATCAATGTCACTTGGATGTTTTCGATCTACTTAGAGATCGAGACTAGTACGATTGAACATGTTGGATGACAATTCCATGCCTTATGTTTGATCAAAAGGATATCGTGTGACAAAAGGATGTTATATACACTATTGATTAGGTTGTATCGATTTGATATTCGTACAACTTGGGTAGTCATAATGTCTTGCTAGAGATCGCTTATGACTTGTTTACCAAAATGTGTTTTGGTACACTCGCTAACGTTGTATGAGCCTATTGGGTCGCACACCAAAATGGTTTTGCGAGATTTTAACGAGACCCACTCAATCGGAGAGACTAACGGACGATATGATCAAAGAAATTGATTTACATTCTCGCGGACATACTGCGGATATAAGTATGTTAGTGACGGTGGATCATGGGACTCATGTTCATTTGTATTCCAATATATGTTGTGAGGATGTTGCCCTGACATATATTGATGGGAGGAGACATATGATGTGTTATTTGCTTGGAGGTCTCGGAGGAGCCCAGCTCGTCACGGAGGAGCCGTGCTTGTCGCGGAGGAGCCCAGCTCTACAGAGTAAGATGGGGGTATGGCCTTGGGCGAGTATGGCCTTGGGCGGGTATGGCCTTGGGCGGGTATGGCCTTGTCTTCATTCATACCACACTATCTTTCTTTGAGAATTGCGTTAATTTCGAGAACCAAATTCTAATTCATTGGGAAGATTGTAACGGCCCAAAAATTTGACTTGTGCCACGTGCCAGGTCAGGGTCATATGTGAGATCCACTTGTCGGAATACGTATGTCCGAATATCTAAATTGAGATTATAATGCTAATTGTTGAGCTGTTTTACGAGTTGGTATATGCGAGGAATTTGGTGAGCCGAAACACAAACGGGGACGCGCCTCGATTCACGTGCTGACGTGGGACCGAGGGAGTGGTTTTAATGTGGTCACGTTAAAAAAAAATACATTGGATACGCCTCGTGATGCGTGTGGCGCGAGTGTCGAGATTGTGAAATGAGGTGGTAGTGGTGTGAATAATTATGGTGTCTCGAGACGTGCGCTGCTCAATTTTTTTAGGAAAGCTTTGAATAATATGTTTTTGATGTGCCTCGAGTTCCGCTCCGCACGAATCTCGAGGACACATATGATTTCTTCATCAAGAAGAAACAAAAAGAGAGACAGATATTCGGATAAGAGGGAGAGGAAGAGAGAGAGAGAGAGAAAGAGAGAGAGAGAGAGACGGCGGTTGAGGGAGAGACAAGGCGGAGCTCCGGCCGCGGATGGCGGCTCGCAGGCGACGTGAGGGCGCGAGCTGCCGGTGCAGCGGCGAGCCAGCGAGGCGATCGACGCGTGGAGGCGAGGAACAGCAGCTCTGGCGAGAGAGCAGTCGCGACAGAGGGCAGCGGCACGCACAGGTGACAGTGACGAACGTCTTCCCGCAGCTGTACGGATGGACGAGCAGCGGACCAGCCCTGCAGCGGCGGACCAGTGAGCCGCGGACCAGCAGCGGCTGACGACTGCTCGCGAGTGACGCGGAGGCCGTGTGGGGAAGACGCTGATGACCGGCGGCGAGGCGGCCTGAACTCCAGCGCGGATGGCTGGACGGCGATGCAGCTCCAGCAGCGGCGCCGGCGGCGAGCGGCGTCGGCAGCGCGTGCGCGCAGCGCGCGCGCGCGCGAAACGGCATGGAGCAACGGCCCGGTGGCGCGTTGCCGGGCCGATCGATCCCCGATAAGACAACAACAGTGGACAAGGCGTAGTGACTTCGACCAAACTCGACGACGCGATGGGTTGCTCGCGAATGAGACGAGAGGCGTAGGCCATGGTGAGGTCCTACTCCATCTTGTGCATTTCGTTGCTTTTATTATGGAATTTGTGGTTTTAATCGCGAACATATTGATGTGAATGACTTAAGTAACTTAAATTGTATAAATGGACACCAGGGACTTATGATGCTATAGTCGGGTGTCGGGTGCGCATATCGAGGCGTGCAGGTGTCGAGTGCGCATATCGAGGCGTGAGCGAGACATTTTCGAAGTAAGTAAACCAGCTAGGAAATTGTACAGTAATTTCATTTTACTCTATGGCATATTGTTCATTGCTTTGATAGCTATCTTTCGAAATTGCTGTTGGTTGAGTGGTCCATTGGCAAGTGAGTCATGGTTACTGTATATCTATGATATGAGCTCTTATTTGGACGCCGTTGAGATCTCCCAATTGAGTGTACGTTGGGAGCTGGGAGCACTTATCCGGGTCTGTGGATATCTCATAGTCGCAAGGGTTAGGGCTGGGAGGCAGGTGTCTCGTCCTGAACCCGAGTCTGCTGGGCTTTTGCCGCGACTCAATGACCTTTTGGTCGGGACTCCTTGTTATTTGGCAACACGTATCGATTGATTTGTGTCTTTTAAATGCATGCGTTACTCCATTGACAAATGAGTCATGATACTGTTTCTCGGTGATATGAGATCTTATCTAGACGCCGTCGAGATCTCCCAATTGAGTGTACGTTGGGAGCACTTATCCAGATTTATGGATATCTCATAGTCGCAAAGGTTAGGGCTGGGAGGCAGGTGTCTCGTCCTGAACCCGAGTCTGCTGGGTTTTTGTCGTGACTCAACGACCTTTTGGTCGGGACTCCTTGTTATTTAGTTTGTTTTTGTATTCCGGACCCTCTCTTATCGCTTGATTTGTTTACAGTCTTTTATATTTATGTGTTACCTATTCCTTTCTTTCTATTTGCATGAATTTGATTGCTTTAGTTATTTCGAAATGTTGTATATATGTCCTACTGGCTTTACTTACATGGGCTCGTCATTTTTAGGTTTGACTGAGTGCAGATCTACGGTCCAGCAAGGGGAAGGCTCCATAGCTAGGTGAATTTTTTTTTTATATCTTTTATTTACTCTCCTCCGATGATGATATAGTTCTGCAGGGTTCCACAATTAGGTTGTCCAACTTTTTACGTTATTGTTGAGTTATTTAATGCATAAATTGCTTCCGCTAAATTGTAAAACTTGACATATACTTATAACTCAACTTAAAATTGTGAATTTACGTATAATGAAGGATTGGAAGCCTGACTTGGTCTGCGTTGACCTTGCGAGACTGGCTTGGGGGTCCATGTGGGTTTAGGCTGGGCGGGGCCCAATTTGTGGGAAATTGGGGCCGTCACATATACTTAGACGTTTTTATCTCATTCGAGAAATCATTTAGAGGGGTGACGTGAAGATTTGCAGAGTTCCTACAGAAAATAATGTTGCAGATCCTTTGAGGAAATCTCTTCCACAAACGAAACATGATGGTCATATTAGGTTATTAGGTATTAGATACATGAATGATTGGCCATAGTGCAAGTGGGAGATGTTGGGGCATGTGCCCTAAGTCAATCTACAAACATTGTTTATCTTATAATTTTAGTTAATAAAATTGAGGTTTTCATTTGCTGTTTTATTATAAGTAATTGCATGTTTACCTTATAGTAAGATCCATGGGTATTTGTTGAAATATCATAAATGTCCCTAGTCGATCATTATGCTGGGAACTATAATGAATTAAGTCTAGTGTAAATCTTGATTGATGGCCATGTGATGATCATGCGTTTATGGATACAAATTGAGATCATGAGTACTTGTTAAGGAGCAAGTACTGGACCGACCCGCTATGAGAACACCACATGGATTAAGTTATAGGTGTTACTCATGATAGGTAAATCATTTATTCTTCTACTTGAGATTACCATAGACTTCAATATTACGAGCATGGTAATTTGATACAATCAAACATTGTCTTTAACCAGATAATTATAAAGATAGTGATTGGTTACCACGTGAATAGTATGTGAAGGCATGTAATTAAGATAGAATTTTTCACTCTCGTATAGAGAGATATCAATGGATCCCTTTATATGATAGACTGATAATGGCTAAGTCCATGTGAATTGATATGATCAATGTTACTTGGATGTTTTTAATTTACCTAATGATCGAGACTAGTACGATTGAACATTAAGGGTGACTTTTCATGTCTTATGTTTAGTCAAATGATATCGCACGACAAAAGGATATGATATATGTTATTCATTAGGTTGTATCAATTTTGATATTCATGCTAATTGGGTAGTCATAATGCATTGCTAGAGACCATTTATGACTTGTGTACCAAAATGGTTTTGGTTCATTGTCAACGTCGCATGACCCTATTGGGTCGCACATAAATAATAGCTTTCCGCAATTTTAGTTGGTCCAGAGTAATGAGTTTTATATGATAAAATTCATGACATAAAAGCCCTTACGATTTGTTATATAATAACTTATTAATTGGGGCGTATATGTAATTTGCTTAAACTGCTTAAATATAATAGTCGTATTACGAATAGGGTTTTAAGTGAGGGCTTATCTACATATATAAATAAAAGTTAAAACCCTAAAACAAAATAAAATTTTCGTTTTTGCAAATTTCGAGTTCTCTAGATTTTGGGTGAGAAAGAAAAACGTTTTCAATCTTTCTTGAGGCTAGCACTCCAAATTGTAGTCACCATTCGTGTATGAATTCGATAGAGGACTCGCGCTTAAACGTCTTGAAGATCGAACAATCACAGTAGGAAATCATGGATTAAGGTACGATTTACTTTTTTACATCTAGTTTAATGGAACATATTTTGATCCTGTTATGAGTTTTTCAAAAAAAAAATTGAATTCTCCGCTGCGTATGAACCCCCAAAACCAAACAGTGTATTAGGAAAGTAATTCACTTTTAGTAACTTAGCAGTCAAAGAATTAGGTTGGGTGAGCAGTCTCCATAACTGTTTCATTAGCATAGCCTAGTCAAATTCCTTTACTCGCCGTAAACATAATCCATCAAATTTCTTTGGAATACACAACTTACTCTACGAGCCCCATCTTATTCCATCGTGCATGTCCACGTCTAATAACCACCAGAATTTGTTCATCAATATTTCTAGCTATTCACAAAGCCTTCGAAGGAGTAGGAAAACACTCGTTACATATGAGGTGATGGACTGTATCACCACTTTGAGGAGTACTTCTTTCCCTGCTCTTGAGAGAGTTTTACCCTTCCAACTTTGTAACCTCTTCCTCACTTTTTCATGAATGTATGCAAACACTACTTCTCTGTTCCCCTACTATTTTAGGGAGTCCCAAATAAGATTAGTCTGGTTGGACTGTTGAACTTGCAAAGTGTTGCATATCTCGTTCAGCATTAACTGCGGTACATTCCTGGTAAAGTATACTACATATTTTTGAAAATTCATTACCTCTCCGGATGCCTCCTCGTAACAACGAAGAATATCCTTAACGACTCCAGCTTCTTCAAATGTTGCGTTAAAAAACATGTAAGAATCATCAGCAAAGAAAAATATGGGAGATTACAGGTGCACCATTTGATATTCAACATCCATGCAAGTTCTCAAGACATTCCTTATTTGAAACTGTAAAGTTATATGTATTGTACAGTATTGTAGTGTATTGTATCATATAGACTGTTGTGTATTATATCATAGGCTTATGTTAGTTCACTTCAGTTAGTTACAACAAGGGTGTGTAATGTGCACCTTCTCTATGTATATATGAACATGTATACTATATTTTGAAGAAGATGAATAACAGAATGTATGTTGTTCAGCAGTACATTTCTTGATCTTCTGTTCATTGTTGTTCATGGTATCAGAGCAGGTCTTCATTGTTGTTTGATCTGTTTTTTGAGTTTACTCTTTTGAGTGTGTGATCATGGAGACCATTCATGGTTCCTCAAGTTCTTCAATTCGAAATGGAGCAGGAAGAGCTGTTGATTCAGGAGACCATGGTGTAGAGAGTCCTTATTCTCTTCAAGGTTCTGATCATCCTGGTATGGTACTGGTTTCTAACTCTCTTACTGGTTCCAATTATCTTTCTTGGAGTAGAGCAATGTTGATTGCTTTGGGAGCAAAAATAAAGCTTGGTTTCATTGATGGAAAATGTTAGAAACCAGATTCAAATGATTTCAATTTGGATCGATGGATCAAAGTGGATTATATGGTAACTTCTTGGATTTTGAATTCCATTTCAAAAGAAATTGTTGAAGCTTTTCTTTATACTACTTCATCTTTTGATCTATGGAATGAATTGAAAGAAAGATATGGAGAGTGTAATGGGCCTCTCTTATATCAACTCAAATGAGAGATTTCCTCTATCAGTCAAGGAGATATCTCTATCTCACAATATTACACAAAGCTTAAGAAATTGTGGGATGAATTGAGTTGTTTGGTTCCTTTACCTTCTTGTGAATGTGGAGCTACAGCAAAGATAGTTGTTCTTGAGTCTAACGACAGATTGATGCAGTTTCTGATGGGTTTAGGTGATATGTATGATCACATTCGTAATCAAATCTTAGTGATGGATCCCTTACCAAGTATAAACAAGGCATACTCTATGATTCTTAGTTGAGAAACAGAAAGAAGTTCTTGTTAGCTATTCACCTGTAATGGACACAGCTATGATGATGAAAACTAACAAAGTATATTTTGGTTCATCTGGTGCAACTAAATTTCCTGGTAAAGGGAATCACAAGAAATTTGTTAATAATGATGAACTATTATGTGATCATTGTAAGGCAAAAAGGCATACCAAAGAAACTTGTTTCAAGCTTCATGGAGTTCCAGATTGGTACAAGAAAGAGCTCGAAAAGAAACAGATGAATAATGGTTCTAAATCTTTTGTAAACATGATGGAATCACCTCTGGATATACCAGATGCAAGAGCATCTCAGTTTGAAGATTTTCAGACTAATATTGCAGCAATGATACAACAAGGCATTGAGAGTTTCATGAAAGGAAAATGTATTTCAATTTGAAGTGTCCCCTGCTCATGTGAACTCTGCTGTTTCTGAATTTACAGGTAGTTCACAACAAAAACCTTCTAGCTTTAATACATCATTTAGTTCAGATGCTTGGATTGTGGATAATGGAGCAACAAATCATATGTGCATTAATTCTGATTTGCTTGTTAATATCACTGCTTTGGCTAAACCTGTTTCGGTTTGTTTGCCTGATGGTCATACTAAAGAAGTTACTTATATAGGAGATGTGCATCTCAGTTCAGACATAGTTATGTCTTCTTGTCTGCATATAAACTCATTCAAATACAATCTTTTGTCAGTCGGTAAGCTCATTTCTTCTACTAAGCTGACAGTTGAGTTTTATCCATCCTTTTGTGCTATACAGAACATTGAGCATTCTCAAGTTCTAGCTGTGGGAAGGATGATTGGAGGTCTCTACATGTTAGATTCCAGCTCTTTCAATAAAGATGTCATTGCTTCATTTGTGTCTCCTACAGAATTATCATTAGCTTGTCGTAATAATGCTAATGCTAATTTTTCATGGCATCATCGTTTAGGCCACCCTTCAGTTACTGTAACCAAACACCTTGATTTGTTACTCAACAATTCTTCAACTGGAGGAAACAATGTACCTTGTGATGTTTGTCACATGTCTAAACAATGCAGACTTATTTTTCCATTGAGTTCTATTCAAACTTATTTTCCTTTTCAATTGTTTCATATGGATGTTTGGGGACCATATAAGCAACCTTCTCTTCAAGGAGCTCATTTTTTCTTGACAGTTGTGGATGATTATAGTCGATTTACATGGACTTTTTTGATGAAAAATAAGTCATTGACGGGAAATCTCATCAAGCAGTTTCTAGCTTTTATTCACAATCATTTCAAAGCATCTGTTAAAACCATTAGAATCGATAATGGTGCCGAATTACGTAATCAAGATTGTCAAGCCTTGTTTTCTGATTTGGGAATTGTACATCAAAGATCTACACCTTATACTCCTCAGCAAAATGGTGTAGTTGAAAGAAAACATCGTCATCTGTTACAAGTCACAAGAGCTCTCATTTTTCAATCTGGTTTATCCACTAGATTTTGGGGTGATGTTGTTCTTACTGCTACCTATCTCATCAATCAATTGCCTTCTCAGTTGCTAAAATGGAAGTCTCCTTATCACCTTTTATTTGGAAGGTTACCAGATTATCTCTCATTGAAGTCTTTTGGCTGTCTATGTTTTGCTACTAATGTTTCTCCAAGTAAAACAAAGTTAGACAAAAGAGCATCCAAATGTATTTTTCTTGGCTATTCCCCTGGACAAAAGGCTTATAGGTTGTATAATTTGGCAACACATGCTTGTTTTGTTTCGAGGGATGTGATTTTCTTTGAAAATCAGTTTCCATTTCAAACCGTTTCTTCAGGTTCAGATTGTCCATTGCCTATATCTTATAATGACACATCTGATTCCTTAAGAACTGTACCTGCTTCTGCTGCTGTACCTACTTCATCTGATTCATTAAGCAATGTACCTGATAATGCTGCTATGCCTCATTCTAGGGAGTCTCCTGTTGAGGCTCTTCATCATGATGAAGTACCTTCTGATATTGCAATGCCTGACTCCTCTGTGCCTACTCCTGATTCATTCATGCCTCCTACTGATGTTGTAGTGCCTCCTGATGCAGTTGTTCCTCGCAAAAGTCTTCGTGCTATTCACAAGCCTCTTTGGATGAATGATTTTATTTTGAATAATGTTCATACAACTGTCTCCATTCCTGCAAAACCTGTTCTTTCTGCTGGTACACCTCCAACATTTCCTTTCATTCATTCTTCTCACATTACTGATGATTACAAGTATTTTTTGGCTGCTGTTTCAACCATAAAAGAGCCTACTTGTTATACTCAAGCTCAACATGACCCTGTTTGGGTCGAAGCAATGAATAAGGAATTACAAGCTTTGGAGGAGAATGGTACTTGGAGTCTCACAGATCCGCCTCCTAATAAAAAGGCTATTGGTTCCAAATGGGTTTACAAAGTCAAGCTTAATCCTGATGGCTCATTGGATAGATGTAAAGCACGTTTGGTTGCAAAAGGATTCAATCAAATTGAAGGTGTTGATTACACAGATTCCTTCTCTCCTGTTGCAAAGAATGTCACAGTCAGGATTGTTTTATCCTTGGCAGCTGCTCGTAATTGGCCTTTACATCAATTGGATGTTAATAATGCATTTTTACATGGTTATCTTGATGAAGATGTTTACATGAAACCTCCTGATGGTTACACTTTGGCTTCTCCTCATCAAGTTTGCAAACTACAAAGATCATTATATGGTCTTAAGCAAGCTTCTCGACAATGGAATCATGAGTTTACTTCTCAACTTGAGTCTTTTGGTTTCATCCAATCTGCTTATGATCCTTGTTTGTTTACATACAACATTGTTGGTCATTTTCTGGTGTTACTAGTGTATGTTGATGATGTTCTTCTTACTGGAACTTCTCTTGAGATGCTTACCAAGGTCAAGGTTTTCCTGCACAACTTGTTCACCATCAAAGATCTAGGCCAAGCTCGTTATTTTCTGGGATTAGAGTTGGTTAGATCTTCGTCAGGACTTTATGTTCATCAACGTAAATATGTCCTTGATTTACTTACTGATGCTAGCCTTACCTTTGCTAAACCAGTAGCCACTCCTCTTCCTCGTGACTGTAAATTTGATGATGTTGATTCTCCTTTGTTACTTGAAGCTGATCGATATAGACGATTAATTGGACGTCTTCTTTACTTGGGTTTCACTCGTCCCGACATTACATATGCCACACAGCAGTTAAGTCAATTTATTCAAGCTCCCACTGAACAACATTGGTCTGGTGCTCTTCATGTTCTACGGTATCTTAAGGGTACTCCTTCTCAGGGATTGTTCTTCCCTGTTCAGTTGGATTTACATCTCGTTGCCTACTGTGATTCTGACTGGGCTGCATGTCCTATTTCACGGAAGTCTCTCTCTGGTTATTGTGTCTTCATGGGTTCTTCCTTGATCTCATGGAAAACAAAGAAACAAGCAACAGTTTCTAAATCCTCTGCTGAAGCTGAGTATAGGTGTATGTCTTCCACAGTTTGTGAGTTGTTGTGGATTTCTTATATCCTTATAGACTTAGGTGTTCCAACCTCTCTTCCTATACCTCTTTGGTGTGATAATCAAGTTGCACTTCATCTATCTGCCAACCCTGTTTTCCATGAACGAACAAAACATTTGGAGATTGATTGTCATTTGGTTCGTCATCAGTTCAAATGTGGTTTTGTTCTTCCACAATATGTTCCTACTCGATTACAGTTAGCTTATTTGTTTACCAAATCTTTACCAGCTCCTTTGTTTTCTGCCTTATTGTCCAAGATGGGTCTATGTGACTGGCATAGACTTCCATCTTGAGGGGGGGATGTAGAGTTATATGTATTGTACAACATTGTAGTGTATTGTATCATATAGACTGTTGTGTATTATATCATAGGCTTATGTTAGTTCACTTCAGTTAGTTACAACAAGGGTGTGTAATGTGCACCTTCTCTATGTATATATAAACATGTATACTGTATTTTGAAGAAGATGAATAACAGAATGTATGTTGTTCAGCAGTACATTTCTTGATCTTTTGTTCATTGTTGTTCAGAAACCATTGATGATAATCCTTTAGCACATAATAGGAACAAATATGGTGTGATGGGGTCACCCTGCCACAGCCTCCTCATAGTTACAATAGGCTCAACTTCATGATCGCCACCAGGAATGTATACCTTACAGATGTGAAGCACATCTGCATTAAACTGATCCATCGGTGGTCAAAACCCAATCGCTCTATAACTGCAACAAGAAAATGCCACTCCTCACGCACGGTCGTAGGCCTTGCTCATGTCCAGTTTCAGTGCCGCATAAGCTTCCATACCTTGGGTTTTCCTGTGAAGCCAGTGATTCACTTCAAATGCGGTAATGACATTATCAGAGATTAACTTGCTTGGAAGAAAAGAACTTTGACATTCAAATATTACATAAGAAAAAACTACTTTCAATCTATTTGAGAGCATTTTAGACATTATTTTATACAGTACATTGCATAATAAAATGGGCCTTAGATTAATGATGAATTCAAGTTTTTCTTTTTTGGAATAAGAGCCACTAATGTATCATTAAAGTTCTCTTGAATACTCCCTAAACTAAAAAATTCGAGGCATGCATTTGATACTCCTCGCCCAATTATCTCCTAAAAACTTTGGAAGAAAGCTAGATTCATTCTATCAGGTCCCGGGCTTTCTCAGGATGCGTTGAGAATACTGCTTCTTTGACATCTTCTGCAGTGAACTATTGGAGGAGGAATGCATTGTGTTAGGCCGTGACTTTTAGAGGGTTAGAGTCTAAAACCGAATCCTGGCATCCTTGATTAGTCATGAACGGATTAGAAAGTAATTGCTAACAATCTCTCCCAGGCCATGCTCCCAGTCCCGACACTCTCCGTCAGAGTCCTTCAGTTTACTAATGGAATTCTTCTTCTTCCTGACTGAAGCATATGCGGGAAAGTACTTCGTATTGGAGTCCCCCACTTAGAGCAAATGTTGCTATGCTCTCTGCTTCCAAAAAACTTCTTGTTGTGCCAAAATCTCAAGGTACTCTTTTTCAACTTCTATATAGCATTGTAAAGAAAAAAGGTCACGCCTTCCTTGGAGATGATCAAGGCGCCTCCGCACAGCCTCAATTTTCTTCACAAAAAATTTCGTTGTGGACCTACCCCATTCTTTCAACTTTTCACCACATTTTTGCGATTCAAGCAACAATAGGAAGAAAAGAGGTTTCCTTCCAATTGTGTTTAACTACCTCATTGCATCCCTAATTTCGGAGCTAAGAATTCTCGAATCAAAATCAAATTTCCTCTTAGTAATCTACCATTTAGCAGTTTCAAATAGCAACACTCTATGATCAGAGCTGGGTGCTATAAGGTTATAGACTCGAATGCGATCAAACAACTGCTGCCAAGAGTGAGTTGCAAAGCTCTATCCAGCCTCTCTTCGACCTATTGATTTTTGCCCTTATGTCTTTCCCGAGTGAAAGGATGCCCTTCCATCCCAAGACCTGTGAGTTGACACTCCTCCACCACACTTGCAAAATCGTTTAGACACCACTTTGGCTACACACCATGGTTCTGTAGATTGTGTAGTATGAACGCGCAATAGATTCCATGAAGCTCTTTTTCTTGCAATCTACGGAAAGCCATAAAATCTAGTTAGCCTATATGACAAGTCGCTCTCATTCGTCATCAATGCATTAATGTAATTTGGTGATGATGAGATAATTTCAATTCCCACTGCTTTCTTCCAAAACAGAGCAATACCTCTTCCTCTTCATTCGCCTTTAGCTGTGAACACTCCTTCGAATTTCATTCTCCGACTTACATCCTCGACTCTTTCACGATCAATTAGCGTTTCCATCAAAAACACTATGCTGGGCTGGTATGTTTGGACTAGGTCCAGTAACACTTGAACTGTTCATGGCGAGCCCAAACCACGGCGGTTCTAAAATAGGAAACCTATTGTGTTTGGTGGGTCTGGACCCCAGAACCCGCCCCATGCAAGTTTTTTTGAAATGGAACCAATAAATTGATTATCTTCCTCATTCGTAGCAGAATCTGATTCCACCTTGTCGATTTCCATACAAACCCGTGGCCTATTAGGATTCATTTCCAGCTGGCTAAAAGCTTGCACATTTGAATTTTCCACTGGTAACTCGCCATATATGGAGCCATCATCATCGTCCATAGAATCAGCATAATCCCTTGATTACGCCTAAATTTTTGGAATTATTGGGAATCTTCTGCCGTGTCGCCACCGCCCGTCGGAAACCTCTGACCTTCTGGCCCCCGCAACTATCTATTTGCCGCCACATTATTCACCTTCTCGGTTGGAGCATGCAAGAAGTTTCCATACGAGCATTCTACATCAGGGTCATTGGTGTCGAAAAAAGCTTCACAAAAACTATGTATGCTTAATCAGCCTAGAAAAGTAACAAAACGTAAGGACCCTTTCATACATGAATTCTGCCCAAAACCATTCACCGCCACTATGCTTTAATCGCATCTGAGTCTCTAATGGTTAGCGATTGTCATATATAATCTTCACATGCAGATAATCCATCCATAAGTTATTAATGCTCGTAGGTCTATTTTAACATAAGACCCTATCGAATCACCAATCACCTTAGCAACTTTTTCATTGATAAATCCCATAGAAAGCTTGTGAACTTGCACCCAGATATCCATTTCATTCAAACAAATGCTTGCTAATTGATCAGACGCTTCCATTTGTTTTATCAGCAACATATGATTGTTGAATGTCCATAGGCCATCATCCATCACCCTAAGGACATTACAGTAATGGAAGAAAGTAAAAACGTAAAGGTTCAAATGCTTCACCTCTCGCATGTGAACACCTTTGACAGGTCTCCAAATGTTTGCCAATGTATCCTTCATGGCCCCAAAGTTTATCATTCTATCTGTGAGGAATCTACTAATTATAATTTTTAAGAAATCTACCGGGGCTTTGTTCACGTGGCCATCGTCTAGGACAAGACCCAGCCTCTCTTCTTCGATTATTAACTCAGCAAAAGCAGTACGTACATCTTTTGGCCCCATTTTGTTAACTCCTTCCAATGATGTTTGGCATGCAAATCGATACAATCTTAAAGACTGCTAATTAATGACGGAGATTAAGAAACTTATCACAAGGATAAGACGAGAAAACACGCCATTTCGGTGAGACTGCTACACTTTTCATGATCATTTAATTCTAAAAATTTATTATTTTCAGTTTGTTCATTATCAAATTCATTAGATTTTCCATAGATATTTTCATCATTCAAATGAAAAGTGACAATTTTATTTTCAAACTCCATAGACATTGTTCCTTCAAAGATATCTAGTTTCGTTTTAGTTGTTTTATGGAATGGTCTTCCTAAGAGTATAGATTGGGACTTAGCTAATATTGAGTTTCCCATTTCCATGACATAGAAGTTATCGGGAAATATTAAGTCATTAACTTTGACTAAAACATATTCTAGTAAACCATATGGTTTAATAACTTTATTGTCAGCTAAAGTAAGATTAATAGGTGTATTGGTCAATGAACATATTTTCATTGATTCATATAACTTGAGTGACATAACGTTTATGGTTGCCCCGAGATCACACGTAGCAAAATCTATTGAAGGAGTTCCTATTGTGATGGGAATTCCAAACATCCCTGTGTTGGAACATTAATCAGGTATCTTTTTTTTTAATTAAAGAAGACACTTATTGTCCTAGATTTTCTTTAATTTTTTTTAAAAATATGTCTTTTGATTTAGAGAACTCTTTCAAAACTTCGTAATTAGAAAATTGCATAATTGATTCCATCAATGGTTTATTGATTTCTATCTTCCTAAATGAATCAAGAATGTTTTCATTGATTTCTTCATCCCTATGATCAGCTAATCGTTGTAGAATGGTAGAATATGAAAACATGTCTTCATTCAAATTATCGGAAATCTTATCATTTTTATCCTTATCAAATAATTCAGACTTTTGTAAAGATTTTCCATATGCTTCAACTCTAACTAAATACCATGGGTACAGCTTTCCAAGAAAAAGTGTAAGTTTCATTTGTTCAGCTATCCATTCTCTAGTAGAAATGACATTAGCCATCATTTCTTCTTTTTATTCTTCTTCCTCAATAGTATTTTGAACCTTCTTTCAATTACTTTGTTTAGGTGTCTTACCAATCATAGTTGTGTCTTTCTTATCATTGAATATGGCATTAACTTGTGCTTGATTAGTAGAAGCAACATTGGTATGAGTAGGTGTTTTAGCTTGACTACTTTGTTTAGTACTTAACCTATTTATTTGCAAATTCATTTAACTTAACTGATTTTTTAGTTCATTAATGGTAGTATCAATCTTAGTTTGGTTTTGAGAAATCAGTGTAAAATTTTAATAACTTTGACTCATAAAGTTGTGCAGTATTTGCTTTAAATTTGGATTCATAGGTTGAGTGTTTTGTTGAGGCTACTAATTAGGTGCAGGTTGTATTTGAGCTTTTGGTCTATAAGTATTATAATTCTGATTTTGAGGACCATAACTAAGATTTGGATTCGATCTTCCAGGATAAAAAGTATTATTACTATATTAATTTCTTGGGGGACCGGAAAATTGATTCATCATTGCATTAAACTCTTCAGTATTTTATTCTTATAGAGTATGACACATATCCATATGATGTTTAACCTAATTAGAGAATCCGCAAGCCTTAACTTGATTAGATTTTTCACTAACTAACAGCTTAACTATATTAGATAATTCATCAAGTTTATCGTTGGTTGCATTATTTTTTTTACTATCCACTTCATAGAGTTTATTTCTTAAGGATTCAACCTTTTCGCCATATTGTTTGGATTGTTTTGCCATCTTAGTAATTGCTTCTTTCGCTAAAGTAGGTGTTGTTTCAAATAAAGATCAACCTCATACTGTATCTAGTAGTCTTTGTTTTAAATGATTAAGTCCTTCATAAAAATATTCTAATAAAGCTCTTTGAGTGTATCCATGTTGTGGAAAAAAAGAAATTAGTCTTTGAAATCTATCCCAAAATTCATTAAAGTTTTCATCATTTTCATCTTAGAAATTGTTATTTGCTTTCTATAGGAACTAATTTTTCTAGCAGGCATATATTCATCTAGGAAAGCTTTTAATATTTGAGTCCATGTGGTTATCGAGTCTTGTGGGAGATAGAACAACTAGTTTTGTGCTTGATCTTTCAATGCAAATGGAAAAGCCTTAAGTTTTACTTGTTCTAAAGTACCTTCTTTCAATTTCATCTAGGGGTTGGCATTGGTTTCCATAAAATTGCCCAAGCCGTCCAAACCGCGTGGTCTAGTATGGTTTTTTAAAATCACGGTTTGGGGGTGGTTTAGAAAACTTGAAAACCATGATTTCGCGGTTTGGTGGTGGTTTTCGTCTATGAAAAACTGCAGTTCTTCATACCGCAAAACCACCCCCAAAATTAGATTTGAATGGAATTGAGTTGAAGCATTTTCATGTTGTACGGACATCTATATGTTTTGTTGCTTGTTTTATTAATGGACATGTATGGAATGTATGACATTTTTTATTTTTTAAATGTGTCGCAGGAAAACTGCAAAATTAAACCGACTAAACCGCGTAAACCACGGTCGGTTTGGTTGCGGTTTTGAGGGTATACGGTTTGGTGGTGGTTTGCAAAATAACCAAATTGTGAACCACCAGTTAAGTCATGGTTTGATGGTTTTCACCACCAAACCGCGGTTTTCCCACCCCTTGTTTCATCCCATTAACTTTATGTTGATGCTCCCTTATGAATTTTTGTGGGTCTTCATTGTCTTTACCGTAGAAGTTAGGTAAGACACGGATAAATCCAAATCTAAGTTCAAATTCAAGAAATCCATTGAGGTATGCTATACACATAGGTTCATATGCAGTAATATTTTGGTTTGCTTTTCTGAAAGTGATTTCTCTATTATTATTGATAACTCTGTTATCATTGTTATTATTAATGACATTGTCATTAATGTCATTATTGTTGTCTTCCATCCTATTAAATAAATTTTCCCTGAGTTGTTGTTGTCTTAAAATTCGATTCAAAGTTATATCAATTTCAGGATTAAACGGATATAAAGATTCTATTGAGTTAACATGACAAAATGTGTAGACCATACAACATCCATAATCCTTTAAAAATTATCAAAAAATCCCTAGCAATGGCGCCAATAATTGACACGTGTTGCGTGGACACAATAATTTTTCATGTTTTACTATTAACTTGTAGTAGTGGTAAATGGGATATCGTCTCCATAAGGATTTTTGAAATATCAAACGTCTGGCAAGATCCGGTTTTCTGTCCATCTTGATCAAATAGTGTGTGTCTGATTATCTTCATATACGTGTATATAATAGATACAATTAAAATATAACACGTATATAAACCATATAGCTACCCGACTCACATTAACTTCCTAACTAGGATTCCAAGTTAAGATCTTCGGGATTCTACATCTAATGTTTGTTTGCTTAAGCTTTATTCTTTTTTCTTTAAACTATTCCCGAGGCTCCATCGACCTTACTATGATACCAAACTGTGATGGCCCCAAGATCCAAGGCCGCCGTGGGACCCACCACGTTGCATCACATGTCACCAAGCCTCGCCACGTAGTGACCTACTTATCTATGATGTCACGTGACCTACCTGGTTGCTTACACGTTTTTCATTAAACCCTAACATAGCTAATTAATATTCATTTAAGTATTAGAGATTTAATTAGCCAGTTAATCAATTTATCAAGTTATATTACAATTTTACAGCGGAAATCTTTAAGATTGACACATGTCGAGCATGCACAATATGTGATGTCCCCTTCTATAAAATAGGGCACCGCCCGGCCTATTCATGTAATTAATCCTTAATCTCAGCCACGTGGGACTTAACTACTTATTAGTTAGTCTTTTGTCATATTCTCCTCATTATAAACGTTCATGATATGCAATTCACATTACTACTGAATTTCAGAGTTAATTAAAACATTTTATAGTTTATTAAGTTTAGCGAAAGTCTAAACAATTATGCAGAAGTAATATAATATATCCTAAGTGTGGAAACCAGGAAAACAACGATCACATAGATATATAATAAAGTAGCAAATAAAAACAGTTTGATAGTCATGAAAAGTTGGGGAACTAAACGCTCAACCCAATATACAACCCCAAAATGTAACTGAAGGAAACAAAGTATATAATATATCTAAATACCAAAATAACCTACAAGGTCAGAAATGACAGATCGCCAAAAAGCTCCGAGATAGTCGCTAATCTTCTCATTACCAGACCAGCTGCTTGGCGGATCTACACCCACCGTCATAAAAAGGACGGTAAGTACAAGAAAATAACAGTAACTCTCGAAGACATGTCTATTCACATTTTCAAATATGACTAAAGGTTATTTAAAAGCATAAGATAATAGAAAAAGAACTAACATCATAAATATGCTAGAAAATACCACAGTTAAACAAAAGAGACTTACTCAAGACTAAGTAGTGGTGGTCTAGGTCCGGTCGGCCGTGCGCTATGTCACCTCAGCCTTTTCAGCCACTTTTATGTAAAAGACGTGCACGTCATCACACAGTCTAATAGCCAACCAACTCCAAATATCAGTAGGGACTCTAACCCCAATAGGCCGGCATCCTTGGGTATCCAACCACGTGTACCACCCTATAGTGGCGAGTGTTGACATCCCCGAGTATCCAACCTCGTGTGTCACACATCTCTTATAGTGTGATGGGCCTAGACCCTAAAACCACTTTATAAGTTCAAGGAGAGAACCTAAAGGTTTACATTACGAGTTGAGCCTACGTGCTATGCAAAGCATGCTAATCAAGAGTACAAAGTCGCAAAAATCTATTCATATTCCATTTAATCCTAATATAATGCTATTTATAAAGTAAATACCATTGAAACATAAAGGTAGGACATAGGCACATGAATAGATTCAACGAGTATTAAATCATCACGATATCATGACATTCAAATTCAACTAGAGAGGAATACCTAACAAAATCATGATATTAGAGTGCAGTAGCAAATATAGTCAAGATAGAGTACAAAAAAAGGATAAAATGGAATGAAATGTAAATAAAAACTTCAATGGGATTACTCACCTTCAAAGCACGAAATTTCCTAGCTTAAACCGGTCGATTCACACCTTGCAATCCCTACACCCAACATAAATTCTCTAAGATAATTTCCAACGTTTCATGTGTTAGGATCTTCTTTGAATACTTGTGAGTAATTCTAGTTTAGCTACTGCTTTTATTAAGGTTGCTTCAAGCTATCTTTGAGTCTGCTCTATTATAACATTTACTATGCCTTAAAATACTAACATTTGGACTTTGAGCAAACACAAACTAAGTCAAAAAGTCTTAATCCAAATAAACAAGCTCAAAAATACATAACAATCATATTTCTATTAAGAAAGCTCAAAACTTATAACAGTCTTAAATATCATCAAGCACATTAAAAAATTATCATTTTTCGAGTCTGCTCGAACTGCACTTAATGAATTTTATGCAACTCTAAAGCTTTCGATTTTTAGTCTAAAAATACTCAAATCACCTCAAGCTCGATCTATTTAGCTTAAAACAACTCCATTGAGTTCTAATATCATCATGTAATCATTTATACTCAAATTTGATGCAATAAATATCTAATAATCATTAAGTAAAGTTACTATTCATCTTCTTCACATAACACAACTCAACAATCATAAAGACTTCCATAACGATCCCAACAAGGGGTTTTCACTAGTTAAGGGTCGATCTACTCTTATTAACTCATATGCACCAAAACTCATCAATGGTAACAACTTGGAACATAACTTTTGTAGAGATTTGGTGAAGAAAATGTACAAAGAGCTTTAATAGAGTTGTCTCCTTTCATTTCATAAGCTCCACTAAGTTAGATTCATACTCTTTAGCATCAACCTTCTTGGATATTCTAAATTTCAACATCAAATGCAAGATTCTCTACAATTTCTTTGATCTTCTAATTTCCTCACAAGCTCTTTAATGGCGTTGGAGTTTATTTTACATGTTGAACAAGAGACCATGAAACTTATATAGTCATTGACTTTAAATCTCACTCCACTGACAAATCTTTAGATAAATCAAAGGCTCACTTTTAAGCCATCATATTCCAATAAGTCAAAATCAAACCACCACTTATCCCTTTTTACATGACACCCAGCATGCATCTTATTTTCATTGGTCCACCTACACATGTCATGAGATATTTCTCATTTTGTCCATGCCCTTTTAAATTAATTACATGCAAGTCTAATTCCACAAACTTAAAAGCTGCCCTTCAATTTAACTATATTTACAATCAAACCATAGGTATATTTTATTTAAGTTAAGAAATATTCATTTAGTCTTAATATAGCTACTAACCAAATTATGGAATTTAATTATATGCAAATTCAAAGTCTATTTAAGTACTCATCACAACATCTACTATTCGCATCCCGCGGTTGCACGCATATCAAGGCGTGTCCCCGCTCTCGTCTCAACACCTATCCATAATAAGTAAAATTGACTTAATTAGTCTACACATATATATAATACACTAGGTAAAACACCACAACAAAACTAAAATATACCTCGGTAATGTTCCTCGGTCAGTATGCGTACCACGGTGCAGGTCCCACATTACGGGTATGTGATCCTGATTACAGGTAAATACGAGATTAAAAATTTGGGCCATTACAAATCTTCCCAACTAATGGGAATTTCTTCCTCAAAATTAAAACTTAGGTTAGGATTATACCTGACTTGAAAAGGTATGAAAACATATCTAGCATATAATCCTCCCGCTCCCAAGTAAGTCCCGTATCATCATGGAACTGCCACTTGATGAGTACCTTTAGAATATACTTGCTTCTTAATTGATGTACCCATGTCATCACTCAGGTTAATCTAACTCAATTCCACAGTCGGTAATACACATGCCTTTGACATTGCTAGTCGATGTTGAGTTTTCGGGGTTCATACGCAGCGAAAAATTCAAAAC
Organism: Stephania cephalantha; assembly: GCA_039657325.1. Classification (NCBI taxonomy): domain Eukaryota; kingdom Viridiplantae; phylum Streptophyta; class Magnoliopsida; order Ranunculales; family Menispermaceae; genus Stephania; species Stephania cephalantha. The sequence continues at coordinate 11,629,053 of CM077574.1, read as the reverse complement.
GATTTTTGAAAAATCTCAACAAGATCGAAAATAGATTCCATTAAACTAGATATAAAAAGTAAACTATACCTTAATCCGTGTTTTTCTTCTGTGATTATTCAATCTCCAAGACGTTCAAGCACACCTCCTATATCAGAAATCCACACATGAATGGTGACCACAATTTGGAGTGCTAGCCCCAAGAGAGATTGCAAACATTTTTCTTTCTCTCCCAAAATCCAAAGAACTCGAAATTTGCAAAAATGAAAATCTAATATCGTTTTAGGGTTTCACCCTTTATTTATATATGTAGATAAGCCCTCACTTAAAATCATATTCGTAATACAACTATTGTATTTAGGTAGTTTAAGCGAATTACACATACACCCCTATTAATGAGTTATCATATAACAAATCGTAAGGGGTTTTATGTCATGAATTTTATCATATAAAATTCATTATTTTGGACCAATTGAAATTGCGCAAAGTTATTCTTTGTGTGCGACCCAATAGGTTCATGTAACGTTGGCAATGAACCAAAACCATTTTGGTACACAAGTCATAAGTGGTCTCTAGAAAGACATTATGACTACCCAAATAGGATGAATATCAAAATCGATACAACCTAATGAATAACATATATCATATCCTTTTGTCGTGCGATATCCTTTGACTAAACATAAGGCATGGAAAGTCACCCTTAATGTTCAATCGTACTAGTCTCGATCTTTAGTTAAACTAAAAACATCCAAGTGACATTGATCATATCAATTCATATTGACTTTGCCATTACCAGTCTATAATATTGAGGGATCCACTGATATCTCTCTACATACGAAAGTGAAAAATCATATCTTAATTACACACCTTCACATATTATTCACATGGTAACCAATCATAATCTTTATAATTGTCTGGTTAAAGACAACGTTTGATTGTGTCAAACTACCATGTTTCTAATATTGAAGTCTATGGTAATCTCAAGTTGAAAGATTAAATGATATATCTATCATGAGTGACACATATGACTTAATCCATATGGTGTTCTCGTAGCGGGTCGGTCCAGTACTTTGTTCCCTAATAAGTACTCATGATTTTGATTCATATCCATATACGCATGATCATCATATGACCATCAATCAAGATTCACACTAGTCTTAATTCATTATAATTCTCGGTATAATGATCAACTATGGACATTAAGGATATTTCAACAAATACCCATGTATCTTACTATAAGGTAAACATGCAATACTTATAATAAAATAACAAATAAAAACCTCAATTTTATTAACTAAAATTATAAGATAAACAATGTTTCTGAATTGACCTAGGGCACATGCCCCAACAGTCAAAGCATCAAAATATGGAAAACTGGATGAATCCCTGACATCTGTGGAAGTAGCTCAAGCTCATATGCAACTCTTCCAACCCCGTCTCTTAATCATGAAAGGGTTGATGAACCTTGGTGCAAGCTTGCCTTTCAACCCAAATCTTTGAAAACCTTTCCGAAAGGAAACCTTTAAGTAGACAAAGGCTCTCTCGTTGTAAGTGAGATCACCTCGATACTTATTGCATATTTTCTTTATCTCTCATATGCACCCAGGAGTATCTAACGGATCAATCTAACCTTCTCCGTGTGGTCTAAAACAATCTCAAGCCCTACAATTTCTCTGTCTTCTGGCTTAGCCCAACACGATGGCGAGCGACACGGTCTGCCATAAAAAGCCTGAAAAGGCATCATCTCAATACTGGCCTGATAATTGTTGTTGTAAGCAAACTAACATAAAGGTAGGTACTCCTCCCAAAATGTGCCAAACTCTAACACACATGCTCGTAACATGTCATCGAGGACCAGAATCAATCTCTCAGTTTGCCTATCAGTTTAAGGATGAAAAGTCGTGTTGAACTGTAGGTACGTACCATACTGTTCTTGCATACTCCTTCATATCTTAGATGTATACGTAGCATCTCTGTCTAACGTGATAGTCAATGGTACTCTGTGAGGTCTGATGATCTCTTTCTCAAACAACACACTCAGTTGATCAAAAGTAGAATGCACAGCTACTGGCTGAAAATGAGCAGACTTCGTCAGTCTGTAAACAATCACCCATATCGAATCATGTCTCATGACGGTCCTTTATAGGCTCCCGAAAAAATCCATAGAGATATCTTTCCACTTCTATCGTGGAATGGAAAGAGGCTGTAACAATCCTCCAGGTTTGCAATGCTTAGCCTTCACCTGTTGACAAATCGCACAATTCCTAACAAACTCAAATACATCTGCCTTCATCCCAAACCACTAGAAATGTCGCTGCATGTCGTGGTACATCTTGATCCTGCCTTGATGAACAATGGATTTGGAATGGTGTATCCCTTGAAGAATTTAATCTATCAGCTCCAGTACCTCGAGTATCCACAATCTGCCATAGAGTCTCAGACACTGATCCGAAGTCTCTACCCAGTTTTTACACTCTTTACTATGTGCTAGCTTACTAAACCTCAAATACTACCGGTCGGTCCTCTAACTCTCTGACACTCTCTGTGTACACATGGTTTGTAGCCTCATCTGAGCACATATCATCATTTGAGTATAGGTAGGAACATCTGACTGACTCACTGTCGTCGCTTCCTTGAGTAAATTGTACTCATGCATCATATGACATCAGATGATATCAACATCTCCGGTTGATCTCCTACTCAATGCATCTACGACTACATTGGCTTTTCCTATGTGGTATTCTAAGAAAAAGTTGTAGTCCTTCAAGAACTCTAACCATATGCGTTGTCTCATGTTCAGTTTCTTTTGTGTGAAAAATATACTTCAGACTCTTGTGATCAGTGAAGAGTGTGAGTTCTCTCCATACATATGATATCTCCATGTCTTTAGTGCAAATACCACCATTGCCAACTCTAACTTGTGTGTGGGATAGTTCTTCTCATATATCTTCAACTGTCTAGAAGTAAAAACCATTGTACCTTTACCCTGCATCAACATGTAACCTATACCCATACGAGAAGCATCTATGTCCGCCAAAAATCCCTTTCTAGCCTTTGGCAAAGTAACATTAGTGCGGTAGTTAACAAACTCTTCAATAATGCAAAAGCATGCTCGCATGTCTCAGTCCACTAATAAACAACATCCTTTTGTGTCAGTCTGGTAATCAGTGAAACGATTTTCGAGAAATCCTTCATAAACTGGCGGTAATACCCTGCCAAGCCAAAAAAACTCCTAATCTCTATCATTGACATCGGTGCTGGCCAATCCATAATTGCCTGAATCTTGGCCATATCTCTTGCAATCCCTGCTGCTCCAACGACATGACACAAGAACTTGACTTTTGGAAGCTAAAATTCACACTTACTGAACTTGGCATAACGTCGATGCTCCCTCAACATCTGCAAAGTCTCTTTGATGTGATGCCCGTGATCCTCTCATATCCTCGAGTACATCAGAATATAGTCAATAAAAACTATTACGAAGTGATTGAGAAACAGTTTTAACACCCTGTAGATCAAGTCCATGAATATTGTGGATGCGTTGTTCAGTCCAAATGGCATGACCATGAACTGGTATTGTCCATATCTCGTGCAGAATGCCGTATTGGATCTGTCCTTCTCCTTTTATCCTAAGCTGATGATACCCTGAACTCATATCTGTCTAGGAGAAAAACTGTGCTCCTTTCAGCTGACCGAAAAAATCATCAATCCTCAGCAATGGATACTTGTTCCTGACTGTGACTTAATTCAATTGTCTGTAGTCGATACAGTGTGTCAAGGTGCCGTCTTTTTTCTTTACAAAGAGAAAGGGTGCTCTCCATGGCGACATAAAGGGTGTGATGAATCCTTTATGTCTCAAGTCCTGAAGCTGAGTCTTCAACTCCTCTAACTCCCTCGGGGCCATGCGGTACGACGCTATCAAAATAGGTATAGTGCCAGATACCAACTCAATAATGAAGTCAACCTCTCGTAGTGGCGGTAAACTAGGTAAATCATCTGGAAACACATTTGAAAACTCACTAACAACTTGAGTATCCTTAAGTCTAGGTGCTTGACTATATGTCGCTATGAATAAACAAACCAATGCTTCTTTTTCCTCTCAAGTCGCTGGTCGACCTCTCATGTATACAGTCCTCACTGAACTACCTCTATACATGAATATCGGATGCTCTGGTATCTCAAATATCACTTCCTTGCTGAAGTAGTCGATATGAGCATGATATGTTGCTAACTAATCCATCCTTAATAACGCGTCAAACTCGAACTCAAGAAATCAAAATTTTGCAAACAACTTTAACCTACCTATCTTGACTGGATATCCCTCGATAAGACTATATGTGTAAAACCTATCTATGGCTGCGAAACACAAAATCAAATGCATTCTAAGCCTAACAAGTGTCAATCTTATGATACCTATCATGCAACCAACGATGAAAGAAAGAGTAGATCCATAATTAAATAGTACATGTGAATCTCTACCAGGAATAGAAATCAGACCCTCAATAAGACTACGTGTCTCCTCTGGATGTAACTGTGCAACTATGTGGGCTCCTTTTTGGCCCTGCCTAATCCCGTAATTAATCCCCAATCTCAGTCACGTGGGACTTAACTACGTATTAGTCAGCCTTTTGTCATATTTTCCTTGTTATACGCATTCAAGATATGTAATACACATGTCACGTCATTATTGAATTTCAGAGTTAATTAAAACTTTTTATAGGTTTTTAAGTTTAGCGGAAGTCTTAATAATTATGCGGAAGCAATATAATAAATGTTAAGTGTGGAAACCAGGAAACAACGATCACATGAATATATAATAAATTAGCGAATATAAATAGTGTGATAGTCATAAAAAGTCTGGGAACTAAACATTCAACCCAATGTACAACCCCAAAATGTAACTAAAGGATATAAAGTATATAATACATCAAAATACCAAAAGATAGTCATCAATCTTCTCCTTGCCCAGCCTACTGCTCGATGGATCTGCACCCATCATCATAAAAAGGATGGTGAGTACAAGAAAATAATCTTCTCCTTTCCCAGCCTACTACACGACGTATATGCACCCACCGTTATAAAAAGGACGGTGAGTACAAGAAAATAACAGTAACTCCCGAAGACATGTCTACTCACATTTCCAAATATGGCTAAATGGTGTTTAAAAGCATAAGATAATAGAAGAAGAACTAACATCAGAAATATGCTAGGAAATACCACAATTAAACAAAAGATACTGACTCATAACTAAGTAATGGTGGTCTAGGTCCGGTCAGTCGTGCGTTACGTTACCTCAGCCATTTAAGCCACTTTTATTCAAATGACGTGTGTGTTATCGCACAGTCTAACAACCAACCAACTCTTAATATCAATAGGGACTCTAACCCTAATAGGTATGCATCCCCGGGTATCCAACCCCGTGTACCACGCTATAATGGTGAATGCCGACATCCCTAAGTATCCAACCCCGTGTGTCGCGCATATCTTATAGTGCAATGGGACTAGATGCTAAAACTATTTTATAAGTTCAAGGAGAGAACCTAGAGGTTTACATTATGAGCTAAGCCTAAAAGCTATGAGAAGCACGCTAATCAAAAGTACAAATTCCAATAATCCATTCATATTCCATTTAATCCTAATAGCATGCTATTTATAAATAAATACCATTAAAATAGTAAGCTAAGACATATGACACATGAATATATTCAACGAGTGTAAAATCATCATGATATCATGACATTCAAACTTAACTAGTGAGGAATACCTAACAAAATCATGATATCAGAGTACAACGGCAAATATAGTCAAGATAGACTACAAAACAAGGAGAAAATGGAATGAAATATAAATAAAAAACTTAACGATATTACTCACTTTCAAAACACGAAATTTCCTAGCTTAAATTGGTCATCTCACACCTCACGTTGCATTCCTTACACCAAACGTAAATTTTCTAAGATAATTTCCAATGTTTCATGTGTTAGGATCTTCTTTGAATACTTTTGAGTAATTATAGTTTAGCTGACTGCTTTTATTGAGGTTGTTTCAAGCTATCTATGAGTCTACTCAATTATAACATTTAATATGCTATAAAATACTAACATTTGGACTTTGAGCAAACTCAAACTAAGTCAAACAGTCTTAATACAAATAAGCAAGATCAAAGATCCATAACAGTTTATTTCTATTGAGCAAGCTTAAAACTTATAACAGTCTTAAATATCATCAAGCACATTAAAAATTTATCCTCTTTTGAGTATGCTCAAACTGCACATAATGAGTTTTATGCAACTCAAAAGCTTTTGATTCTTATGTCTAAGAATACTCAAATCACATCATGCTCGGTCCATTTGGCTTAAAACAACTCCATTGGGTTCTAATATCATCATGCAATTATTTATACTCAAATTTCATGTAACAAATATTCAATAACCATTAAGTAAAGTTACTATTCATCCTCTTCACGTAACACAACTCAACAATCATAAAGACTTCTGCAACGATCCCAACAAGGGATTTTCACTAGTTAAAGGTTGATCTACTCTTATGAACCCACGTGCACCAAAACTCATTAATGGTAACAACTTGGAACATAACTTTTCTAGATATTTGTTGAAGAAAACGTACCAAAAGACTTAATGGAGTTGTCTCCTTTCATTCCATGAGCTACACTAAGTTAGATTCATACTCTCTAGCATCAACCTTCTTGGATCTTCAAAATTCCAACAACACATGCAAGATTCTCTACAACTTCTTTGATCTCCTAATTTCCTCACAAGCTCTCTAATGGTGTTGGAGTTTATTTTGCATGTTGAACGAGAGACCATGAAACTTATATAGTAATTGACTTCAAATCTCACCCCACTCACTAATCTTTAGATAAATCAAAGGCTCACTTTTACGCCATCATATTCCAATAAGTCAAAATCAAACCAACACTTGTCCTTTTTTGTATGACACCTATCATGCACTTTATTTTCTATTGGTCCACCTACACATGTCATAAGATATTTCCCATTTTGTTCATGCCCTTTTAAATTAATTACATGCAAGTCTAATTCCACAAACTTAAAAGTTGCCCTTGAATTTCACTATATTTACAATCAAACCATATGTATATTTTATTTAAGTTAGGAAATATTCATTTAGTCTTAATATAGCTATTAACCAAACTATGAACTTTCATTATATGCAAATTCAAAGTCTATTTAAGAACTCATCACAACATCTACTATCCACATCCCACGGTCGCACGCATCTCGAGGCATGTCCTCGCTCTCGCCTTGACGCCTATACACAATAAGTAAAATTGATTAAATTAGTCTACACACTACAGTAAAACTAAAATGTACCTCGACCATATGCCTCGGTCAGTGTGCATATCACGGTGCGGGTCCCACGTCACGAGTTGGTGATCCTGATTACGGGTAAATATGAGATTAGAAATTTAGGTCATGACACAATAATTTCTCGTGTTTTACTATTAACTTGTAGTAGTGGTAAATATGATATCATCTCCACATGGATTTTTGAAATCTCAAAGGAAAGTAACTTTTTATTATTTTTATTAACTTAATTAATCTAGTTAAACATGAATTGAAATGTTAAATAACTTAACAACTATGATTACTTAAATAATCAAACTAACTAAATTAATCTAAACAAATCAAATTCAAAATAAATTAAACAATATTCAAATGCAATTCAATATAAATAAACAAACATATAAACAAACCCTCCACTAAACAATATAATATTTTTGGATTACTTTCAAACGCTAGAATATACTATCATTTCCTACTATAGTTATAATTATAAAACATGGAATCTTGGAATAATTAAACCCAACTTCATAATAGGTTGATAGCCTTTAGCCAGCCACCAATTTTCCTTAATTCAATGAAAATGTCACATTCATATTATTGTAAATCTACCCATTGGATAAAACTCAACCCCATAAAAATACGATAACATTAAGTTCAATGAAAATCATGTCTAATCTAAGCCAATATTACCGAAGCCGCATAATAAACAACTTAGAACATAATAACCTAGAACGTCCACTCGGAAAATGCCTTATAGATTAATCATAGTTACTACTTCTATAATTGTTATAAATAACTATAGACAAATTCAGAATCTTAATATCACATAACATATTTGCAACTATGCATGCAATACTAATCTCCTTTAGTTGTAATACACAAAAACACCTCGTTAATTCCATATTTAAAGTGTATGAATAGATTTAAATCATTAAGTACATGATTCCTTAATTATAACTATCTAGTAATCCAAAATATACTATATTGTCTCGGGTTTTTTTATATTGATAGACTACTCGCTCATGTTGGAAATAAACGGCGCATAAATATAATTAAAAGACATAATGAATGAATAAATACCTTAATATAAATCAAAGCTCCAAAGCATCTTCAAACATATACAATAAAACTAACTTAAAGCAAAAGTTAAAAGCAAAAGGAAGAGAATTAGGAGAGTTATTTCAAAGCTCTCTAAACTTTTTTATAGTCTCCCTACATATACATATCATAAACAAACTCAAATTCTTCACACTAATCTAAAAAACATGTAATCAACCTCAGCGATTCCTAACTTATACACAAATTGTTGAGCAAATCATTGAGTTTAGCTCTCAGCACTCCACTGATTATGCTGGTGATTTATAGTTCATTGTCCAATTTGTTATGGATTCGCTGGCCTTCTTCTACTGCTGATTTACTTGGTGATTCCTAGTGTTATTCCAAATTGCTAGGTAAGCAAGTGCATTTTTCCGGTTGATTGTTTGTCTTTTCTTTTTCTTTTATATTTCTTCATTTTTCTATTTAAAACTTGATATCACAAAACAAGAGAATACCTAGTGTAATATTATCATTTATGTCTAAGATCATCCTAAATTACACTATAAAATGTGTCTAATTATTGACTTGTCAAAGATTTGGTAAATTATGCGTATTTAACAATCCTAAGTAGTGGAAAACCCGACAAATTGATACCATGTATAAATACCATGTATAAAACAAAAATGAAATAATACAACAAGAGATTCATATACATGAATTCACTGTTCTACAGTCCCAGAAACCCAACAAAAACATAAATATATACATATTGTAGCCAAGCACGGGCTGGTATCACTATCTTTGAGGTAAACGTCCAATACCTTATTGACCTTGCTCATTTAAGGAACTGGATTCGGTCATCTAACAAATACAATGTCGAGTCCAGTGAGTAAAATCTCAAGAGAAGTCCACATAATATTCGTGAAATAAAACTGATAAACTATGAGACATGCGAATATGACTTTTGGCAATAGTAAGTCATACTCCCATGAATGTAGGCGGCATACGACAAGAAAAAATAATAGCGATTAATAACACAACACATACTAAATAAATAGGCTCATAAATAAAGCATTAATAAATAAAAAATTGAATAATCAAGAGAAAACCCTTACCTAAACCAACAGGTAATCGATAAAAAAGGACATGAACCACGTATATACTTGCAAGCTTACAGTGACTACACCCCAACTACGGTTAACAGATGAACCCCTTCCAGGCGCTATTTAAAGTCAAGGAAACACCTTAGATCCCTCTCGAATATTGTAGATTGTCACATCCCAAATTTCTAATCGCGTTATAAATTCTTAATCAAGATCACCGACCTGTGACGCGGGACCCACATCGTGATCGAGGCACGTGTGCAAGATATTGTTACATTTTTGTGATGATTTCTTAGTGTATCGTACATGCATAGACTAATAAATTACCTTTATTTGTTATTTATAGGTGTCGATACGTGAGTAGGGACACGCCTCGAGATGCATGCAGTCTTGGGACTGGGTAGAGAGTGACATGGTAATTCATTTTTTTAATTGGATGTATTAATGTGGCTTAATTACTTAAAATTGATATGGCTATAGCTGATTTATAAGAAATGTAGCTTAAGTTAGTAAAATAAAACAATAGTCATTTGATGTTCCTCGAGATACATATGGACACATCAATATACCAATGGAGTATGAATTGGTGTTAACAAGGGTGAGTTAGTGGAGAGTTAGTGGATTTGAAACAAAAGGAAAGTCATTAGATTAGTCTCTAGATGAGCGTGTACATTAATGGGTATAAATCAATCCTTCATATATATATATATATAAGTGCTTGTGATGAACATGCAAATCATGGATCCATTAAGAGAGGAAATTTTGAGGTGATTAGTTGTTGGAATTGGGGTTTCACGAGGGGAATTTCACCATCAAATGAGAAAACTCAAGTGTAGATAACAACTTACAACTATAGGTAATGCATCTACCCACCTATACTTTCATTTTCTTGACTTGTAGGCATGAAATCAAAGGGGCTATTCTTTTATTCAGTTTCAAAGCATTTCATGAGTTAAATATATTCAAATGAAAGCTTTGGTTGGAGATTTGAAGCTCAATTTTTAAGATTTTAAGTTTGCTTGAAATTGGGTGCATTCCAATGAAATTTGAATTTCTAAAAAATCAGTGTTCAAAGTGTATTATTTTCAAAATTCATTTGCATATTTGAATTCCTTGAGATTTTCTAATATTCCAACTATCAAGAATTTCAAAAATTGATTTTGGAATAAAAAAGTTATGAATTTTACAAGTTTTGAGTGTTCTTGAGTTTTTTCAATTAAATGCATGTTAAAGTCTCTAAATTTTGATGTAATTGATGAATTATATGAAGTGCATGGTGTATGGTTGATGGAGAAGGATGTTACGGATCCCTAGTGGTGGAGAATGGGGATTCAGGGCTTTAAAAGAGGCCATTCCCGAGAGGAAACTCAGATTTTCGGTTGCAGAATTCTAGGTTCCAGCGCGCCAAGCATGCTAGAGAAAAACTCCTAACGCGCTAAGAGGGCCATTAGCGCGCTAGGTAAACTACCTAGAGCGCAGGGTACTCTGACAGCACAAAAATTTGCAATTTTTCAAAACACACTTAACCTATCTAGATTAGCCTAAAACCCAAACTAAGGGTCTAAACTAATACGTACTAAATTATACCAGGAGCCTAGGAAAAATTCTCAAGAATCCGGTTATGCGTTTTGTAGTGTCGGGAGGTCGGTTAAGCTAGGAAATACATTGCGTGACTTGTAAGTAATCTCGTTGAGGTTCCTATTCATATTTTATTCCAATTTTGCTCTATTTACAGTTTATCTAACTATGAAATGCCTTGTATTCTGATATCATGAATTTGTTTCATATTCTACTCATTATATGAGTGTTTTTATTATGATATCATTTGCTTATGGAAATCATCGACTCTATTCTTGTGTTCTATATCTTCCTTGCTATTTTGATAAAAGTATGATCAAGAATAACATGTTGTTATGATTAGAGTAATGAAATTAGAGTATATATATGAACTTGTATTCTTTGAATGTTGGCTTTGAAGCATATTTCCTTGTCTTGGAATCCTTAATGCGAGTATTCCTTAAAATTACAAAGTAGTGGTAGAATCTAGGGTCCATTGCACGATTATGAGATGCGCGGCACACGGGGTCACTAGACTACTAGGGATGTTAGCACTCACCAGTACACTTGCGCATTACACGATGTATGGGACTCAGGGTAGTCGACAAGTATGTATATATAGATGATTTATTTATGCGTTGAGCTTTGCTCCACCTTTGAGGATTTAGATATAGATGATAATGGAGTCGTAGAGATCAGCTCCAAATTTCGATATAGGTGTAGAGAACAGCTCCGCATTGAGATAGTAGGATAAAGGCCTATGTGATAGGACTCACGGCCGATCGGACCTAGATCTTTACTATTTAGCATGTGTCGGTTTCATTTTGTTTAACTATGGTATTTTCTAGCTTATTTCCATTTCAGCATTTCTTCGCTATATTTTATGCTTTTAAATACCAATCGATTATGTTTGGAAATGTACATAAGAATCTCTATGAATTACTTTATTACTTATTGTACTCACTATCCTTTTTATGACGGTGGGTGTAGATTCGTTGAGCAGCAAGCTGGGCAAGGAGAAGATCTGCGACTATCTTAAGCATTCGACGATTCTTCTACTTCTTATCTTGTAGGTCTCAACTTTTGATGCATTATCTACTTTACTATTTTCTATACATTTGGGGTTGTATATTGGATTGAGCATATAGTTCCTCGACTTGAAACTTAGTTATCACACTGTTTATTATCCTTTTGATATTTATATGCATGTGGTTTCCGCACTTAGGATTTTTAATAATTGCTTCTACATAACTGTTAAAACTTCTGCTAAAACTTTTTAATCGTAAAAGTTTTAATTAACTCTGAAATTCAATAATAATGTGATATGTGTATTACTTATCCTGAACGTGTTTAACAAGGAGAATAGGACAAAAAAGGCTAACTAATATGTAGTTAAGTCCTATTTGGCTGAGATTATGGCTTAATTACAAGATTAGGTCGGACGATGCTCTATTTTAAAGAAGGGGCCGTCATATAGATATATTCTACTACCATCGACACGAGCACTAAACATAAGCAACCTGTGCAAGTGATTTAGCCATAACCAACATATATGCAAACCAAAAATTTGAGTGAAAACCCATGTGTGCCCACCAGCAGTTACACATGTAATCCGATACCGATAAAACATGCCATGAATTTTGTGAAGTTTTCTAATGGGGTTACGTGACTCAAAAGTCGTGCTCCAACTTCCTTAGACTCTCAAATCCAACCTTTACTCGCTCCTAGTACTCGAGCTACAGTCCCTTGTGTCCTATATGGGTAAATTATATTGGTTTTATATTATATTAATGTATTTAAGTCATAAGACCAAATTATAACTAAATCCCAAGAATTATTAAATTATTATTTTCTCGGCTAAATTCCTCAAAATAGCACAAACCTTAAAATTGGAAATTGGTGTGTCATTAATGGTTTATGGTAAGCTACGTTATTAAAGCACATTTTTCTTGAATTTTCTGCAGGGTGGTTAGTGATAATGGTCATTAGCGTGTTAACGAGGTTGAAACCTACAATTTCCAACGCCAAAATTATGTGATTTCTTCCTTCGTGGCCTTCGCCCAAGCCGTCGACCCTACCCTCTCCTTATAGGGAATCACCACCTCCGAATAACAACCAATAAAAACAACCATACAACAATTTGCATCAATTTATAAGATTTCATGCATTCATTTTAATTTTCCCAATTTGGGCCAATTTCTCAATCATTAATGGAAATCAGTTTTAAAGACACAATTGGGTTGTCCAAATGAATTAAAGAAACATATAGGAATGCCTAAAAACAATGAGTTACTACTTCATATTCGTTTTGCCATAAATCCCCAAATTTAAGCTTCATTTGACCATTTTAGTAGAGTTTAAGCTTGAAAAGGATGGAGAGATTGATTACTTTGTTGATGAACTCTTAGATTTCTAAAGTTTCCCAACTTCAAATCACAATCTTTAGCTTCCAATTCTCTCTAGCGTTGCTGAAATTTTGAGGTTACGCATGTTGGTTTTGAATCAAGAACCTACTAAGGCCCCATTTTATGCTGTGTAAATTAGATTTTAGCCCTTGATCTAAATGTGTACACCTATCTCTAGAAAAATTCAGGGATCCTCATTAACTGAGTCACATACTCCAGTGACATACACATTTGTACATATCTAGCCTATGAATCATCATCTAGGATCATCTAGATATAGATCTAGGGTCCTAGATTAATCTTTATAAACCATAAGCCTTATATTATTTGATCTAATTTAATTAACTTAGGCCCATTCATACTAATGATTGGTGTTGTTAGATACACATATTGATAATTTAGTGGTCCCACCAATCACTGACTACCCGGCACCCGGTGCCCCGTGCCTCGATACGTATCTCGAGATATATCATATTTCACTTTATTTAATTAAATGACTTAGAATATGGTTTAATTAGATATCACATTCTAGTTCTTACCCTATTCTAACATCCCCGATTCACTCCTACCCAATTCCCGCATTGACACGCTTCCCAAGGTAACTCTTCGTCATACCAACTCACCCGATAACAACGTACACACATGCAATACAATACAATAATAATATAATGATTTTTAAAACTGGATTATAAGCAACCATCATCCATAAATAACATATTCATTCGGTTCTCGTGTCCGAGTCAACCGAGTTGTCCACGCAATGCTTAAATTATGATTGTTAATCTCTGAAATTAATGTTAATCCAAGTTTAATTAACTTGGGTCGTTACAGAACATCATACAAAACATCGATCAAGATGTCAACATACCCTCTTATTTTTGCAAAAGCTTTCCATTTGCAGTTTAAGTTGGAGCACAAGTCTTACTAGGCTATAAGAAAGCTTAATATGCAACTTGATGAAGTAGGGGATGAAAGGAAACTGGACTTGCAAAAGCTGGAGGAGATACAAAACAATGCATACAAGAGTGCTTGTATATATAAAGAAAAAACTAAAACATTTTATGATCGAAACATCTCTCGAAAAGAGTTTCGTGTAGGACAAAAGGTATTTTTATTTCAATCTCATCTTAATATTTTTGCAGGAAAGTTGCAATTGAGATGGATGGAACTATACGTGGTACTCACAATACAAAATCATGGAGCCGTGGAAATCCATAACCCGAAAACTGGCAATGCATTTAAAGTGAATGGGGATAAACTGAAATCATATTATGAAGATTTCCCACACCAGTTTATGGAGGATGAGACGCTTCACGAGCCAAATATGGTAAGTAAAAGGTAAATTCGTCGAGCCAACAACATTAAGCAAAAACGCTACTAGGAGGTAACCCATGAACAATTTTGTAGTTAGTAATCGATTTTAATTCTTGTTTTTCTTATTTTCCTAACCATGCATGAAGTATTGTACTAAAATTCTATATATATATCATTCATCTATTTCAACCATTATTGTTATTTATATTCTCAACATACTTTTGAACCCTGATGACAAGTTTCAGAATAAGTATGGGGGTATTAAGTACGTGGACAGAGTAATCAATAAAAAACCATATAACCTTGAGGACAAGGTTGCTATTTAAAGAAAAGTTTGGCTTAATTTTTAAAGTTTGGGGGTATTAGGTAAATGGAAGATAAGAAATTGGTATCCATAGAAAATGGAGCAGGGATTGTACAATAAAAAACCATATAGATAGTGAAAGTGAGGATCTCTAGATAAATAAATGGTGAAAGTTCATAAAAAGAAACTCTTATTAAGAAATAAAGATTTAGCTCGAGTGCTTCTAGCTAGGTTAAGTAAGTTTTTATAATGTTATGAACCATTTAATAGCCTACCTTTAGAAAAGCCCTATAGACTTTTAAAGGTGTGAAAATATGCAAATAAGCAAAAAGTGGTGATAAATTCCATTTAAAAGAATCTATTTAATAAGGAGATCAATTTGGATCTACTGCTTAAATGAAGAGACCCAGAAAACCTAGAAGTAAGTTGAAGGTTATGGTTTTTAAATGGTTCGAGTCTTGAAAAAGTGTTGTCTTAGAAGGTGAACATGTTCGACCAGCTTTCAAAAATTTCAAGTCTCTTGTTAAACAGATTGACCAAGTTTCAATTCTAAGGACTCCATTGTTTTGCAAAGTAGGTATAAAGTCTTTAGGAAAGCATCACTCAATTTTATCACAATGTATTTAGTTGTCATAGTCAGATAACCCTTTGCTTGGGATGTGCAAAGTTTTAAGTTTGGAAGTATTTGATGAGTCATTATTTATGCACTCTTTCATAAATGTTTTGCTATGTAAATTAAGTCTAAAGTCGTGTTTTATGGCTCTATATGATTACTTTAGAGATTTACAGGGTATTATAGTGTTTGTGCGGGAATTAGAAAAACTCGGGAAAGAAGTTAAATTTCGATTAAAAAAAGCATGGTTGTCGCCTCCAGAAGGAACTGACAACACCATGGAGAAGCCACGGTGCCAAGCAGGGCATCAAGGTAGAACAAGGAATGGCATCAGAAATGAACAAACGATGTCAGAGTTACGACAGACGGTGTAACCCATAACGCCAAGATCATGAATAGAAACTTCTGAATGACTTGCTTAAAGACTTACTATATTATGCCATGTCATGACTTGGTGCCATTCTCACATAATGGCGGCGCCAATGACGGCGCCAGATTCGCAGAATAGAAGTTTTTTTAATTTTTAAAAGGTTTTTATTTCTCGAGCTTTCCTATTCTTGTACCCAAGCTCACTTATATAAAAGAGGGACCACTATAGAAAAAAACACATTATAATTCAGATTGATTTAGGAGTAGAGCAAGGTAGAGTAGCCATGTCCGACTAGGTTCTTTAACACCTAGGTCGGGGGTGAAGCTTCCTAGCTAGTAGTGGATTTGTTTTCATGTCTTGTTGATGTTTTCTTTAATAATAGTGTTTTGTTTCAATTATGTGTCTTTATGTTATGGTTTTTAATGATTTCTCAATGGTAGTTTAGAGTTTGTAAGTTCATTGTAAATCTCTGGGCATAAATCGATTGACCTGCTATCAATTAAGTTGAGTCCATGATACCAACCGAGTTGAGAAATGGAAATCACCTATAACAAGAAACCTGACATACTTATTTTTCTCGGAGAATAATATCGAGAACTAGGTTAAATCTTGAAAGCGATTTCCTAAGGTTATTTAGGGACAGGTGTTCCTACAAAGCTATTAATGTTGCTCATGTGCTAAATCTTGATAGCAGTTGCCCAAGGTTGTACGATCAAGTAAGAAAAGTATTTAGAGAGCGGCTGCCCTATCTATTGAGAATAGAGTTGTTGCCCTATCTAGGAAAACTGTTTTAAAACCCATCTTTTAAAATCGATGATGCAAGACATGGAAACAACATAGGGCTAGATTGTGGATTCCTAAACTTAAATATGCTTTACTATTTTTGAGTTTCAATTTTTTACTTCCTTGTTTAGTAGACCTTTAGGATAGAACTCTTTAAAAAAACCCCCATATTTACTTTTCTGTTTGTTGAACTCAGTTTAATCCTATGAATTCAACCTCGTTCTTGCCAGTGATGGCCCGTTTCCCCAAATAGGGTATTGCCCAGCCTAACCTTGTCTTTAAGTCTTAATCCATGCCATATAAGACTTAACAACGTATCAGTCAGTCTTTCATCTCATTTATCCTTGTTATATGTGTTCAAAATAATTATTATTAACTTCTTGTTAGTCGTGATATTCAGAGTGAATTAAAAATTTATATCACTTTAATATTATCAATAGAAGACTTAATAAAATTAGTGGAAGCATTAAAAAACACCTACTATGAAAACTAGGTGAAAAAATGATCACATAAAACTAAACAAGGTAATGCATGTTTCAATCAGGAAAATTAGTCTCTCATCTTAATATACATCTCGAAATTATACGAAAAGACGTAGGTAATAAATACACAAAATTATCACCTACAAAAGAAGCAAAACAACACGCTGAGAGGTCGGAGGTAGTCGTCAATTTTCTCCTTCCCTCGTTTGCTACTCGATAGATCTGCACCCATCTTCATAAAAAGGAAAATGAAGTAAAGTAGAAAGTAAATCCTGTGGACTATTCATCCATATTTCCAATATGATTGAAGATATCTAAAAGCATATAAATAGCGAAGAAATGCTCAAAACATAAATATGCTAGAAGATACCACAGTTAAAACAAATGAAATTGATACACGGAGAAGTAGTAATGGTCTAAGTTCGGAGTCTCGATATCTCTCGGTAATCTAACCCTGTGTAACACTCCAACTCTTATACCAGGTAAGACATTAACCATATAGAGTCCTGACATCCTCAAGGAATCTAACCTCATGTGTCGCACGTATTCATAAATTAGGAAAGTCATCAGCTGTATGGTGTCCCGACATCCCTGAGGAATCTAACTCCATGTGTCGCACAAACTCATAAATTAGGGATACTAGATTCAAGAGCTAATTTAATAATGATAAGAAATGACTTAAGATTGGATTTTCCAACATAGCACATGCTTATCAAAAGTACATAAGAACAGGAGTACAACCAACATCCAAACTACACTAATAGCATGTTATTTCTACATTTACCAATATGCATAATATCATGGAATAGTATGGAACAAGGAAACAAGAATATGAGCCAATAAGTATGGTTCAACACTAATAATGTTATGATAACAACACTCATACAATGAGAGAAAACAACCAAGTCATAGCATCGGGATCGCAATAGTTATATCAGTCTAAAAGACTATAAAAAAATAATATGAAAAGGAAATTAAGTGGAGAGAATTGGCTCAACAAGTTTACTTACAAATCACATGCAATCCTAGGCTAATTCGGCCTCCAGACACCCTGTAACTCACCAATAACCTCCCGAGACTCTCATCTAAGTTCCTGGGGTTAAATAAGGTGTTTTAGAACTGGTCCAAGCTATTAAAGTTGGATTACGTTGATTAGAAAAACCTCTAGACTTTTATTTACAAATTTACTATTTTCAGGGTTTAATGCTGTGATGGTGCCATGTGTACAAGGTCACGGCACCATCACGACATCACCCTTGTGCTAAGCCAAAGGGCATGGCATTGTGGTGGTGCCATATGTTTAGATGCACGATGCCACGACGACGCCGTGTCATATTTCCCTCATTTTCCAAGTTAACTTAATGTTGCAACCTGACATCGTGTGTATAAAGGCACGGCACCGCCATGGTGTCAAGCTTGGGATACACTTTATTGGGTATATTTTTTAATTCAAATGATTACAATCCCATGTACACTTCAATGAAATCAAATATTACTTAAAACATCTCCAATCACCCATAATTCAAAGCTCTTTTGATTTAAAACCCCAAAAATTACAAGTTTTGTTGAATTTTTACAAAAATGGTGATGAATGTTAGAGTACCTAGTCGTGGAACTTCTCCAAGTTGATCAACCACACCCAAATTCACTGAAATTCTTCATCAATTTTTTGATTCTTCACTCCAAATCTCCTCTCTCTCCCTATGCATGTAGATGAAATAGTTGTTTGCATGAAAATCCCCCCAAATCAATTTATATAGTGACGTGATTCACTTGTGACCCTTGATCTTGTGTGATCTTGTGTGAAACACACATTTCTAAGAACATCTAAAAACTTAAATCTTGGTCCTACAATCCACTAAAACATCCATATTAACACCTATTCATACACCAAGTTACCTAGTGATGATGACAACCTGCATCTCGAGACATATCAATACTTGTTATATTATTATTCCTAACTTAGGTCACATTTATGTAAATCCAACTAGATACACATTAGATTAATTATTCTAATCACATATTTAACTAAATTAGGACTTACCATATCACTCACTACCTCGGTCGCACGCCGGCATGCATCTCGAGGCGTGTCTCCACTTGCGTGCCAAAATTTCAAAAATAATACTAAATAAATATTTTCCGAGTATAGTGTACACATATACATCACACTAGGCATCCATCACTCAAAAATAATATATTACTCGGTCCTCACGCTGAGTATTGGGACCGTGTACCCACTCTCGGGCCACATCACGAGTCAGTAACCTTGATAGGGACTAATTTACCATTAGTAAAGTTCGAGCTATCACATTGCCTTTACTACATTCCAGTAGGATTTTTAACCTTTTATGGGCTATATTTGACACGTGCTACACTTGATCAATCAAAAAGATTGTTTAGTGTGATTTTAGGAGATCAAACCATTGCAAATCTAGAGGTCATCACTGAGGTAAATTAGGTTTGGTTTTTTGAAATTCAATTCATGGGTAGGTGATGATTTCTCTATGAATTATTGCTATTGATTACTAGAAATGGGTTTATACCTCATTAATATTCCTCCCTGATGTGTTGGGGGAGTGTTTAATGTTGTTGTTGTGGTTTAGTGGATTGAAAAGGGGCTGATGCCCTGATAACTATCGAGATTGAAGGGTGGAGCGAGCTCCCTATAGCAGAGGAAGCGCGCTCCCTTCATAAGTTGTCAGGAGTCCTGTTGGTGGAGCACGCCCCACCAAGTGAGGGAGCGCACTCCCACCTTCGAAAACAACACTATTCTATGTTTTGGTTAGAATTTCTTGAGGTCTTAGGGACGATTCAAGGGTTTTAAATATAGCGTATTAGACCTATATTAACCACAAATAGTTTATGATAGGTTTTGGAACACCCAAAAAACTTCGGTGACCTAGAAATTTAGGAAATTTGGAAATGACACCTAAACTGAGGTAAGTATGGATTCGCTTATCTATCAACATTGCCTAAATATTGTAGTATATGTAGTTCATATAGTTTATGGATTGAATGGGGGACTATGTACACTGTGATGTATTTATTAAAGGAAAAACGATGTATGATGTGATCAGCAAGAGTAAATCTTGGAATTGAGAACATGTTATATAGGATATGGGTTTAATTCTCGGCCTATATGTTGAATCCTACTTAGCTAAACAGGTTGCGTTGATTACATATTCACTAGAGGGTTTGGGATAGAACCATTGACCATTAATGGATTGGCTAGACAACACATAGACCAATGTATTGGTCTAGCAATCGCATTAATGTTGTCAGTGAGTAATCGACCATAGATTTTCAAATGAAATGGGAATCACAATGTAATAGTCATTGACATTTTGACTTACAACCGTTGTTTATTGGATTATATGTTTTTCATAATCCTATTAGTTATCTTTGGTGCATATTGTTAGTGCATGTTACTCTTAATTATATGGAATATTTAAGGCTTTGTGAGTCCTTACTTACTGAGCAAGTTGGAGCGTTTACCCCAAATCTAACATTTCAGGTTTTCAGCCTAGCACTTCAGCAAAGGGAAAAAAGAAGATTTATGGTTCTATTATCTTCTATACGATGTAATGAGCCTTCCTACATATATATACACTATTTGAATTACCTTATTGTAAATGAACACGGTTGGGAGGTTTTAAAAATGAGTTTTAGGTTTTCATAAACTCGTATATATATATATATATATATATCATTTTGATTATCAAAAAGGTTTAATTTTTTGTTGCTTATATATTTTATTTTATTTCGATATCGATATATAGGTTGAGTTTATCATGTACATAATGAGAGGTTACTGGATCTATGTAAGTCTGGTTGAGTTACCGGGGCTTAATTAGGGTTTTAGGTTAAGTATTGCCTTAATCGAGATAAGGGATGCTACACCACTGGATGTCGGATAGTCGGAAGGTAGTGGGACCACAATGTGTCGATTATGTGACTAATTACACTAACTATATGTAGAAAAATGCACAAGTTAAATTAATTGAATCAATTGATCACAAATGCCTATAGTTGGATGAAAAAATTGATAAGTCATAAATTTTCCTTGAGATTCGCACTAAAATGGAATCCTATGAGATTTGAGTTGGGAATTAGTGTCAACAAGATGGAAGCTAATGGAGTAGGAGTTAACAAGAGCCATGTGATCAATCTTGAGATGAGCATACACATACTTCATGTGAGGTCAAAATGAAAGTCATCCACACACTATAAAATGGACACTTAAGCATTCCACCTTCATTTGCATATTCGTGCAACAAAAATCAGAGCTGAACCCATCTTAATTACTAGAAAACTTGGAGTTACAAGTGAGCAAATCATCAACCATGGGAGACCCAAAGGCTAGGTGATCAAGCATGGAGTCTTAGGCAACCAATTCCCACTTGATGCTTTCGGTTCTAGCTAATGTATGTATGTAATCAAGGGCTTTGAATTTTGAGCATTTAGGTGATTTTTTAGTAACTTTTGATCAATTAGACACCATATTTAAGTTTCCCAAATCAAATTTCAAAAATTGTAAAGTTTGACCAAATTGAGGCATTTTGCATGAAACTGAAATTAGGAATTCTGACCTATAAAATGATTTGGTTGTTGAAAAAATGGAATATTTGAATTTCTGGTGTTTTTCCACTCAGTCTACTATATTAGGTTTTTAGTTTTGGGTAAGAAATGAATTTGTATTGAATTTTTCAAGTTCATGAAGTTATAAAACAAAGCTAGAAATTCTGCATGTTGTTGTTATGATCCATTCTCTATAATTTGGAAATAACTTTCTCATTTTTAATTAAAACGCAGTCATTCTGGTGGCATTTGACAGCTAATTCAAAGGAGAACAACTTTTGCTAGCTAAAAGATTTTGAAATTCGAATGTTTTCAAGTACAAAAATGCTCCACAACTTTGGTGATAAATATGAAATTTATGGGTTCACGATTTTGATAATGTCCTGATGTTTTAAGCATAACTCCATCATTTCTTACTAGATTGAGTTCATCATTCAATATGAAGTTCTAGGATATTTTATGGGCTTCAATTAAAAAATCGTGATTTTTTAAGCTATGGTTTAGGAGAAATGAAATTTTCAAAGTTGCTAGTCAGATTATAAAACTGTTTTGACTCATTGCGGTAAAATTTTCGTATCTCCCTTGTTTCTTATCGAATTTGCACAAACTTTATAGTTCTTTAAAGCTAAGATAGATAACAACTTAGAGTCATAAGATTTTAAAAATCAAGTCATCTTCTTGGTTGAAATGAGTTTAAAGTTAATGTTTGTGTGTAGGGACAATTTTTTAGTAGTGTTAAGAGTCGTTTTGGTTTCGCTTGATCTAAACACTTAATAAGGAACTAAGACTTTCCTAATTCAGTTTAATTGACTTTAAGAATTTAGGGAAGAGTACCAAGAGGTCGTACGTGAGTTTCAGGGTGTCAAGAGAGCGGAATAACTTAAGATTGCTTGAGAATAATGTAAGTAAACATGCAGGGCGATTGTCTTTATTTCTTTCCTTCTGTTCATATTTATTTGTAGCTATTCTAGCTGTCACTACTGAAATTTTTGATCATATCATGATTCTTTTGTCTCCTCTTCATGATGTTTTATATAGTTCATTGTAATCTCCCTTTTGATGAATTATGCAAGCTTCTTTTACTACCTTGACAATCCTTATCCATGCTTGAAATGTGTATTACCTATTTGTTGATTTGATTCTCATGAATGGTCAAAATAGCATGCTACTAATCTTTTTTGAAATAACGATCTTGTTTATGGTCCTATATATGTTGATAAAAGCATATCTTATCTTATTACTGTAAATGGGTACTCTATAAGTTTGTGGTTCTAAGAATTAGTTGAGTATGACTTGTATGATGTTGTGATTTGAGATGGACAGGGTCCCGGTTGAGCGGTTCGATACGTTCCACAGACATTTTAATAGCTATGTTCCTAGTTGTAACCATCATGGATTTGGTCGTGTTCCCGTCGCATATTTCTAAGGAACCTTTTCGGATTTGGGGCTCGCCATAAGACTGTATTTCTCGCAAATATATCGGGGAAACCTTATGGAGATAGGGCTTTGTTCTTACCTGTGGCCTAAGGAACCCCGTTAGTTCGCGTTGTGTTTCACTCATTTTGGTCGGAAGGCCATTATCATTGAGTCTAGGACTTCCTAAGTGCTCGAACTCAATATCACTCTTATTGCACTTTAGTTTCCTCACTCACGGACTTACTAGTTTCCCTTGGTAACTACTTGCATACGTTTTCCTTTTGACATGCCTTTAGTTACATGTCTTTCTATTCATGGAAACGTGGATAAGTGGCCTTAGGATTTACTCATTAGAATTTTCATCTTTGGTGACAATTTCATAATCGTTGAGCAGCAGGCCATGCAAGGAGAAAATTTGCGACTACTTCTAAGCCCTAGGCAACGCCCTGCTACTCATTGTGTAGGTTTTTGGACTTTTAATGTATTTACTTACTTTATGTCTTTCATATACTTTTGGGTTGTATATTAGGTTGAGCGACTAGTTCCTGAATTGACACATGTTTATTACACGGTTTATCGCCTCTTGTGATATATATACATGTGATCGTTGCTTCGTGGTTTCCACATTTAGGACTTATTAATAACGCTTCCGCAATTTATTTAAGACTTCCGCTAAAACACAATAAACTGTTAAAAAGTTTAATCAACTCTGAAAATCACGAATAACGAGATGTGAATAATACTTATCCTAAACACTAATAACGAAATGAATAAGACAAAAGGCTAACTAATATGTTGTTAAGTTCTACGTGGCTAGAATTATGGCTTAATAACGAAATAAGGCCGAGCGGTGCCTTGTTTAGGGAATCGAACCGTTACAATGCAATCCCCATCCCCGTCCTCACTTATAGTAGGGCGCAGATTCCTTGCTTGAAATTCTCTACTAGGAAAATTTTGACCCTCATTCCTCACCCAACGGAGATCCCCACCCCTATCACTTTTTCACATAATAGCTAATAAAAGATATCAAATACATTATAGATCCAAAATTAAAATCATTAAAAGCTTTTTCTTCGCAATTGGAAGTTGGTTTTCAAATTTCATGTGAAACATTCACCATACAAAAAAGGGAAATATAAGATTTAATTATTTTGATGCAATTTCCACCAAGATCTCGTGGCGATTTCCTTTGGGCAGTGGTGAATTCCCATGGAGATTTCCCATGGCAGGGAAGGGTAATACCACCCCCTCGCCCTCGATGGTGGGGAGGAAATTCCCTCGTCATCAGCCCCGTGGAGATTAATTGGCGATGAGTCCCTGCGGGAAATGAGGATTCCCCGCCCCACCTGCATTCCTAAACAAAACGCACATCCATATATGACCATCCACCAAAATGTCGTTCGGTTTACATGATTTGGTGGAACGAATTGCAAAATTGCATCTAAGTAATGGGGTTAAGACTTAAGAGTTTGAGGGGTTGTAAAATTGTGGAAACTCCATTCCCTTCAATTTGGTGAATCACGTTTTTTTAAATGAAAATCGTTGTCAAACCACGAGTTTAACAAACCGCATCAAACCAGAGTGTTTGAGCGGTTTTAGGAGTCATTTTTGGAACTCAATCAACCAAAATCAAACAATCGTGAAATAATAAATTAAATTAAATTAAATCCAAAACTAACAAAATGTTGGTTCGAGCATTGAATTTGAAGAAGAGAAGAAGCTCTTCGTGTTCTCCAACAACAACAACAATGGCGTCCTCGTCGGGCTCTCTCTTCTTCAATCCGCTCCCCCGAATCGACCGAAACCCTAATTTTCTCCCAATTGCCCCTCCAAGAACGAGAGCGATCTTCAATTTCTCAGCGAATTCGGATCAGAAGCCAAGAAGTGCGGTGGATTCTGAGACAGAGAGGAAGTCGTTCGCTGTGGCGACTGGGAAGTTGTTCATCGGACTCGCGTCGAGGTTCATCAAGAGCAGGGGCAGAGCTCCGGTGACGATGTTCAGGGACGGAGACGAGGATGGTGAGGAGTATGGTCCGCGAGGCGGCGGTGGTGCGGCGGTGATGAACGACGGAGAGATGGTGTGGGAGCAAAGGAAGGAGGACGTGGAGGCGGAGAAGGAGAGGATGAAGAAGGTAACTAGCCCTGGGTTTAGTTTCTCCGCTGCTGGGTTACTCTTTCCTTATCATTTAGGTGTTGCTCAGTTGCTTATTGAGAAAGGATACATCAAGGTGAGGACTTTTCGATTTCGCCTTCATTCATTCATTGATTGACAATGTCTTCTATGTGAATAAGAATGAATTAACCCAGACGGATGTGGCGAGTCAAACAGTGTCTGAATACCAATGGTTACTCAAAAAAAAAAAAAGTTATTTAACCTCCTTTGTAGAATGCCTAACAAATAATGAGAATGCCAAAAGAGTGTTCTTGAGCTGTCAATCCAGGCTCTTGGAGATTGACGCTCACGCATAGGTAGGATGAGCATAATCAATAAACCCTTCCGGTTGTGGCATAGACACAGACAGGTTCAGTCAAGTTTCCATGAAGAAACGCATTGTTTACATCTAATTGCTGAATATACCATTGGAAGGAGACAGCAATAGAGAGGACAATGTGAATGGTTGATGCACTTTAATAACATGATTAAATTTGTTAGAGAAATCCAAACCAGGAATTTGGGTAAAATCCTTGGCGACCAATCTTGCATTATATCGTTGGACAGGACCATCCCTATTAGTTTTGACCTTAAAGATCCATTTATTATTCAGAAGACTTTGAGAACTATCTGTTGGAACCAAAGACCAAGTACAACCCTGAAAACTAACTCACAGAGCAAGAACAAAACATAAACAGAGAAAGATGTGTAAATAAGCTCTGCACAGTTTGCTCAGATGAAACTGAGCACTGTGTCTCTATTTATAGACTGGTTAACGCTTACATAGACGCGACCACGTATACGCGTATCCTATGACAAGCTATCACGCCTATTACATAAGATTACATCAGTAACAACCAAGTCTCTAGAAGCTACTGAGTAGTGATCCAATGCTAATGGCTTCGCCTAATAGTTATCAATTTAGTAACAGTTTTTTTCCAAGTGAAGCTATCATAAGATTATGGTGGATTAAATTACTTTTTAAGCTTTGCCCATCTTCTTTGAGCGTTCTGTTTTTATATAAAATTTCAAAATTAAGGCTGAGATTCTCTTATTGAATTGTGAAGGAATATTTCTTCTCCTTACACAATAAAAATCATCAGGTTGCAGTTGCTGGCATTATTCTTCCTTGTTTAAAGTGTTATTCGAATTTAATCATCTCCATATGAAAACATGTTGTTCCTCTGTGATACAGGAAACCACACCGCTGGCAGGTTCCTCAGCTGGTGCAATAGTTTGTGCTGTGATTGCCTCTGGAAGCAGCATGAAAGAAGCCCTAGAGGCGACAAAAATCTTGGCTGAAGATTGTCGTAGTAAAGGGACTGCATTTCGCCTAGGGGTATCTTCAGTTTTACTGCTGATACTTGTTTCATGGATTTGATTTTACTATTGAATCATCTGATGTTCCTCAAATGTGACAATCATGAACTGCCTCCTTTTATAATATATAAAGATATAAATATCATTTAGTCATTTACTAAACTGCTAGCTTTAGAAATTTGTATTTCACCAGGTTTGGGATCCAAATCTAACCATCCCAAATAGTAGAAATAGTGGACCAATGTTAGGTTATATGTTGCAAAATCATAAAATCCTATGCCTTTGAAGACATCCAAGAAAATCATAAAATCCTATTAGTGCTTCTAGTATAATTTCTACTTCAGTCAGTTCTTGTTGGATGCCAGTTGTGAACAAGTTCAAACAAGGTAAAAACTCCATGAAAGAAGAAAAACCTTTGTATAGAACTTTTGACAACTAAAATTTGACATTTTGAAAGAAAGAGGTATGAATTAAAATTTGACATTTCTTGATAAAACATGAAGAATTTCTGGACTGACTATTAGCAATGGAAACCCTTTTACGTGTCAATCAAAAACCAATTGACACGTAAACCTTTTGGATCCATTATTTTCTATTAGCAAGGGAAACCCTTTTATGTGTCAAATTACCTATTTTCAATTATCAAAGAGGGATTAATGTTTCTCGAAATCATTTTGACAGTAAATTTGAGCCAAAAATTGCTTGAAGGCGATGTTGTGGTTCTTGAAATCATTCTACCATTGCGATTGCATATATGACTAATCATTTGTTGATTTGTTCAAATGTAGGCTGTCCTTAGAGATATCCTTCTTAAGTTCTTGCCTGATGATGTTCATATCCGGTCTAATGGACGTGTTCGAGGTAAGCTATGGCTTTCTAATAACTTATCTTGGATTAAATCTGTGTTTTACGATTTGTAATGAAGCGCTATTCGCTTATTGTGAGAAAGACTTACTTTTAAAGATCATTATTGGCCTCAATTCTCATGGACCATGTGCCATAGACCCATTGACTGATCAAAGTTGGCTGACCCACGTGATGTTCGATACCAACCGCACCAACTAATCCACGCTCGCACATTTTTTATTTTTTATTTTTTGTGATACAGGTTAAACATTTTAAATTATTTTAAAAGATGTTTTGTGTCACCATTGGGCGCAATTGGCAATGGAATCTGGTGGCAGGTGGACTGGTATTTTATCATTGATAAATTATTCCTTAAATGTAGGAAATTCTACATTATTCTATTTTCAACCGAGATTTGAACAATATGTAAGATTGGTTTCTAGGAAACTCGACTCAATAGAAACTGAAGAAATTCGACTATTTAGAGGTAGACCAAAGCTAATTTGGGACGCATTTGTTATGAGGGATTTAAAGGATGTGGAAAGCACGCCAACCATTGCACTAAATCAAGTACAATGGAAGAGTTTGATCCATGTGGCCGACCCCAACTAATTTGAGATCAAGGCTTTTATGTAAGATTGGTTACTAATTTAATGTTCAAGATACAACATTCTTTATCATAGTGGTAAACGTCATTGAATCTTCAAGCTACATATAATGGACTGAATTGTAAAATATTTTATTTTGTTTCTCTTTATTGTAGTTTTCGTTCTTTTTATAAATCCGTGTTCCTTTCCTCGTACGACAGGAACTCGGTGTATTATACCCAGTCTCTGTGACCCAATGGCTCCAATGGTCCTGGTAAAAGAATTGCATGGGATGTTGGTGTCAGTTTAGCATGCTAATTGTATCGGCAAAAGACGAAAGATGCGGTGTCTTTTCATAGTAAACAATGATTTTGTTTTAGTAATTTGACAGACCTTGATGAACAATTACTTTATCTTGTAGTTGCTGTAACCCAAATACTTTGGAAACCTAGAGGTTTGCTTGTGGATAACTTTGAATCCAAGGAAGATTTGATAAATGCAGTCTTCACATCTTCTTTCATCCCTGGGTATGTGTAATTAGATCTCCTCCCTTCTTAGTCTGTTACTTCCATGTCTTCAGTAACTTCTGCATGCATTATTTTCTAATGGTTTATAATCTGAGTTCAATCCGATATAGGTATCTTGCGCCAAGGCCTGCAACACTGTTCCGTAAACGATTATGCATTGACGGAGGTTTAACATTATTTATGCCACCAACCGCAGCCTCTAAAACGGTATTAGCTCGATATGATTGGTTGCTTTATCATTATAGATCACTTTCAACTTTTTTCTTGAACAGAGGATTGATGATTTTGATGTTAGAATGAATCAAATAGTATGGTATGAAAGATTTCCAAATGTGATTTTCGTGTTTGACCTGGATAAATTTCCAAGCCTGATCAGTCCTATTGTAATGTTTTTATTTAATCACAAGTTTTGGCTCGTCAGTTTGTTCTGTGTTTTAGCACATACTTCAATTCTCTCGGTTACTTGTCTGCCCTTAGTTCATGATGTTATACAATGGATGCATGCTTCTCCTTGTGTGTGTAGTATAATTTAAAAAACTAGATAAGCATGCTAGAAGGCTTCTCTATGTTGAACCATTTTCTTTTTGTTATGAAGTCATATCCATTTTACTTCTCTATGCTGGCTGGCCTTTGTATATTGCAGCTCATTCGGTTTTTCTGCGTAATTAGTTGACTGTACATGCATGGCAAACAACTCATTCCTTTATGAGCATACGACTATTTGATACTAAAAGATTTTGAATGTGCCTGGCATGGAAAATGGAATTTACATGATTATGGAAAATACATAATTGGCATATGCGTGGGCAAAGAACTGTGTTGAAGATGATGCTACTTCTATTTAAGAAAGCATGAGTTTTATCTGGATTGAAGTTTAATTATTGAATTTGTAATCAGGTTTAGTTTCCTTACCATTTGGAAAGATTTGACCTTGTTTCTTGAACACTTGCCTTTCAGGTTTGTGTTTGTGCTTTCCCAACAGAAGGATGGGGATTGGAAGGGATAGGGATTAGTCCAGACCTCAACCCTGAAAACAGAGCCACTACTCGACAGGTTATCTTATCAAACTTGATCTTGTTGACTCCGTGACGCAGATACATGTTACTGATTGTGTTTAATTTCCAATGACTCCAGCTGTTTCAGTGGGCTTTGGAGCCTGCAGAAGATAATGTGCTTGATCGGCTTTTTGAGCTTGGTTACATGGATGCCGCAGTATGGGCGGAGCAGAATCCGGTAGAGGCTATAGTAGAAGATGAAAGCAACCAAGACAATCCCTAATCGAGAAACTTTGCAATCTGCCTTTCATTCGAGAATGTATCATTCCATCTTCAGCTGAAATTACACAAAAATATAGAGATCCAGGTAGCCAAAAGCATTCTTTAGATTAGCGCTTTGCAAAGGTTCGAGCGCTTGGGATTGTTCCCTAGGATTACATAGAAATTGAGTTCACATATCTTTTTTAGGTGTATCGTTGAATTTTGTATGTATAATCAATCTAAGGCTTGTAGTGTACTCTCTCTCTCTCCTTTATAAATTTATAGTTTCTCTCCTTTGTAAATGCTATATGTTCATCTTAAGAAAAGGTGCATGGGCTGTAGTTATCTCCTTGCATTTCGTTTTTTTTTTTTTTTTTTTTTTTTTTTTTTTTTTTTTTTTGTTGTTGTTCTTCAACGTGGAATGTAACAAATATTTATTAGAGGAATAGTCTCTAGCATGTGAATAGTATTATGATTCCAAGTATTTGCAATCTAATACACATTCTCCAATAGTGACAATGGCGTTTGTAATATTAGTATGTTAATCTATTGACTATTTTCCTTTTCTTTGCATTAGCAAGTCACCAATTGTAATATTAGTATGTTAATCTATTGACTATTTTCCTTTTCTTTGCATTAGCAAGTCACCCGAAAACATCCAATTCAATGGTTAGGAATTTTCTAAGGTCTTGGTTATTACATAGAAATTGAGTGTGCCTTAAAGATGAAGAATTGGTTCTTGCAAGATAGGTTAATCTTTTTTGGTGCATATGTTATACGTCAAATATGTAAGAGAGTTCACATATCCTCGACTGAACAAAATCTTGTGTGTTTTGCACGTTTTAAAACCAATTGAGTGTCCCTATGGGCACCTCACCAATTAGTGAAGGCACACCATTGTTGAGGGCACCAAGTGGTTTACCAAAGGCACCCAAAAAATTTGAATGAAATCCCAAAACGGCCCCCAAGTGCACCCCCACCAATCCACCAATTTGATAAAACGAACAAGGAAGAACTGAAAAGATTTTCGAACCCTAGATCACATTCTTGATCCTTGGCTAGTGCAATCGCTTCCTTCGTGCGTTCTCATCTGATTCTCGCTCTTTGAAGTGGTGGTTTTCTTCCAGTTTGAGAGATCTCGAGTTGTCTGGCCCGATCCACATGATTCTCTGGTACCATACTCAACTTTCGCCAGTATACATGAATGTCCTCGAGTGGGATGGGTGACGCAATGGTCGAACTTAAGCCAAAGTTCGAAAATTCTTTTATTCCAGCCAAAAAACTACGAATTACATCCAATAAGTCGCTTAAATAGCGAAACCCTAAAATTTGCCAAAATAGTAAAAAGTCCAAAAAGCCCTAAAAGCCCTAAACTGGAAACTAGACGAAAAATAGAAACAAATGCCGCAGTTCTCACTAAAAACGAAAATTCCTAATGAAAGTTATAAGCTAAACAAATATCAACCCATGCCCCCGGAACGCCGAAACTCAAACGCCCGAACTTCACAGATATTACCAAAATGTCATCCTGTCATATCTTTCCATCATATTTTTCCAAGAATTTGCAAGCTAATTCTTGAGCTTCATCATTCTCCCTAGGGTGGACAGAATTCGCCCTCGAATTGTCATCATCAGACGTATCCCCATAATAGGGAACAAGATGTTTGACATTAAATACATCACCGTGCGAATGTGACTTGGCAACTTCAATCTGTAAGCATTAGGATTAATTTTCTCAAGAACCTCCACAGACCAATCTTCCGAACCGACAATTTGTTGTAATCACCCACAGAGAACCTGGTCTTTAAAGTGAGAACCGCCCACACAAAGTCACCCACTTCAAACTCAACGTGACACTTCTTCCGATCTGCATATTGTTTGTACTTGTCAGCAGCCTTCTGCAAGTTATCTTTGACAGATTGATGAATCTCTTGCAGCCCACTAACAAAGTCTTCTACCTTGCCATACCATCTAGTCTTACTTGGCACTGGTAACAGATCAAGAGGACCTCGAGGTAGTACTGAATACACAACCTGAAAAGGACTAAACCAGGTACTTCGATTAACATCATGGTTGTGTGCAAATTTTGTCTGGCTCAACTTGTAGTCCCAACTTCTGACAGTCTCACCCACTAAGCTCCTCAAAAGATTGCCTAACGAACGGTTGACAACTTGATCTGCCGCCCATCTCGTTTGCTTGATGATAAGCACTTTGCTAAATTTCAGCTGCGTGTTCACCATAGCCCACAAGCTGCGCCAAAAATGGCTAAGGAATTTGGTGTCCCGATCTGAAACAATCGAGGTAGGAAGGCCATGCAATCTATACACCTCCCGAAAGAACAACTGAGCCACCTTTACATCATCGGTGGTCTTCTTGCATGGGATGAAGTGAACCATCTTGGAAAAACGGTCAACCACCACAAAATAGAGTCATTTCCCCGCTGTGTTCTAGGCAACCCCAAAGCACGAAATCCATGCTAATATCAACCCATTCTTTGGAATGGGCAAAGGCATATATGTATCCGGCATTAGTTGCGGTACCATTCTTCGAAAGCTGGCAAGTCCGCACCGCATTGCATATATCTCGTCCACTTCCTTGTGAATGGTAGAGTGAAAGTAAGAGGCCTACACCACCAGAAAGTGCGATCACGCCCAACATGTCCCTCTCCATGCAACTCTCTAATAATCGCAATCTCAGTGCAATTAGGAATGCAAAGTTGATTGCCCCAAATAAGAAACCCTCATGGAGTGTGTAATCGATGCGCTCTCCACTCCGCACCTTCTCCACAATAGTAGCAAAGAAAGGATCAGTAGTAAACAAATCAAAGAATGAGGAAAACCCAGGTACCTCAATGGTCATGCGGCTCAACAAACTTTTTCGTCTGTTCAGGGCATCAACAACTCTTTTGGTCACACCAGACTTGTGTTTCACCACAAAAGTAAAGCGCTCCAAATAGGTCACCTAGGAAGCATGTCTGGCCGAGACCTTGTTCTGTCCATGTAAGTGTTGCAATGCCTCATGGTCTGTAAACAACACGAACTCTCTGTGGAAAAGATAATGCCGCCAATGCTTCACGGCTTGTACCACTGCATAGAACTCCACATCGTATGTGCTATACCTCAACTTCGCCCCAGCATGACTTCTCTCACCGAAATAGGCAACAGCCTATTATTCTCGACTCAAGACAGCTCCCAATGCCTACCTTGGATGCTTCACTATGCAACTCAAAAGGTATGTGAAAATCGCAACACCAGGATGGGGCGTGGTTAACCGCACCTTGATCGGTTGGAATGCTTCATCTCGCCTCGTTGCTCCACCCAAACTTCACGCCCTTCATACGATCTGTAATTGGGGCCATGATACTGTCGAAGTGTGGAATGAACCGCCCGTAGAAGGAAGCCAACCCATGAAAGCTGCGAACCTCCGTGACGGTGGTGGAGTCTAGGCCAAGTGCGGATAGCTTCTACTTTAGACTCATCAACCTGCAATTCGGTGTCAAAAATGAGCACTTCTTCATCGCAGCATAGAACTTATCCCTGCGCAAGATAGTCAGAACATCTCGCACGTGCTGGAGGTGTTCCTCCTCGTTAGTAATGTATATCAATATATCATCAAAATATACCACAACACACTTGCCTATCAAAGGTCTCAAGCTCTGGTTCATGACTCTCATGAAGGTGCTAGGTGCGTTTGACAACCTAAATGGCATGACTAACCACTCATACAGCCCCTCCTGGTTTTAAAAGCAGTATTCCACTCATCCCCAACTCTAATGCGAATCTGGTGGTACCCACTCTTCAAATCCGGTTTTGTAAAAAATTTTGCTCCACTCAATTGGTCAAGTAAATAATCCAAGCGAGGGATAGGAAAGCGATACTGACGACAAGAATCTTGTTGATTGCTCTACTGTCCACACACATCCGCCAGGAGCCATCTTTCTTTGGTGTAAGGAGGGCTGGTACTGCACACGGACTCAGACTTTCACGGATGAATCCCTTCGCCAATAACTCTTCAACCTGTCTACGCAACTCCTCATGCTCACTGGGACTCATTCGGTAGTGTGGTCTATTAGGTAGTGACGCACCAGGTTCAAGGTCAATCTGATGCTGAATATCACGCAATGGTGGCAGTCCTTCTGGCATCTCATCAGGGAAAACATCACAAAACTCCTTCACAATAGGAATTGCAGCTTCAGGAACATCAACATCTCTATCTACCTCCTTTCCCATCAAGATGTGAACTACCTCAGAATCTTGTAATGCATCTGAACCGCTTCAATTGAGACGATATTCTCGCAACAGCTTGCATCAATCATGAAACTGCACACCTTGCCTAAGATGGTACACTTGAACTGAAAGATGTTATTCTGCAGCCACTCATCATCAGCGACAGCTCTATGAGTCATACAAGAACGCCTCACAACCAAGGCAGTACCCACATCTCCAGTCACGATCTCCTCTTCTGTGTTGTCAGAAGTATCAAAGGCTGGTTCTGCAGTGATGTTGGCCTCTTCCCCTTCGTCTTCCTCTTCGTTCTCAATAAAGAGAACCTTCTTCCCTTTACATTCTGACTTCCTGTGACCAACTTCGCCACAACCGAAGCATTTAATCCCACTAGTGCTAGGTTTGTTCGTGCGACTAGCAGGGTTAATTGCGACGATATTACCTCCGCATTGGCCGTCCCAACACTAATATTACTGGGAAGCATTACTCACACCCCGACGCTATTGTTTCTCCACCAACGATGCTCGCTGGTGCGCTGCAGATAAGGAAGCCGGATCAAACATGTTGACGACATCTTGGATCTGCACCCTCAGTCCACCAATATACCGCGCCACTAATTGGTCGTTAGTCTCCCGCAGATTCGTTTCTAGCGACTAATCGATAAAACTCGTAGTGTAATCATCTACTGACTTTGCCCCTTGTCTCAGATTCTGCAACCTCTGATACATAAGGCGTTGGAAATCGTAAGGAAAGAACTCAGCCCGTAAGTGCTTTTTCATCTTCTCCCACGAGGTGATCTTCGCCTTTCCATTCTTATTCCGCATCAACTTCTGCTGTTGCCATCAAGCCGTGGCCCTGTTGCGGAATCTGTCGCAACCGGTTGCACGCGCTTGCCTTCGGGCACACCTTTGAATTCTAGGACTTCTTCAACGACGCCACCGGTCCCAAGAATTCTTTCGATTGAAGGGTGCCATGGAATTCCGGGACCTCCGTCTTCATCCCAGCACTCCCACCGCTGCGATCATCCTCAATCGCACGCGCCCGTAGCGCCTCCTCGGTGCCTCAACATACTCATCCTCCCTTTCGGTAGAAGAATCTCCTCTTGGTTCATCACCAACATGTTCCCTTCGATGGTTACGAGACGATCCATATTCGACCCAACAACGATCGATTCGCGATTAATTGTTCTACCACCGCGCCCATGCGTTGGTCAATTATTTGGCCAATTTGTCGATTCAAATTGTCACGGTCATACACCTCCTCGATACGCTGCTGGTTCCTCTTCGGCGGCATGATTTCTCCAATCACGCCAAGAAAGGCTATGATACCAACTGACGCAGCGGAGATCTTCTAAACCAGTTGAACGAATCCACGAACAACTCGATCTAGGTCAGAACTTAAGCCAAAGTTCGAAAATTCTTTTATTCCACCAAAAAAACTACGAATTACATCCAATAGGTCGCTTAAATAGCGAAACCCTAAAATTTGCCAAAAATAGTAAAAAGTCCAAAAAGCCCTAAAATTAGACGAAAAATAGAAACAAATGCCGCAGTTCTCACTAAAAATGGAAATTCCTAATGAAAGTTATAAGCTAAACAAAAATCAACCCATGCCACCGGAACGCCGAAACTCAAACGCCCGAACTTCACCGAAATTACCAAAATGTCATCCTGTCATATCTTTCCATCATATTTTTCCAAGAATTTGCAAGCTAATTCTTGGACTTCATCAATGGGTGAACCAACAAATTCATGGAAGTTTATCTCATGTGTGAAGACCATGCGTGGTACGTATCTCACAACCACAATGAGTAGAGTCATGTCCAACATCCTCTCCACGTTCTAATTTATCTCTAATTAACTTAAGCACCCTTTGGGAGACATATCCACGCAATCGGCGATACAAAGTATCAACATATTCATGTTGCACCACATTCAAACTGAGCTCAAATGAAGCCTTGATGTTATGTTGGATCCTGAGAAGACCACCAACCATAATCCACAAAGTCTCACAATTTGCCTGATTATTGCCAAGATGTAGCTTCAGAGTGGAATGTGCAGACTTAATCCTCTGCGTCGTTGTTTCTCCAAAGTGGATAATTCGATCTGTCCATGCCGATATAAATTTTTCCTTGTAGATCTTCACCCATGTGTTATCCAAGTAATCAATAAGACCCTTCACATGACCGAACTCACAACGTAAGCCATTCATCCTAAGTTCAAATAAGGCCTCTGACTCAACAAGCTCGTCCACCTATCCATGAAATGAGCGAAGCCTTCGTTATCCCCAAACATCTTCTTATTCTTGGCCAATACTACTTTGTTGATGTGCCAAGAGCAAAGAATGTGAAACGATGATGGAAATACTTCTTCGATAGCACTAATAAGGCCTAACTCTCGATCCGTAACAAACACGTCAAGTTTAGGCCACCTGTCCAATATGGATCTCAAGTTCTCAAGTGCTCAAACATAATTTTGCATGAGTCTCTGATGATATGAAAGCAAACGCAATTGAGAATGTCAAATGTGTCGAAGTGATGCCAACAATCTCCAATAACGACATTCGATACCTATTTGTTTTGTAAGTGCAATCCATCAAAAGAACAGACGGGAAACACCGTAGCAACTTGATTGAATCAGGATGTGACCAAAATAAATCAATGAAGACATTCGTATCGGGATGCTTCCTATGCCACGACATCCACTTATTCTTCTCCAATATGTGCAATAGTTGTTGCATTTGAGTCCTCCCATCCGCATCCTCAATTCGAAATCTTTGTCGTGCATTATATATTGTCCGCATAGTCGAAACATTATTTCCATCCCTTTGCTTCAACGTGTTGAGGATATCTCTTGCCTTCACATTCCCCTTAGTCATCTGCACCACAACCACCTGCTCACCCGTATCCAATCTTCCTGCAAATGAGTGGCCATCCAAGTTTTTTGCTGGGTCGTGATTGTGCCTCCCACACACCACAGTGACGTACCACAAAGAATCCGAATTTTCCTTGATATTAATAAGGAAAGGGCACCCACATTTTCTTGTACCAGTTTAAGTCCTAGTAGATTCCTCTTCTTCTTCAGTTCTTGGTGTCAAAACAAGTTTTGCAGCTTTGGATTTCCCTACTCTTAGTGACATTCCCCTAAATGTACCGAACCTCTCACATGCAAGTTTAACCATTCCCCTGCGCTTAATCCCTCCGGCATCAGAGTGCTTTGTTACTAACATAAACTTTTTTACACGACCAATCGTTTGAAGCCATGAAATAGTCGATCGATTCTCTCAATAGGAATGGCCTACAAGGAGTGAAAGCATCCTTATAGTCTGGAAATAACGTCGAAATCGGCATTACGTGCGACACAAACATTGAACCATAAGTACTCAACACCAATACACAACAGATTCACGAAAAAGACCTAAAAATCATTGTCTCGGTAGTACAGGGCCGCGACTTAACACAAAGTATCGGTTGTTGGGTACCGCGACCTTATTTGATGTCTCGGTAGTGGGAGCCGAGACTCTTGAACATGTCTCGGTTAGAGTGATCGAGACCTCTTCATAAGTCTCGGCGCCCACATATCGAGACTTAATTGAATGTCTCGGTCATGTAAGGCCAAAACAATCGAGACCGAACACACCAATGAAAAAAAGGTAAAAAAAGGAAAAAAAACACAAAAATAGCAACAAATACCTCTTCTTGTACCTCCTCTTGCACCATTGAGGTAGATTCATCCATTATACGTTGAAAAGAAATTTGAACCCTACAAAGAAAAATCAAATCATCAATG
This sequence comes from Stephania cephalantha, assembly GCA_039657325.1. Taxonomy (NCBI): domain Eukaryota; kingdom Viridiplantae; phylum Streptophyta; class Magnoliopsida; order Ranunculales; family Menispermaceae; genus Stephania; species Stephania cephalantha. The sequence goes on along the minus strand of CM077574.1, from coordinate 11,591,084 downwards.
TCACTATTTCCAACACAAAAAATAGTTGATTTGAACCTTTATATGGTGTTAATAGAGTTGTACCTCGCTATCAGATGGTGTGAAAGTGCAATAATCGCTAAACGCCCGCCAAAAAGAAACGTAGGTTTAGGTTAGAAATGATAGACAAAGAAGGTGGGGTGCCCCAAAATTGTTCAAAAGTGTGACGTGAGATTGTTAAGGGTTTATATGAAGAGGCAATATTGTCTTTTACATCAAAGTAAAATTTAGAGGAGAGAATACACAAAATGCGTGTCTTTGTAAATTGGCGGTGCGCACATAGCGACCCTCAAACCAATTTGTCATTGTCTAATAGTTTTTCTTTCTAGAACATATAATAGATTTTACTTTAATATCCTATTATTCATGTTTTACATACTATTATATGAGCTCACTAGGCTCAACTAAGATTCATGAGTTCGTTGTGATCTACCTAAATTTTATGAGTTCACCAATAACTGCTCGCGAGTTTGTAAATAGAATAAAATTCTCTTAACCTGGCAGGGGTTGCTTTAATATACTAATTTGGTTGATAATTGAAAGGTGCATGGTTCATTGAATAACATTTTCTTTTTATGAACAGCCGCCGCTTCTCCTTCTTCTCTTAAAACCTTTAAAAGAATTTTGATTCTCTTTCGTGATTTTTGATCTTGAACCACCGTCGATCGTCCAATTACATCTTTTTGCACTTTATTCATCCAATAAGTTGTAGATTTAATCAGATTTGTATTGACTTGTTTCATTCTTATTGCGGTACATCATCTTCAACGATTGTGCGTGGATTTGTGCGGCAGCTGGGTTGGTCTTTTTTATTTTAATTTATTTTATTTTTTGTTTTTTTTGTTTTTCATTTTACCATTAGTTTGTCTTCATTAGTTGACAGTTTTTTTATTTATCTTCTCTTGTTGGAAGTCTTAAGTTTTACTTCCCTTGTTGGAAGTTAATTTGTTATCCATTATGTGGTTCTAGTAGTGTCTATATATTGTCATGAGTTTCAACGTTGTAGAGAGTAGTCCCCTGATGTCACATTGTTTCAATTTCACAATCACATTCACGACCAAATTAATGACAATTATGTTGAACAAATAGTATTAGTGAATCTATGTACTTTTATTAGGACAATTGATTCTATGTTTGGTCCTGTATGAGCCATGAATGATTAATGAAAGTTTATTTTTCTTCAAAATATATATCTACTATACTTAATAAACACGAATAATCAAACTTTCAACCATCACTTGAATTTACTATTATATCCTTAATTAAGCCTTTCAACCGTCACTTATGTTTACTATCATACCCTTAATTAAGGGCATAATCAATCTTCCAACCATCACTTAAATTTACTATTTTATCTTTGTCTTTCGATTTTCTCTTAAATTTATTATTCTACTTTTAATCAAAAGTCTTCCCACTATTAAATCCAAATAGTTATAATTAGTTGTCAAAAAAGTTAGAATAAAAATAAAATAGTATAATTTTTGGAATATAAAAATAGATTATTGATTAATTAAATTCTTCAGATGTAGTGAACGATTTCAAACGGGCGTAGCACGCTCCAGGAGAGTTATAATTATATTCATTTTTATCTAATATATAGATTATCGACACTTGATCTTGCCTTTGCGCGAAGCGCGGAATATCGACTAGTTTAAATATAAGATAAATACAAAATAATGTTAAAAAGAGATAAAGATAAAGATAATAAAAAATACCTATAAAATAATAATAATAAACTAAAAATAAGATAGATCGAGTTCGTGAAAATTGCACTTGCGCCGTCGTTGTACGATGGCGCATCAAGTAGTTATAGCGCTCGATTGGAGCACTATAACATGACCGAGGTCTCCACGAGCGCTAAAATAGTGTTGGTTGAAGACGCCCTTATAGCATCTCCAATGGTAAATGTGGATTATGGACGTGGATTTTTGCTACGTCATCAACGTGAAGACGATGTCATCTCATGTGACTCAAATAGACATTCGACTCCAAAACTGGTCTTTAATGGTAAAATGTCAATTGATGAGGTGTCATTTCTTTTTACAATTTTGTTAATTAGATTATGAAAATAAAAATCTAAAAAAAAGAAATTGAATCCTACGTGGCTATCAATTTGAATGTCTAGAATTCATATTCGAAATTGACAATGTCAATTTTTTTATGCCACATCAACATGACATTCTAAATACACGTTCTCATTGTATAACTTTTTTTCATCTCAATGTCAGTTTAATCTTAGGTGGCACACATTGACATTCAATCAAAATTCCATTAGAGATGCTTTTAGTATTCCCGTCCCTACTTAGAATCGAATAAACTTGGTTGAATAGATTCCGTAGTGGCATCACACTCACGTCGAAACAGCTAGGGTGAACTCGTGTTTGTGCGTCGCGGGTACATACCAAAAAAAAAAACAAATCCAAAAATACATCAAAAAAAATCTTAATATAGACACCTCCTTCACCCGCTATATTAATCGTCCAGTTCATCCGCAGTCCATCAGACGCAAATTCCACAAGGGTGTAATCATGTAATGTGACTTGATGCTAAAAAACAAATAAACAAAATTATAGATTTTACACACATACATATATATCTTAAAACAACAAAATTAATAAATAAATAAATAAAAGATTTTACTCCATGTGTACAACCCTTCTGAAGTTACAATAAATTATATTTTACACATTTGATAATGTTGTCAAATACTATGTTATTAAAACGTATTTAATATTTAAGGGACGTATTATAAAATACTTTTTATCACAAAAAACATCATATAATATTATTATAAACATTATTAAATTCTTTATTTTATATATAATAAATTATTATTTGTTATTTTTTAAAACTAATATATTTAACAATATATCATTTTAAGTTCTTACGACGTATAATTTAACAACACATATTTAGTGTCTTTAAAAGTTATTTTCTAGTACTGTTTAAGATTATGCAGTCTAGGAGAGAGATCAAAGTCTATAAGACCAAGAAAGAAAGTTTAAAGAAGATATCACCTTATCTTAATGTGTCACAATTAAAAGAGGGAAGATAAGTTTTTGATTGAGCTAAGAGTGTACATTGAGAGAGAGTTTATATCTTAAAACAACAAAATTAATAAATAAATAAATAAAAAAACTTACTCCATTTGTACAACCCTTCTGAAGTTACAATAAATTATATTTTACACCTTTGATAATGTTGTCAAATACTATGTTATTAAAACATATTTAATATTTTAAGGGATGTATTATAAAATAATTTTTATCACAAAAAAACATAATATAATATTATTATAAACATTATTGATTTCTTAATCTAAAAAACATTATTGAGTTCTTTATTTTATAATATAATAAATCATTATTTGTTATTTTTTAAAACTAATATATTTAACAATATATCATTTTAAGTTCTTACCACGCATAATTTAACAACACATATTCATTGTCTTAAAAAGTTATTTTTTAGTAATGTCTAAAATTATGTAGTCTGGGAGAAAGGTCGAAGCCTATAAGACCAAGAAAGAAAGTTTAAAGAAGACATCGCCTGCTCTTAATGTGTCCCAACTTAAGGGGGGAAGAGAAGATTTTGATTGCGCTAAGAGAGCACTATGAGAGAGAGTTTAAAAAGAAAGCGTGAACGACTTCTCAAATTGTAAAAAGTTTACCTTCCGAACCCAGACTAGACTCGGACTCAAACCCGTTAAACTTTATTTTAATTCTTACATACAAATCACTCTGGATAAGTCCCATTTGTACGTGCCACTAACTACGGAGCGAGCGAAGCACATACAATAGAACATTTCCGGGGCTTGTGCACTACTGACTATATTAAGGCTAAAAGAAGATTCATTGGCGATTCTAATTAGCATAAGAGTCTGATTTCGTGAAACCTTTTTGCTGCACAACTTAGTGTCCATTGAGTCATGCATCGACATATGTGTCTAATTTTTTTTATGCCTCAATGATAAGGGTGTGTGGAGTATTAGGTAAAATTCAGAAACTGTATTTGAAATTTAGGGTAAGGGAGAAAAGGGGTATGTTGATGGAGAGGGTATTGGAACAAAATTCTTCGGACATAGATTACAAGATGAGAATAGATAACCAAACAAAGACTTGAGGTGCGTAATCACTCATTTTTAGACAAGATCTATTCCTACCAGTCGAAATCGCGTATACACAATGAGATTAATCGAAACTTGCCTTCAGGATACAATTAAGTCTCTAATAGTTATTAAATAACGTGTTTGTAACACAACTCCAACCAAGAATACTCTTGTAGGATACTGTGAGATAATGATGCTATGAATAAGATCACACTTTGATTCAAAAGCCATTTGTGTTTCAATATTTCTCAATGTGTTTAATACATACTAGATCTTTTTAATTTATAAAAAAAAATTAAGAGACTTGGTGTCTATCCACAAGAGGTGAGTTTTAGTGTGAATAAGTACAAAAACTGGATAAAAATGACCAAATAACACCTAAAAATTGTAACTTTTTGTTCTTGGCGCTTTAGCGCCAAGAGACGAAGAGTTTCTGGTGTTAGGCGTTGAGTCTGGCGCTACAGTGTAATGACCCAAATTAATTAAACTAGTATTAGCGTTAATCTCGAGGATTAACGATTGTAATTCGGGCGTTACGTGGATAACTCAGTTGACTCAGACACGATAATCGAGGGAATATGTTATTTATGATGATGATTGTGTATATGTGGTGTTTAAAATCATTATTATTGTATTGCACCGCATGTGTGTATGTTGTTATTTGGAAAGTTAGTGTAACGGAGAGTTACCTTGAAATGTGCGTCGAGGCACGGGGCCCCGAGTGCCGAATAGTCTAGGGATTAGTGGGACCACTAGTGTGTCCTTACGAGGTCTAAGAACACTAATCACATGTATTATAATGGGCCAAATGTAATGTAATTAGATCAAATAAATAAGGTCTATAGTTTAAATAAATTAAATTGGGGCTATGAGATTTTCTTAGAGATACGTATTGGCACATCTAGGAACCAAGTGAGTTTCAAATTGTTGTTACTTGGAGGGAATTAGTGGAGAGTAAGTTGGACATGTGTTAAGAGATGGGCCATTAGATGAATCTCAGGATATGTAAATACATAGAGATCAGTGGCTAGGAATTAATCCCACCTTAATATATATATATATATATATATATATATATGATAACTTGATCAACACTTGCAATCAAACTACCTTCAATACTGGAGCTGAAGAGGTGATTTGGAGGCGAGATCAACAAATTGGAGATCCAACACAAGGTAATCATCTCCTTTACCTCATATACAAGAAAATGAGTTCAATCTTGGGTATGTTGATGTAAATTTAAATTTGAGGATTAGGTCACTGATTTTGATGAATTACAAATATTGTTAGCATCTCAACTAAGAATTAGTAACTGGTTGTAACAAAAATTGGGTTTTTGGTTTTTTATAAAAAAAACTAGTGGATTTGATGAAATTGATGAATTTGATCCAATTTGTGTTATTCTGTTTGTTTGGATGATGTTTTGGAGTCACCATGGAGTGGAGAATAAATTGGTGGGGTTTGGTTAGCTAATTGGGGAGTTGGGGACATAATTCTTGAGTTGAGAATTATGTCATAGAGCACAATTAGTGCGCTAACCAGACTGGCTAGCACGTTAACTAGTCTGGGTGTTCTACTATTTTTCAAAATAAAGAACAGTAGAGCGCTAGACAGATCTCCTAGAGCGCTAACTCCACCTAGCGCGCTAGGTAGATCTATTACCACTCTAATGACAGATGAAAACTGAATTTAACGGGTCTTTTGGGATTTTTGACTTAATAAATACCCAAACACCTTTAAACATACTAAATATATAAAATTGGACTTCACCGACTTAGGGGACCGTAGCTCGGGTATCGAGGAGCTAGTTGAGTCGGATTTAGGAGTCCGAGGAAGTCGGAACGCGGCTTGAGGTGCGTAAACCCATTAAAATGCTTCAAAGAACTCATGGTTTGTTTTATCGATAACGGATTTCATGTGCGACTGCTGGTAGGCACACATGGGGTTTCACTCCTATTTCGGCTTGCGTATATATTGGTTGTGGCTAAATCGCTTGCACAGGTTACTTGTGTTTAGTGCTTGTATCGACATCAGTATAATATATCTATTATTGTTGGGAGGGATGTAAGATTTTCCCTTAACTTCAAATAACATCTAGAGGGGATCATCAGTTAATTGAAGTTGGGGTTTAATCACTGTAAACCTGTAAGTATACACGTGGTTCGTGTCCTGTTTTAGCGATTACTAGCTGGTTAAGGTCGGGGTTTTCTTGTGATTACACGATTTTTACGTTATTAATGCTTTATCTCTGAGCTTGTTTAGTTGGTATAAGTTGTTACCTTTATTCGCTGCTGTTTTTGCTTATCGTATGCTGCGTACATTCATGGAGATTTGACTTACTGTTGCCAGAGGTCATATTTGCATGTCTTGTAGTTTATCAGTTTTATTTCATGAATATTATGTAGACTTCTCTTGGGATTTTACTCACTGAACTTGTCACTGTATCTTTCGGGTGACTGAGTGCAGATCCTTCGACGATCAAGGGCAAGGGCAAGGAGGTACTGGCGACTACCTCTGAGATACTGACGCCAGCTCGTGTGTGATTACAGTATGTATGTATTTACTTTTCATTGGGTTTTGGGGACTGTAGAACACTGAATACATGTATACGGATCTTTTGTTGTATTTATTTCGCCTTTGATATATACATGGTATATTTTTGTCGGGTTTTCCACTACTTAGGACTGTTAAATATTGCATAACTTACTCATTTAAAGACTTCCACTGAAAAAATTGTAATATAACTTGATAAATTGATTAACTGGCTAATTAAATCATTAATACTTATATGGAGATTAATTAGCTAAACTATGGTTAGTTGGAAAAGTGTAAGCAACCAGTTAGGTCGCGGGGCGTCAAAGGTAAGCAAGCAATGACGTGGAAGGGCTTGGTGACATGGGATGCGACATGGCGGGTCCCAAGGTTGCCCTGGGATTTGGGGTTGTCACAGTTTGGTATCGGAGCGAAGATTGATGGAGCCTCGAGAATAATTTAAAGAAATCAAATAAAACAAAACAAACAAACCTTAATGGTGGAAACCTGAAGATCTTGACTTAGAATCCTAGTTGAGAAGCAAACTTGAGATGGGTAGTGATAAGGTTTACATACATATTATGTTTTTGATTGTATATATTATATACACGTATACGGAAGGTGAACTGGCATATGTTTTTCGATGCAGATCGCGATGGATGGCCAGCCGACTCCACCTATGATAGATGTTGGTCAGACGAGTGATCAGACTAGAGATGAGGGTTTAGATTCGGCAGTAGGTGCGCAATTCGTAGCTCACGATAGGTAGTTTGAGCTATTAATTGATATGATGCGTGCACAGACATCAACAATTGCATCACTCACCGTCGCTCGGGTACAGAGCACGACTGAGATGACAGTTGCTTCGATGACAGTTCCATCGACTAGTCAAGCTGTACCGATGCATGTAGTGGTAAACGAGACTCCGGTAGTGGTTGCTACACCGACAGTAGCACATACCGAGACACCGACTGCTACGCTGACACCGACAAACATGTTTGAGACTTCGATGATAGCAGAGGTCAAGTTGATGAGGGAGTTCATCAAATTCGATCTCAGATATTTTCACTAAGGCGGAGACCCAGAGGCAGCTGTGAAATGGTTAATTGCGCATCAAAGACAACACAAGCTACTATGGATTCAAGATAGCATACGGACCAGGGTATCGAGGCATATCTTGAGAGGTGATGCTGCTGTGTGGTGGACAGCTTTGATGATCCCTTCCCTAATCTAAGGAACCGCTCGACCTAATAAAGCCCAAAACCTAACCCCATAGCCTTAATTACGTATTAGTCAGCCTTTCTATCAAAATCTACACCATACTTATGTTCAGAATAATAAAAAACACATGTCACTATACATTTGAAATTCAGAGTTCATTAAAACTTTATATAGTTTATTTAGTTATACCGGAAGACTTAACATATTATGCGGAAGAAATTATTATAAATCCTAAGTGTGTGGAAACCAGGAAACGACGATCACATGCATATATAAAAAGTGGCGAATATAAAAAGTGTGATAGTCACCATACGTCAGGGATCTAAACACTCAACCCAATATACAACCCCAAAATGTATCAAAAACATAACTTTATAATACATATATATTAAAACATACAAAATGTTGATGCAGAGGTGCGCCGCTAGCTCAAAGGTAGTCGCCAATCTTCTCCTTGCCCGGCCTGCTCGATGCTGACATATACAATATAGAACATCGCAAATAAGATAACACTAGAAATGAAATGTAAATAAACAATCAACAGGTATACTCACATAAAGCAATGTAAAGTCTTAGCTTTACATGTCTCCCGACACCTCAAATCTCATATTTTTACTCCCGTAATCCTTTCTTAGGTTCCTGATTACGTATAACATGTTTTTAGATGTGTTTAAGTCTTTACTTAAGGTTTTAAGCTCAGTTATAATGTTTTGGAAATTTTAAAAAATTGCAGATTTTTATGTTGAAAGTGGATTAGCGCGCTAATAACGTGGATTAGCGCGCTAATGACCTCATTAACGCGCTAACTACTGTTTCTAGTGCCCTAACCAATATTAGTGTGCAAACTGTTTCACCTAGCGCGCTATGTGTAGGAAAACCTTAAATTCAGCAACCAGGATTCTGAGTTTACACCACACATAGAATTCACCAAGGCCTTGGGGATCTCCATACATACTCCCAAAACCCCAAGACATCATCAACAACACAAAAACATCAATGTATTACATTAAATTCATCAATTCTTCAAATTAAACTAAATAAACCAGTGTATGTAATTACCTAGTTGATGAACACACCACCTAACTTGATCTTTTTCACCTAAATCTACTGTTTTCTCATAATTTCTCTCCTTCCTCAAGCTCCAACAAGTTCTTTCTTGTTTGCTAAGTTGATGAAAATGAAAAACTTGGCTTGCATGTCTTAATCTCTAACTATATATATAAATGGACATGGTTGAATTAAACCACACATCTTTTTGTAAACACGTATCTCGAGATCTATTTAATAGCCCACATGTTTACACTCTTCCCATTAACCTCCACTAACTAATCCTAAGTAACACAAATGACTAACGCAATTTGTCTTTAGTTATGCTAATATGCGTCTCGATGCACATTGAATTAAATCACTATCTTAGACTACATTAATTCCAAATCAACCATAGCCACATAAAAGCAATTATTTAAACCATATTAAGCTTAATATGAAATTAGCACATAAATTCTCTACCCCGGTCCCACGTCGGCATGCAACTCGAGGCACGTCTCTACTCACGTCTCGATGCTTATACACGGGTAGAAGTGATTTAGTAATCTCCACATATACAAACACTAGGCATACATCATAACAAATCTAACATATACATCGGCCAACTCGTCTCAGTCAATGCACATATCTCATGGTGTGGGTCCTACGTCATGGGTCGGTGATTCTGATTACAGATAATAAACGAGATTTAAAATTCGGGTCGTGAAAATTCTTCCCAACTAATGGAAACTTTGTCCTCGAAATTAGAATTTAGATTAGGTCAATCCCTGACTCAAAGAGGTACGAAAATCTATCCATCATATTGTCTTCCCGCTCCCAAGTGAGTTCCGTATCATCATGGAATTGCCACTTGACGAGAACCTTTGGGACAGACTTATTCCTCAATTAATGTACCCTTCAGTATAGGATTTGAATAGGCTACTCCTCATAAGTAACATCATCACTCAGGTCTATCGACTCAAATCCACAAGCATTGGTCAAACACATGTGATTCGACTAATCGAATCATCGAAATATAAAGATTGAATCATGCAACTTTCTCTTTCCTGACCCGTCTCTTAATCGTGAAAGGCTCGATGAACCTCGGTGCAAGCTTACCCTTCACTACAAACGTCTGAAGACCATTTCAATGGGAAACCTTTAAATATACAAAGGCTTCATCGATGAACGTGAGATCACCATGATATCTGTCTGCATATTTCTTCTGTATATCCTGAGCTCCCTTGAGTCTCTAACGGATCAGTTTGACCTTCTCCGTGTGGTCAACAATAATCTCAGGCCCCACAATCTCCCAGTCCTCTAGCTCAGGCCAACACGATGGCGAGCGACATGGTCTATTATACAACACCTCAAAAGGTGTCATTTAAATATTGGTCTGATAACTGTTGTTATAAGCAAAATCACACAACGACAGGTACTCCTCCCAAGACCCGTCAAAATCTAATATATAAGCTCGTAGCATATCCTCGAGAACCTGAATCAATCTCTCAGTCTGCTCCTCAGTCTGAGGATGAAAAGCCATGTTGAACCGTAATCGTGTCTCATACTACTCCTGCATGCTCCGCCACAACCTGGACGTATACATAGCATCTTTGTCAAATGTTATTGTCGATGGTACTCCATGCAACCTGATAATCTCTCGCTCGAACACTATACTGAGCTAAACAAATGTGTAATGCGTGACTACTGATAGAAAATGAGCAGACTTCGTCAATCTGTCTACAATCACCTAGATAGAATCATGTCTCCTGGTAGTCCTCGGTAATCCCCTAACAAAATCAATAGAAATGTCCTCCCACTTACATCGTGGAATAGGAAGAGGTTGTAGCAATCATTCAGGTCTGCGATGTTCAGTCTTTACTTGCTAACAAATTCCACAATTCCTGATGAATTTAGATATATCCGCCTTCATCCCAGGCCACCAAAAATGTATATTCATGTCATGGTACATTTTGGTCCTACAAGGATGAACGGTGAATCGGGAATGGTGTGACTCCTGAAGAATCTCATCTCTCAGCTCTGGCACTGATAGTATCCACGGTTTGTCTCTGAATCTCAAACATTGATCAGTCATCTTCGTCCAATCAATACAATGTGTACTTTGCGCTAACTCACTAAACCTCGGGTCCAACCTATCGGTCCTCTGACCCTCTGACACTCTCTGTGTAGACACGGTTTGTACTCTCATTTGTGCTCGAATCTCAACACGAGCTCCTATAGAAACCTTAGTATCTCTAACCGATATCCTACTCAGTGCATCTGCACTTACGTTGGCTTTTCATTGGTGATACTCCACAGAAAAGTCGTAATCCTTCAGAAACTCTAACCACCTGCGTTGTTTCATATTTAGCTCCTTCTCTGTGAAGAGATACTTCAAACTCTTGTGATTAGTAAAAATTGTGAATTTCTCTCCATACAGATAATGTCTCCATACCTTCAATGCAAACACTACTATTGCCAACTCCATATCATGTGTGGGGTAGTTCTTCTCATGCACTTTCAACTGTTTGGAGGCGTAAGCTACCGTACCACTACCTTGTATCAAAATGCAACCCAGACCCATATGAGAAGCATCTGTGTACACCAACAATCCATGTCCAGCCTCTAGCAACACTAATACTGGTGCAGTAGTCAATAATCTCTTCAATTGATTGAATGCTTCATTGCATTCCTCAAACCAATCAAACTTGAAATCCTTTTAGGTCAATCTAGTCATCGGTGAAGCAATCTTCGAGAAATCCCTCACAAATCGACAATAGTATCCTGCCAAACCCATAAAACTCCCGACCTTTATCACTGAAGTCGGTGCTGGCCAATCCATAATAACCTGAATCTTGGCCGGATCCACTGCTATCCCTACTGCTCCAACAACATGCCCCAAAAACTTGACCTCTAAAAGTCAAAATTAACATTTGCTAAACTTGGCATAAAGTTTGTGCTTCCTCAAGATCTGCATTGTTTCCCTGAGGTGCTACCTGTGATCCTTTCTAGTCCTCGAATATATCAATATATCATTGATGAAGACTCACAAAATGGTCAAGCAATGGTCTAAATACTCGATGCATCAAATCTATAAACACTGCAGGAGCATTAGTCAGCCCAAATGACATGATCGTGAACTGAAAATGTCCATATCTCATGAAAAAAGCTGTCATAGCCCTATCCTCATCCATGATCGTAAGATACCCTGATCACAGGTCTATCTTGGAGAAAGATTTTGCTCCTCTCAGCTGATCAAATAAATCATCAATCCTCAATAGTGGATACTTATTCCTGATCGTGACTTTGTTCAACTGTCTTTAGTCGATACAAAGTCACAAAGTACCATCCTTCTTTTTCACAAAAAGGACGGGTGCTCCCCTTGGCAACATAGAAGGTGTGATGAATCCCTTCTATCCCAATTCCTGAAGCTGAGTCTTCAACTTATTTAACTCTCGTGGTGCCATGCGGTACTGTGGAATGGAAATCAGTCTCGTGCCCGGACCAACTCAATAATAAAATCAACCTCTCACGGTGGCGGTAGTCAAGGTAAATCCTCCGGAAACACATCTGGAAACTTTCTAACGACTGGTATATCTTCAAGCCTAGTTCTTTGGTTCATCAGTACTATGAATAGTGCAATCAATGTCTCCATCTCCTCTCTAGTCGCAGATCGACCTCTCGTGCCTACTGTCCTCGCTGAACTACCTCTATAGGTGAATATCGAACGCCCTGGGATCTCAAATATCACTATCTTATTGAAGCAGTCAATATGAGCGTGGTATGTTAATAACCAATCCATCCTTAAAATTGCGTCAAACTCTAAAAACTCAAGGAATTCAAAGTCAGCAGGTAACTCTACCCCGCCTATCTCGATCGAACATCCCTCGATAAAATTATTAGGGTAAACCCTATCTCCAGCTATTGTACTCAAAATCAAATGTACACTAAGTCAAACGGGTTTCAACCTTAGAAAGTTTACCATGTAACCAGCAATGAATGAAACAGTAGAACCAGAATCAAACAACACATACGCATCTTTACTGGAAATGGAAATCGTACCCTCGATGAGATTTCGTCTCGCTCCAGTATCTGGCTGCGCTACCATGTGTGCTCCCTCTCTCCCCTCGTGATAAGTTTTCACGCTGGCTATGGTCCCAACGACTCTAATATGTAAGGGGTCCACATCGTCTCTATCTTTGATTATCCTGAACATGTCCCGATGCCTACCTGTCTAGATTATCGGCCTCCACCTCGGCCTCTACCCTGCTTCTGCTGCTGTCAAATTGCTGGTGGTGCTGGTAATGCCTGCCTGAAGGGAGGAGGTAAGGGAGGTCTACCATAAGTGCCATGTACAAGGGGCTGGTGGTGGTGCATGTGCTACTGGTCGTACGTAAGACCCCTATGCTCCATCCCTCTGAAACCATCTTTTTGTTCTCCTCTGCGCGGGATGAGGTAAGGGAGGTTACCATAAGTGTCATGTACGGGGGCTGGTGGTGGTGCATGTGCTACTGGTCGTACGTAAAAACCTTATGCTCCACTCCTCTGAAATCATCTCTCTGCTCTCCTCTGTCTCTTACCCTTCTATCTTCTCTGCTTATAATCATCTCCCATATCTGGTAACTTGGAGCGTCCATCCTCCTTTCTACCCAACTCATACTTCTCATAGGAGATAGCCCGCTCATACATCTCCTGAAGAGATCTGGCTCTAGTGTTCACTACTGATCGTGCTATATCTCGTCTCAAAACATCACCACAATAGAAAGCATCATGTGTAACTAAGTGTCAGGCAAACTATCTAAGGTAGCCATATCTATTTTCGTAACTCATCACAGTCGCACCCCGAGCCTATCTCAGTGCCATAAATCTCTTATTCATTCTCTTCACCATATAAGTCAAAAAATCTTGCTTGAAAAACACTTTCTTAAAATCATCCCACGATGTGAAATTTCCTCTACTCGCTATTGTGGTCCTCCACCAAACCTCTACACCCTTCTCTAGGGTGTAGAAAGAGAGAATATGTTGTAACCTATCTTCAACATCCAATAGTACATGTAAACTCTCTTATTAGATAATCCACCGCTCATTCTTCTCATGAACTCGCTCTTTGGCAAAGAATATTGGCCTAAGCCTGATGAATTCCTTCACTAGCTTGGCACCCGTCAATAGTGTTGTAGCCATAGAGGGCATAGGTGTAGGAGTGGACGTGTCCCTGGCTATAAATGTCTCCTAAATAGTTTATATCGGTAACTACAATGGACGTGGTGTTATGGAATCTACACGTAACTATGACACTGGTGGTGCGGGTGCTCGAAGTCCTAAAGTAGTAGTGTCAGGTGCAGTCTCAGTCTTGGTGATCTGAGGTGTCTTCATAGTAGTATGATTGGCGGGGAGGGACGGTGTGATAGTCGTCATGTGCTCCCTCATGAAGGCGATGAAGTCGGCTAACTGCAGCCCCTGAGCCGCTACACGGTCAGACAGCCTCTGATAGTCATCCGCTGAAGTAAAAGGAGGCTGACTCCCTCTAGCTCCAGTATCTCTACAATCGCGTGTGTCTGCCATTGATATCTCCAGTTAGATAACGAACGCGAATCAGCTACTACCTGGCGTAACTTGTATATATACATATAGAAACTAACATGTACGTATGTAAGAAACCCCCATCTCAATTTCACTCACTTCCCAACTAATAGTTTCTTGGCAAAGACAATCTTATTTCCACATCTACAATTTGTGTTTTATTCAAGTTTTGTGTCTTATTTATTGAGAACATTGGCTTTGATACCAACTGTGACGGCCCATTTCCTAATCGAGGGTACCGCCCAGCTAATCCCATAATTAAGCCCAAAATCTAACCCCATAGGCCTTAATTATGTACTTGTCAGCTTTTCTATCCAAATCTACATCATACTTATGTTCATAATAAGTAAAAACACATGTCACTATACATTCGAAATTCAGAGTTCATTAAAAATTTATATAGTTTATTTTGTTATAGCGAAAGACTTAACATATTATGAGGAAGGAATTATTATAAATCCTAAGTGTGTGGAAACAAGGAAATCATGATCACATGTATATATATATATAAGAAAGTGGCGAATATAAACAGTGTGATAGTAACCATAAGTCAGGGATCTAAACATTCAACCTAATATACAACCCGAAAATGTATCAAAAGCATAACTGTATAATACATATATACTAAAACCTACAAAATGTCGATGCAGAGGTGCATCACTAGCTCAAATGTAGTACCCAATCTTCTCCTTGCCCGGCCAGCTCATCGACGGCTTTGCACCCACAGTCATAAAAAGGACGGTGAGTACAAAAATTAACAGTAATCCCCTTTGACAAATTCATTTACATTTCCAAAACAAACTAATTGGTGTTTAACAACGTAAGTTAAACAAAGAAAGACAAGTACCAATAATATGCTAAGAAATACCATAGTTAAGCGAGTGAAACTGACACAAGGCTAAATAGTTATAATCTAGATCCGATCGGCTGTGACCTATGTCAGTGAAGACATTAACCACTAAGGGATGTACCGATCTCACACAATTTACCTCACTAGGGACTCTAACCCCAGTGGCATCAGGGACTCTAACCCCGTATATCATCAACAACCCCAAGGACTCTAACCCTGTGTGCCCCATCCTAGTGGCAAGTGCCCACATCTCCAGGGACTTTAACCACGTGTGCTGATCTACTCATAGTGCAATGGACTCTAGATTCTATAACTATATAATTTCAAGAAAATGACTCATTAAGGAATCCAAGGATTTGGTTATGCTACAAAGCACAAATTTTTCCAAAGAGTACAAGTCCATAGAGCCATTCATAACCTAAAAATCCCTAATAGCTTGTTATATATACTACATTTACTGTAAAGCAGCAAGAAATGACATATAGCACATGAATGGATTCAAAAGAATTCAAGTTATCAAAATATCATGGAAAACCAAGTTCATCAAGGGAGGAATAACAAACAATTCCATGACATGTGATAGGTCATTATTTATGCATATTATATATAATTTATTTATGTATTTTTATTGTTGAATCTTCGACATATGGGCCTAATTATCTTTATTGTTCATTTTTAGGATTTTTGGAATGCGCGGTTGAATTCGTGGCGAAAAACTGTGTGAAATGGACTACCTAGATGCAACTTTCCATCTTGCGCCGCGTGTCACTCTCTCATTAGCAGTGTCCCTGTTGCAGTCCACGTGTCGCATCACGGTATATGCCAACCGCAACCGCTTGCATCGCTTGCACGCCGGCGCCACATGGCGTGCCCAGATTCGTCCATGCATCCCAAAGCCAAAAGCTACTTTGCGTCAATGCATGCGTCATCAAAAGAAGCCTCCTCCAATCCAAAGAACGCCACGTGGCGGGCTTCGGTACAAAGCAGCGTCATCACAAAGAGAGTTCTCCTCCAATCCAAAGTAGCGCCACATCATGCATTCAACATGCCCAACCAATCATGCTTTGTAACACGTGGCGAGACCATGTTTGCACCTCAAAATAACCCCAAGATTGTCCTCGACGGACGTGTTACAAACCAAACTGGCAGTTTTAATTAGGGATTTTGGAGAGGTTTTTGAAAAAAAAAATTCTTCTCGGCATCTCCTATCTCTCTGGCCGAACTCTCTTCTCCCACATTCTATTTTTTATTTTTCTTTGTTCTTTGTGTTCTTGGATGCGAGGCTAAAAACTCACAGCCTAGGCAAGACTGCGAGGGAGGTTCGACTGCGCATATCAATGGATTTGTGAGATTTATATATTTTAATTTCAATCTTTTCATTAATATTTTATTTTCTTTGGTATTATTTGAACAATTGAGGTTAAACACTTGTTTAAACCTTGATTTATTTGTCAGTGAGTCGTAAGCATCCGTACTTGTGCAATAAGACCACACTAGTGGCAATTGACCTTACCAATTGATTAGTCTCTTTTGGGACCGGTTGAATACCTTAGAAATCTAGGCTAAATCGGACACACGAGTGATTCGGTTGTCTAGGTGTAGTGCCTTCACGAAACCTATTGTGGTCAGCGTGTTAAACCCAATACACTTGAGTATATGGTTATACGTTTGACTAGAGAAATAGTCACCGTCGTACCTTGGCTATCGAGATTAGGAAGTGCGAGGAATCGCGTACGTTACCGGTTCTATAGCTACACTAAGATATTTTGATTTGCATATTTTACATAAATCGACGACCAAATCCAATCTTTTCTCGAACTGAACTTGTATGTCTTGACCTAGGTATTTTTATTAATTGTTTTCAACTTATTTTCATTGTTTTGTTTATTTCTTTTAAACATTAGTTAATTTATTTATTCTTTAAAACCCTCGATTTCCTTTTTCGTTATTTTTTATCTTAGAAAGATTACCAATCCCTGTGGGATCGACCCTTTGCCACTATTCTACAAAATAGTTGGTTTAGGTATAATTATTTTATTGACGCGTTCGGCGCGCATCAATTTTTGGCACCGTTGCCGGGGATTGGTTTTTTCTTTCTTTGGTTTTTATTTTTTATTTTTTTTATTTTTCTTTGGTTTTTTTATTATTCTCGTATCTAGTTCCTTGTTTCTAACATTTTTGCAGTAATTCCATAATGGCCTCCTACGCCCATAATTATGGTCGATTTGAAGACTCATAATATCATGCTGTGAATGGGGTAGGTATGTCACATAATGGACATCAATTTTCTAACTCGCAATCTTTTGTGCAACTGGTCAGGGTTTGTGGAAATTGTGGGGAGTACTTTCATCCCACGTATGCTTGTCCTTATTCGAAGTATAAGAATCATCATGGTTCCACTTATGCATCACCACAACCCAACTTCTATATGTCTAAGCGAAGTCCACAGATTCCTCAACATGAAAAGAGGTCTATGCGAGACATGATGAATGACTTGATCTTCAGAGAACTAACTTTTCAACAAAGTCATCAACATGAACGGAGAACCATTGCAGACATTGAGAGAGATACGATCTTCGATTGGCTTTCTCAAAGCACCACTCAGCAGCCCTTGCAGGAGGATATGCAGCATATGAAATCAAAGTTGCAAAATTCAGAAACTCAAGTTACCGCTATACTTGAGTATTTGATGGATGAGGAAGAGTTGCCTCCGCAACCGCTTTTGACTCAGATGAGACTGTGAATGCTGATACGTCTAAAAGTGTTGAGTTTGATGAGTTCTCAATTGTGGACGAGCATTTGAGCGAACCCGAGGAAACTAGACGTTTCTTCACATGAGCCAGACATTACTATTGCACAATATGACGATGATGAAGTTGAGAAAGAAATTGAAGTCATTTCAGAAAGGTCGGAGGAGCCCCAGAAAGAGAACGAGGAAGACCAACCTCTGGTGTTGGTGAAACCACCCACCCTCCCATGCATATTTGTTAGACCTTGCAAGGGGGTAGAAGTAAAGGAGCGTTCGCGAATTTTCTACACTGCCGCACCTTTGTGTTGGATGACCATGACTCGATAGATTCTTTTGTGTTAGAGGTCCCGAATGAGCTCCGAACTCTGAAAGATGGCATGCATGCAACATTGCCCAAAGCTATAGATGCACCATTCGTTGTTGACATCTCCAAAGGACAGGGCATCACGTGATGAATCACAATAAGTCTAGCCAAAGACTTAAAAGAAAGGCGCTCGTTGGGAGGCAGCTCCCAGCTTTGTTTTTATTTTTATTGCATTTATTTCAGTTTTAATTTAGTTTTAGTTTTTTTTATGTTTAATAAAGCCCTAACTTGGTCTCGTGGATTTTTGCAGGTGTAATGAATGTTTGATGAGCACTGATGGCACTAGACCACCCCTTGAGTTTTGCTAGGTTTGACTATGAATTACATTGTTTTTTGAGTAATTTGAGCATATTCTTTTTTTTGGGAATTAACATATTATTAGAGTTTTAGGTGTTTTGAGACTTGATTGAGACATATCCAACTTAAGTCGCCACATTAGTAGCGGGTCTTTAAGTAGATCCAAAACTCTGAACCTCATTCTATCATCTTGTTGACTTCACCCTTAGTTGAGAGACTTCGGGCTCGCAAGATTTGATAGCAATCATTTGAATTAACTCCCATGCTTATTAGTTTTTGCTCTTATTAAGATGATTTTATTTCATAGTTTCCTTAGTCACCTAGAAATGCGAGATTTGAGCATTTACTAGTTTTTGGAGACTTCTGTTATGTGTGCACTTGTATCGTCTTCTTATTT
The DNA here is from genome assembly GCA_039657325.1 of Stephania cephalantha. Lineage (NCBI taxonomy): Eukaryota > Viridiplantae > Streptophyta > Magnoliopsida > Ranunculales > Menispermaceae > Stephania > Stephania cephalantha. The sequence continues at coordinate 11,571,942 of CM077574.1, read as the reverse complement.
TATCCATATTCTTTTTCACCACTATTCTTTGTCTTTTTGTTGCATGGATTCCTTGACTTGTTTTGAACCTTGAGGACAAGGTTCGGAATAAGTTTGGGGGTATTATACTTTAGGATTTGTGGATTGAGTAGGATGGATTGCTTTGCGAAAGACCGCAGGTGATATCATTTAATTTTTTTTCAATTATATGCGGCTATATGTGGTTGTTGGATGGTATTGGTGGTGTTTGATATCTCTTATTCACTTATTTCTTCCATTTCTTTTCCCTCCATACTTCTCTTTCTCATTTCATTAGGAGTTGATACACTTTCATGCATGTATTTAGTATAGTTTTCATTATTATATTGTTTAGAGTCACCCGAAACTTTATTTCATGCCTTTGGTTGTGGATGAGTACATTATGGTTGCCTTTTTGACTTGAAACATAGGAAAAAGTAGGAGAAATACTCACTCGAGTCCGTAGCTCAGCATTTTTATGATTTCATGATTAGGGACTTAGTATGATGGTTAAGCCTTGTGCTAGATACCAAAATGGGTAGACGGTTGAAATTATGCAAGTAATGAGACTTTAACCCACATTGAGGAATTTGCTTAACTATAGTGAAAGTGAGAAGGGCTAACATGAGTTTTTAAAATATAGAGAGTCCTACAAGTTTCCATAGGAAATGGAGCAGGGAAACTTGTGGTGGGAAAAAGTGAGGAAAGTGGTCCACAGGAAATGGAGCAGGGACCATATTATTTGAAAAGAAAATTTGGAGAAGAAAAAAATAGAGAGTATACATATAAAATGAATAAAGGCGGAAGTGTATGAAAACTCCTCAAATAAAAAGATTTAGCTCGAGTGCTTATAGCTAGATTAAGTAAAATTGTAAACTTGCATGCTTGAATGTGTAGACCAAGAAAACCCGCGAGTAGTTGATGGCTTTTATCTTGACCGAGTCTTTGTCTGTAAAGTGTGATCTTAATTGTGTTTGGGTTGCGGTTCTTCACATATCTTAACTCCATAAAGCTAGACATAGTCAATATAGACCACCGCAAATAAGATAACACTGGAAATGAAATGTAAATAAACAATCAATAGGTATACTCACATAAAGCAATGTAAAGTCCTAGCTTTACCAGTCTCCCGACACCTCAAATCTCGTATTCTTACTCCCGTAATCCTTTCCTAGGTTCCTGATAACCTATAACATGTTTTTAGATGTGTTTAGGCATTTACTTAAGGTTTTATGCTCAGTTATAATGTTTTGAAAATTTTTGGAAAATTGTAGATTTTTGTGCTATCATGGCAATTAGCAAGTTAATAAAATGGATTAGCGCGCTAATTACCTCATTAACACGCTAACTTTTTCGCCTAGCGCACTATGCGCAGGAAAACCCAAAATTCTGCAACTAGAATTCTGAGTTTACACCATACATACATTTCATCAAGGCCTTGGGGATCTCCATACATACTCCCAAAACCCCAAGACATCATAAACAACACAAAAACAATCGTGTATAACATTAAATTCATCAATTCATCAAATTAAACTAAATAAACTAGTGTATGTTATTACCTAGTTAATGAACACACCACCTAACTTGATCTTCTTCAACAAAATCTATTGTTTTCTCCTAATTTCTCTCCTTCCTCAAGCTCTAGTAAGTTCTTTCTTGATTACTAAGTTGATGAAAATGAAAAACATGGCTTGCATGTCTTAATCTCTAACTATATATAAATGAAAATGGTTGAATTATAGCCACACATCTTATTGTAAACACATATCTCGAGACCTATCTAATGGTCCACATGTTGACATTTTTCCTATTAACCTCCACTAACTAATCTTAAGTAACACAAATGACTAACTCAATTTGTCTCTAGCTATGCTAATACATGTCTCGATGCACATTATATGGCTATTGAATTAAATCACTATCTTAGACTACATTAATTCCAAATCAACCTTAGCCACATAAAACCCATTATTTAAATCATACTAAGCTTAATATAAACTTACCACATAAATTCTCTACCCCGGTCCCACGTCGGCATGTAACTCGAGGCACGTTTCCACTCACGTCTCGACGCCTATACACGGGTAGAAATGATTTAGTAATCTATACATATACAAACACTAGGCGTGCATCACAACAAATCTAACATATACCTCGATCATCTCGCCTCGGTCAATGCACATATGTCACGGTGTGGGTCTCACGTCACGGGTCGGTGATCCTGATTACAGATAATAAACAAGATTTAAATTTCAGGTCGTGACAACAACATATATAGACACTCATCCATATTCGACCACATAGGTCAAGTTTCGACAAGTCTTCTACGATCTGTTCATTCCGATCAATATCCGAGTGAGGCTAAGAGAGAAGTTTCTAGTTTTGAAATATTGCAACCGGTCTGTGTTATAGTACATGGATTGATACGGTTCTTGATACAGTTTATCAAGGACGTCTCATGCATTGAGAAACTATAGATATATTACTTCGTCCGAGGGTTGATTGAGGACATACCTAGAGCCTTTGTCTCCTCCATAGCCCAAACACTATAGGAGATGTATGATAGAGCACTTACCCATAAGACACATCTGATGCAGAGGGGCGATGGGCGTTTATCTACCGAGTCAGAAAGGCAAACTGGACAGAGTTCTTAGTAGAAGAGACTGAGAGATCAGGATGATAGAGAGGATAGACCGTATGATCGAGGTAGTATATATGATGATCGAGCAGCCAAAGCCTATGTTGTACCCGCATTGCCAGTGCCACTGCGGAGATAGACTCAAGACCAGGGAGGCAAGGACTGGAGATCACAGGGTCAGGGCCAAGGGTTAGGGAGTCAGCGGGTAGGACCAGGATGGAGGATTACAAGTTGGCAATGTGGGTAGGACGGTCATGTCAAGAGGGATTATTCATGAAGATCGGCGACTCTAGTAGTAGTGACACCGGTGCAAACTCGAGAGCTGGTGTATGTGGTGACTGAGCCAGGCCGAGAGACGTCCCAGCAACGGATTCAGGGTACGTGATCGTGAATTTTGAGAATTATACTTAAGTTTCATGCATGTATGGTATGTTATGGTAGAGTATAATAAGTCATGGCATGGCATGGGATTGTCATGGTAGGTAAAGGTAGGTTATGGTATGGCATGGGATTGTCATGGTATGTCAAGGTTGGTTAGGACTATTATGTTGTAATACATGATAGGAAAGGTTTACGATTACCTAGTGTTAGGTAACTGGGGTAGGGAAACTTGGGCATAGAATCGAGTTGAGAGTAGGTTGCGGAGGTGTTGGAGAGCGTGTTGAATCATGATCACCTCAGTAGCACTCGCCTATGTCTCAGTGCAACACTACGTCCCCAGTGATGGGTACGAGAGTAGTGGGGTGTTCAAGGGACCATAGAATGGTACTATCAAGGTATGAGGCATGGTCACACGGGGATAGGCTAGATGTACCAGAGTTTCCTTGATATCTAAGTTTCGGAGATGAAGTTTCTCCTAGTTGGGAAGAATTGTAACGGCCCAAATTAATTAAACTAGGATTAGCATTAATCTCGAAGATTAACGATCATAATTCAGGTGTTACGTAGATAACTCGGTTGACTCAGACACGAGAACCGAGGGAATATGTTATTTATGGATGATGGTTGTGTATATGTGGCATTTAAAATCATTATTATTATATTGCACCACATGTGTGTATGTTGTAATTGGGCAAGTTGGTGTGACGGGGAATTACCTCGAGGTACGTGTCGGGCGAGTTGGTGTGACGGGGAGTTACCTCGAGGTACATATTGAGGCGCGGGGCACCGAGTGCCGAGTAGTCGAGAGATTAGTGGGAACACTAATGTGTCCATAAGAGTTCTAAAAACACTAATCACATGTAATATAATTGGCCTAAGCTAATATAATTAGATCAAATAAGAGAGGTCTATAGTTTGGTTAATTAATTTTGAAACCATAAGATTGATTTAGAGATACGTATTGGCACATCTAGGAACCAATGGAATGGCAAATTGGTGTCACCATGAGGGAATTAGAGGAGAGTAAGTGGGATACATGTCAAGTAGTAGGCCATTAGATGAATCTCAGGATACATAAATACATGGAAATCAATGAATTGGAATCAATCCCACCTTAATATATATTGATGGATTGATCAACACATGCAAACCAAAACTATCTATTTCTGGAAAATCATAAAGTTAAGGAGGAGATTTGGAGCTAGAGATCATCAATTTGAGTTCAAATTGGAGATCTAACACAAGGTAATCATCTCCATCACCCCATATACATGAAAATGAGTTCAAATTTGAGTGTATTGGTGTAAATTCGAATTTAAAAGCTTGATCACTAATTTTTTATGTTGTCTTGATGAAGTACAAGTATAATTATCATTTCCTTGAAAAATTACCAACTAGTTTTGATAGAATTAGGGTTTTGATGGAAATTTGGGAAAAATTAGTGAAAGCATGAATTTAAGGATTTTAATCTAATTGATGTTGTTCTAATTGATTTGGATGATGTTTTGGAGTCACCATGGAGTGGAGAATGGATTGGTAGGGTTTGGTTAACTAATTAGGGAGTTGTGGAGTGAATTCTCGAGTTGAGAGTTATATCATAGAGTGCAGTTGGCGCTAACCAGTCTGGGTGTTTTACTATTTTTCAAAACGAAGAACAATAGCGTGCTAGACAGATCCCGTAGCTCGCTAACTCCACCTAGTACGCTATGAAGACCCATTAGTGCGCTAATAAAAGATGAAAATTGAATTTAAAGGGCTATTTTTGGGATTTTTGACTTAATACATACCCAAACACCTATAAACATACTAAATATGTAAAATTGGACTTCATGGAGTTAGGGGACCGTTGCTAGGGTATCGAGGAACTAATCGAGTTGGATAAGGGAGTCTAAGGAAGTTGGAGCGCGTATTGAGGTGTGTAAACCAATTGGAATGCTTCACATAATTCATGGTTTGTTTTATCAATATCGGATTTCATGTGTGACTATCGATAGGCACACATGGGGTTTCACTCCTATTTTGGGTTGCGTATATATTGGTTGTGGCTAAATCGCTTGCACAGGCTACTTGTGTTTAGTGCTCATGTCGACAGCAGCATAATATATATATGACTGTCGAGAGGGATGCCAAATGTTCCCTTGCCTTGAAATAGCTTCTGGAAGGGTTCATCCATTAACTGAAGTTGGGATTTAGTCACTATAAGCCTGTAAGTATATACGTGGTTCCGATCCTATTTTATTGATTACTAGCTGGTTTAGGTTAGAGTTTTCTCGTGATTATATGATTTTTTACTTATTAATGTTTTATTTCCGAGCATGTTTATTTGGTATATGTTGTTACCTTTATTCGTTGTTGTTTTTGTTTGTCATATGCTGCCTACATTCATGAGGGTATGACTTACTATTGCCAGAGGTCATATTTGCATGTCTCATAGTTTATCAGTTTTATTTCATGAATATTGTGTGGACTTCTATTGGGATTTTACTCATTGGACTCATCACTGTATTTGTTGGGTGACTGAGTGCAGATACTTCTTCAAGCAAGGGCAAGGAGGTACTGGCCGACTACCTCTAAGATAGTGACGCCAGCTCGTGTGTGATTACAGTATGTATGTATTTATTTTTCGTTGGTTTTAGGGACTGTAGAACACTGAATACATGTATATGAATCTTTTGTTGTATTTATTTTGCTTTTGATATATACATGGTATCTTTTTGCTGGGTTTTCCAATACTTAGGATTGTTTAATATTGCATAACTTACTCATTTAAAGACTTTCGCTGAAAAAATTATAATATAACTTAATAAATTGATTAACTGGCTATGATGTGGTAGGGCTTGGTGACGTGGGATGCGACATGGCAGGTCCCAAGGTTGCCTCGGGATTTGGGGTCGTCACAGATAGCGCCAGGTTCAACGCCTAACAATAGAACTTTTTTTAAAAAAGAACACTCTTAATTACATGAAATCGACATGTCTGATATTTTTAATTTCGTCGTAAGGGTCCTTGGTTCAAGATCCATTCACCATGGTACATGATGAAATTTTAAAGTGTTTGCATTGAGTGAAAAGTTCAAGTCCAAAATACACTTCTCATTTATGTATGGATTTCAAAATCATGCTATATGATTTTTGGTCGTGTTATTTCCTATGTGTAATTTTCAATTTATCTGTCCATATAATTTGAAAATGAGGAAAAATTAACTTCATTTTTTCCCTTAACTTTTGATTGGCTCGAATGTGACTTTAGTAAAGTCATATATATATATATATATATATATATATTGTTGAAATTCATCCTTGGGCATTATAATGGCACAAACATAGAGAACTAACTATTGTGCATCCAATTTGTCTAGAGAAAGAGTTTTAATCAATCACTTTTCTTTTCTTTTTTTAATATACTACAAAGTTGGATAGATTACTTTTGAAGCCTCTATCCATATGAGTACATGATTTGCAAACTAATAGTACTTTAATCTTTTCATGTAAGTTTTTTTTTCTTACATGGGTGAATCGCAAGCACAAAATCATTAGACATTTTGATTATAGTATAGTAAATTTTGTTAATGAAGATTCGATGCAAATGAATTAAAAATATGGGAAGCACTTTAGAGTTATAACGAAGATGGAGACAAGATTGAGGAAGTCCAAACTAGTAAAATTTTATTATTTTCACATTAATTTTAATGAGGTTTCAAAGCTTAATAATATTTAATGCCATTTAAGGGAAAGTAAGGAGTTTAATCGAGATAACTTAATGGACTTTGGTAAGATAAGAACCTTTGCTCAATTCGAAGTTAGGAGTTGTTCATAGATTTCAAACTTAGGTGTTGCCTTACATATCAAAACACTAATTGTAACATTATTGCAATACATGTGTATGATTTAATAGGTTGAACTGAAGAAGTGGTGTACTTCACATATTCGAGAACTTTGACTAAAACGTGGAATGACGTGTGGAAGTAAGTAAATCAGTAGGACCATTATCGATAGTTCTCTTCTAGTTCTTGAATTTGATTTCTTTAATTGTACCTACTTATGGAATTCCACTCCTAGTTAGAGTGTCCAAGGGCTGAGTGAGTCAAAAAGGTAATCTCCTGGTTATGGCGACCGACTCGCAATCGGAACCTGTGACGGCCCCTCTCCTAATCTAGGGCACCGCCCGACCTAATCCCGTAATTAAGCCCTAATCATATCCACGCAGGACTTAACTACGTATTAGTCAGCCTTTACAACCTAGACGCCTCTTTTCTCGTGTTCAGGATAAGTAATACACTTAATTAATTAGCGGAAGTCTTATTGATTATATGGAAGCAATTAGTATAACTTATGCGGAAGCCATTTATAAAATCCTAAGTGTGGAAAACCAGGAAATGACATCACATATATAAAGTCCTCAAAATGTAGTGAAACAACAAAATAGTCTAAGTCAAGTCGGGGAACTAACGATCAACCCAATATACAACCCCCAAATAGTATCTGAAAGACGTATATAACATATACAATCAAAATATCAAAAGAAGACCTACAATCGATGCAGTGACGCGCCGCGGGCTCAGGGATAATCACCGATCTTTTCCTTGCCCGGCTTTCTTGTGAAACGGCTCTGCACCACCCGTATAAAAGGACGGTGAGTACAAGAATAAAATAGTAATCCCCGATGACAAGTTTAATTTGCATTTCCAAATATTCAAATGGTATTTAAAAGCATATAAATTGGAAAACTGAATAATAAACCATATGCGAGTAAATACCGAGTTAAACAAGTGATACCGACACTAGGCTAAGTAGTGGTGATTTAGGTCCGGTCGGCGGTGAAACGTGTCACTCCGACTCAATAATCATATAACACAAGGGACTCTAACCCAAGTGTTACCAGGGGACTCTAACCCCTGGTCAATAATCATATAGCACAAGGGACTCTAACCCAAGTGTTACCGGGGACTCTAACCCCGGTGTGTAGACCACCTCGGGGACTCTAACCCCGAGTGTCATACAATGTCAAGTAACATGTGTCGACATCCCCAGGGACTCTAACCCCTTGATTCGCGCACACCTCGATCGAGTACGGGACCTAAATGCAAAAACTACTTTTTAAATTTCAAGAAATACCAAGTATGGATTGTCAAGGCATAGGCACATCTACACACCTAAACAAATAAGGAATACAAGTCATCTTCAACATTTATAAGATATTCACTAGCCTAATAGCATGCTATTTATCATTCAATTCACATTTAAAACAACAAGAATAGACATAGCATGGAATGGAATCAATGAATTAAATCAATGAATGAATATCATGCAAACTAGACTCATCAAGTGAGCATAGACACCAAGAATCACATGATATAAGAGTACAAAGGCAAAATAGTCAAAAGGACTATGCAAGGATAATAATTAATAGGAATGAAATGCCAAGTAAAATTGTCAACGGGTATACTCACAACAACAAAGTAAAGTCCTAGCTTTCCTAGCTTTACCGCCTCCCGTAACTCCAAATCTTGTCTTCGCTCTCCGTACCCTTTTCCTAGGATCCTGAGTTTGGTGTCTCATTAGTTCAAATAGTGAATTTAAGCTCAATTTAGTGTGTTTATTGTGTATTCAAATTGGTTCAATAGACTTTAAATCAATCATCCTAAATCAGCCCCTAAAGACTAAATTAAGTTTCAATTTCAGTCCTACATCTTAATGCACTTTTAGGCACGAAATGGTCCAAATATTGAATTCCTCCATCATTACAATTATTTTTGATCTCTCTCTTATATTTCTAGAAAGGTTTAGTTTTCAGAATTATGATTTAAACTGAAAGAGATATCATGCTTTTACTAAACATAGGTCTGATTGAAATTTAATCCGACCAGCAGATTTAGAAAATCTATTTCTCACAATCTATAGTTCCTAAAAATGTGAGTTTTGGTCATAAGGTAGAAGATATATCCAAATACAACATACTAAAAGATTAGCTCATTTGGATAAGTAGTTATGGAGTTATACCCTTAACAAATTTAGTTTCAAAACTGTCATTTATAATTCCAGCACCTATTTGTAGAGCATGTTTGGAAATGAAAACATTCAAATCAGAATACCTTCAGTTAAGCAAAGTTGTTCCTTTCTATATGAACTTTCAAATGCCACTGGTGTGGTTGAATTTGGACCTAACATGTCCAGATTATGACTAAATTACCCAGGTTGATTCCTAATACAACATGCAGAATTTCAGTTTTGATGTTGCAACTTCAAAAATTCATATCTTTATGATTTCAACACCAAATTAAGATCTTCAATAGAGCTGGATTATCAGCTTGAAATGAGGAATCTAAATATATAAATCAACTGCATATATTCAATGATCTACTATCTGAAATTTGCCTAAAACCAGAACTTGTTCAAATTTCAACTCAATATGTGTACCAAGTTGATGTAGCTTGAAGATTTCTCACAAACTCCCATGGATTCCTTCAAAACCTTGATGATTCATTCCTCTCCAGCAATCCCTTCTTCTTCTTCCTCTCTCTTTTTGTCCATGTGTGTGTGTGTGTTGGAGGGGGGTGTAGGTGTAGGTGTAAGTGGTTAGGTGGGGGTGATGACACTTGGTGGAAAAATTGAACAAGTGTATATATTTTTGGACAAGTGTGTGTTGTTGTGGTGACAAGTGTGTTGTGGGGTGTGTGTACAAGTGACACTTAAATGTGACACCACTAAGACACTTGTCTGTGTTTTCGGGCGTTTCGACGCCCGGTTTCGCGTCCGAACCGCGATGTCCGCGTACCGCCGTGTCACTAACCACCCAATACTTATTCCATACGAGTTACTTGACAATTTTTTTATTCAATTTGTGTGTTTTCGTCTTTCCCCGACCTAATATTCGGTCCCGTCAACTACCCGGTACCCGCGTCGACACGCATATCGAGGCGTGTCCCCGCTCTCGTCTCGACGCCTACAACTGTACAAATCGACTTAGTAAGTCTACACAATACATAACACTAGGCAGACAAAAATACAAAAATACCATATACCTCGGCCACGTGCCTCGGTCGGTGTACGTATCATAGTGTGGGTCCCACGTCAAAGGTCGGTGATCCTGATTAAGGAATTAAAACAGGGTTAGAGATTTGGGCCGTGACGAACCATACCCCGAGTTACTGGATTTGGGCCGTGGACGAGAGATGAGGTATTCGGAGCGTCGTTGATACTCTTACATTCATGACAATTTTGAATCTAATGGTGCTGTTGTAATTCTAGAAAGTCGAGCTTGCGGTTGTATAGTCGCAACTCGATGGATTTCAGACCACTTGGCTTCTCTCTTTTATTTCCACGACACTCTTCTTTCACTGCTTTTTATTTTTAGTCTATTTATTATTCACATACTTTATTTCATGTTCTTTTATATTCCCGCTTGATTTATCGATTATTTCTTTAATTCTTGAAGTATTGTTAAGACTCATCTGGATTTACTCATAAGAATTGTCTCCTTTCTCGGTGATAATTGCAGGCCCCTCATGTAGCAAGGGCAAAGAGCCAGTGCTTGGTGACTACCTCTAAGGATTCTCGCAGCAGCTCATACTTTTGCAACATTGTAGGTTTTTGTATTATATATATATCCTTTTTGATGTTTTTGCAAAACTCTGGGATATTGGGATTGAGCAACACTTTGATACATGTATAGCTCATTTTGCCACCGTATGTATACATGGTATATATTACAAGGTTCCACATATAGGTTGTCCCATTTTACGTGTTTTAGAGTTATTTAAATTGATTCATTTATTTTCTTTCCACTGCTTACTAATTTAAATCTTGCAAAATTAATAACTCAATATTAAAACACCAAACTAACTATAAATGGTATAAGAAGGTTGACTAGACTTGCGTTGACCTTGCGAGGGTTGATCTGGGGTCCACATAGGTTTAGGCAGGGTGGGGACCAATTTGTGGGAACTAAAACCGTCACTGGTGGTATCAAAGAGCAAGGTTGATGCATCAACTCTCGATAAGCCCACAATTCAACTAAGGTACAAACACAACTTTAGAGTTAAGACGACATTGAACTTAGTGTAGAGACCTTATGACCATGACTTAGCATTTTAGTTGGGAAGTGAGATGAGTTGGGAAATAATTGATTTGAATTATACTTGTTAGTTGTTGCTTGTAATACATTATATGCCGGTAGTTATAGAACTGATTCAGAACTCGTAATCTATATTGCAGACCTAGATGGTCGATCAAATAAAACTTGGTAGCGAGAGTGGAGATCTTGATCCACGATATGTGGGAGCTACGAGATTCGATGAGGTGTCCCAGCGTGTTATATCCCATGGACGTCAGCTTGAGGATATACTCAATATACGAGGACACAGACTACACCTTCATCACCACCGTCTACATTGACAGTGCCACTTGCTAAGGATGTGAGCGTGCCCATTGTACAGGCCACTCTCGTGACTTTTACTATACTAATAGCATTAGTATCGATATTAATAGAGGTAGTTCCACCTCTGCCTATAAACACGAGTATTAGGGCGACGCCTGAGCTAGACAGTTACGCGAGTTCCAAAGACATAGACCGGTAGAGTTCTATGGGGCCACCGATCTTGAGACAGCTAGAAAAATTTATAAAGAGTCATGAGAAGATCCAAAGCATTTTGGCTACTACGGAACATATGAGAGCAACCATATCTTCAGAGTCATAATTTGGGGAGGCAGATGACTGGTGACGTACCATGGTAGCGACTAGGGGAGCACCAAAAGATTAGGCAGAGTTCAAGAGGCAATTCAATTTGAAGTATTTTCCTCCTCAGTCATAAGACAAAAGAGGTCCAACTTTTTGACTTTGAGATAGTTTTCTGGCGAGAGTGTGATGCAGTACGTAGGCAGATATTTACAGCTGTTGTCGTACGCTAGAGGTATAGCGAACACCGATGTAGATCAGGCACATTACTTCATGAAGGGTCTGCTACATGAAATTGGAGGCACAGTGGTTACTACAGAGCTGGTTACTTTATAGAGACCTTATGAGCGGAGTCTGGCTAGATAGACTTATCTAAGTCTACATCTAGAGGATGACGGTACTACACCGATAGAGGCATCTGAGTCGGAGAAGAAGAGGAAGAAGAACAACCATTTTGTGTCGAGTGACTTCAGGACTCAGAGTGTAGGGTCAGTGGCAACACCTACACAGCTAGCACGTACCGCGGTTCCACCTCTTCTAGCACTGAGTTACACCAACTAACCACCTCTGTCGACACAATTAGTACCACGCCAGCAAAATGGTACTGAGAGTAGAGATAAGTGTACAAACAATGGACAACAAGGACATGGATACGGGCAAAGATAAGCGCAAAGATCAATTCCTCCAAGACCAGGGCCACAGAGGGCTTGTTTCAACTGCGAACAACCAGGAGACTTCAGGGATAGGTGTACGCTGTTAGGCAGGACTCAGTCACAAGCTAGAAAAAGTAAATACCGTTGTAGAGCCAGATCTAAAGGTGATGTACGACCGTTCAGATGGTATGGTTTCAATTTACTTATGTATTATGCATGTGACGATGGTTTGAAATGTTTTTTATACTCGAGGTAATAAATTGATTAACGTGGGAGAGGAGAGAAAGAGCGGCTATGATGTGGTAGCGCTTGATTTAGTGATTTATTTATTGAAGATCGTGTTGATTTGATGATTGGATTGGATGTGACTTTAGTAAACTCATATGTATATATATATATATATATATATATATATATATATATATATATATATATATATATATATATATATTGTTGAAGTTCATCCTTAGGTATTATAATTCCACAAACATAGAGAACTAACTATTGTGTGTCCAATTTGTCTAGAGAAAGAGTTTTAATCAATTACCTTTTTTTTTAATATACTACAAAGTTGTATAGATTATGTTTGAAGCCTCTATCCATATGACTACATGATTTGCAAACTAATAGTACTTTAATCTTTTCATGTAAGTTTTTTTTAACATGGGTGACTTGCAAGCCCAAAATCATTAGACATTTTGATTATAGTATAGTAATTGTTAAAGAAGATTTGATGCAAATGAATAAAAATATGGGAAGCACTTTAGAATTCTCACGAAGATGGCGACAACATTGAGGAAGTCCAAACTTGTAAAATTTTATTGTTTTCACATTAATTTTAATGAGGTTTCAAAGCTTAATAATATTTAATGCCATTTAAGGGAAAACAAGGAGTTTAATCGAGATAACTTAATGGACTTTGGTAAGATAAGAACCTTGGCTCAATTCGAAGTTAGGACGGGGATGCGACATGGCAGTCCCAAGGTTGCCTCGGGATTTGGGGTCGTCTTTCCAAAAAGTTTTGGCTGCATACCAATTTAAAATGAAAGTGATATCGAACTTCTACCAAAAACAGCTCATATTGGAATTAAATATGATCAGCGCTTTTGTAAAAATTATTTCTCCCGATTTATAGTTCTAAAAACTGTAATTCTCGAGTCACAAGGTGGTAGATAGCGCAATTTACAAAGGTTAGGTCAAGAAATTTGCTAAGAACTAATCGTATATGTATCAAAAACTCATAAAACCCCAATTTCTTGCAAAAACTAGTTCAACGCCTAACAATAGAACTTTTTAAAAAAAGAACACTTTTAATTACATGAAATCGACATGTCTGATATTTTCAATTTCGTCGTAAGGGTCCTTGGTTGAAGATCCATTCACCATGGTACATGATGAAATTTTAAAGTGTTTGCATTGAGTGAAAAGTTCAAGTCCAAAAGACACTTCTCTTTTCTTAGTGATCTTTAATATAGCTCTATTCAAAATAAAACAAACGGAAAGAATGCCTTCCCCCTATAAGTTCAAAGGCAAGTTAGAACTTAGTAGCATGTAATTAACTATCTCTACTAGTGTTATATTCTTCCTTTCTGCTACGCTATTTTGTTGTGGTGTATAAGGTGCCATGACTTGATATATAATTCCATTAGTCTCACAAAATCTTGTGAGCTCCTTGGAACAATACTCATCACGTTTATCATATCTTAGAGCCTTGATTTTCTTGTTATGTTGATTTTCAATTTCCGATTTGAAAACAAGAGAATTTTCATAAAACTTATTTTTGCTTTTCAAAAGATAAACATACGAATATTTTGAAAATTTATTTATAAAAGTGAGAAAATATTTGTTTCCTCCTAATGTAACATGATTTTTCAAATCACATATGTCGCTATGTATTAAAAAAAATCTGAGAAGATCTTTGAACTGATTTATGTGATTGTCTTGTGATCTTTGTTTGTGCACATATCTCACACTTTGTATGATCAATTTTAAAATCAGTAATTATGCCTAAGTTATGCATATTTCTAATGCAACGAAAATTAACATGGCATAATCCACCATGTCATAATGAACATGAATCAACAATAGAAGAACATGAGTAAACAATATAAGAAGAATAATTCACTGTTAGTGCATTCAACTTAATCATACCATTACATGAGTAACCTTTTCCAATAGAAACACCTCTGTAGAACAAGATAAACCTGATCGACTTATAGAAAAGACAGAAAAATGTCTTATTAAGGAGGTCACCGGATACAGAATTCTTACACATTTTGGATACATAATGAACATTAATTAGATGTAAAACATTTCTCAAAGTAAGCTAGATATCCACCGTTCCTTTGCCGACCACCCTGGTGCAATTGTCATTTGCCATAAGCACTTCTTCACTAGTGGCAAGATCTTTGTATGTCTTGAAAAGACTACAGTCCTTGCAAATGTGTATGGTTGCGCTGGTATCTAGCCACCACCCAACTTCATTTGCAACTGAATTGGCTTGAAAAATCGTTGCTATGAGTTCCATGTCCATATGATCCACATTGTGACATTCCTTGACCACTTCATTTCTTCTTGGAACGACAATCTCATGCATAGTGTCCCGGTTTGTCACAATAGTAACACTTCTCTTTCTTGCTTGAAGTATTTTCATAAGCAACTTGGAAATAATTACACCTACTTGGAATTCTCCTTCAAGAAAAATTTCAGTCGTCTTAAGATCACCAACGATATTTTGCAAGTCATGTACTTGTGTAAGTAATGACTTATCATTGGCCATCTTGAAATCCAAGCAATTTGAAAAAAAAAACTTATGATTGCTAGATTCCTCAATTCGGTATTTGGTGACCAGTACAGTCCATAACTCCTTCACCGATTTGATGGTTCGATGTGCCGCATAAACATTGTCAAATAGTGCATTTAGGATGTAGCCCCAATAAAGACAGCCATTCGCCTTCCTTGCGACACGTTGATCCACCACTTCGTTTGAATCATCCGGAGTTGGTTTAGGGGAAAGTCTCAAGAAAATCATCAAGGATGTATGCCAACTTGAGAGAAGTGAGAAAGAACATCACTTTCTCTTTCCATCTAGTGAAATTGTCGCCGTCAAACCTTTCGAGGTGCGACAAATCATGATTCATGATTTGTATGGAATGAGGAACGAACCCTCCATTTGAATTAAGTTTAGAGGGCAAGGAAGATCCACCATTCCCATTAGTTTGTGCAATTCCGTCTGAAATTGAAGAAGCCATTGATGAGAATAATCTTACCTAAAAAATTATTGGAACAAAATTCTTCAGACAGAGATTACAAGATGAGAATAGAAAAACCAAACAAAGACTTGATGAGCATAATCACTCTCTTTTAGACAAGATTTTGTTGGGGCATGTGTCCTAAGTCAATCTACAAACATTATTTATATTATAATTTTAGTTAGTAAAATAAAGGTTTTCATTTGCTATTTTATTATAAATGATTGCATGTTTACTTTATAATAAGATCCATGAGTTTTTGTTGAAATATCCTAAATGTCCCAAGTCGGTCATTATACTGGGAACTATAATGAATTAAGACTAGTGTGAATCTTAATTGATGGTCATGTGATGATCATGCGTATATGGATGAAAATTGAGATCATGAGTACTTGTTAGGGAACAAGGTACTGGACCGATCCGCTATGACAACACCACTTGGATTAAGTCATAGGTGATACTCATGATAGTTATATCATTTAGTTCTTCGACTTGAGATTACCATAGACTTCAATATTATGAGCATTGTAATTTGACACAATCAAATGTTGTCTTTAACTGGACAATTATAAAGATTGTGATTAGTTACCATGTGAATAATATGTGAAGGTGTGTAATCAATATAGAATTTGTCCCTCTCGTATAGAGAGAGATATTAGTGGATCCCTTAATATGTTTGACTGCTAAATGTCCAAGTACAAGTGAATTGATATAATCAATGTCAATTGGGTCTTTTCAGTCTACCTAAAGAGTGAGACTAGTACGATTGAACATTAAGGATGACTTTCCATACCTTATGTTTAATCAAAGGATATCACACGACAAAAGGATATAATATTGTTATTCATTAGGTTTTATCAATTTTGATATTCATGCTACTTGGGTAGTCATAATGCCTTGCGAGATACTGCTTACGACTTGTGTACCAAAATGGTTTTGGTTCACTACCAACGTCGCATAAACCTATTATGTCGCACACAAAGAATATCTTTGTGCAATTACAATTGGTCCAGAGTAATGAATTTTATATGATAAAATTCAAGACATAAAAGCTCTTACAATTTGTTATATGACATAAAAGCTCTTACAATTTGTTATATGATAACTTATTAATAGGAGCTTTTGTGTAATTTGCTTAAAATGCCTATATACAATAGTTGTATTACAAATAGGATTTTAAGTAAGGGTTTATCTACATATATAAAAAAGAGGATGATACCCTAAAACGAATTAAGATTTCATTTTTTTGCTATTTTCGAGTTCTCTGGATTTTGGGAGAGAAAAAAATATTTTCACTCTCTTTTGGGGCTAGCACTCCAAATTGTGGTCACCATTCGTGTATGAATTTTCGATAGAGGACATGTGCTTAAAGGTTTAGGAGATTGAACAATCAGAGAAGGAGATCTCGGATTAAGGTATGGTTTACTTTTGTAGATCTAGTTTAATAGAACTTATTTTTGATCATGTTTGGGTTTTTCAAAAATTGTTTTGAATTTTCCGTTGCGTATGAACCCAAAACCCAACAGATTTCTCCGTGTCGGCTAAAACCGTGTATATACAATGGGATTAATCGAAACTTACCTTCAAGATACAATCAAGTCTCTAATGGTTGGATAATATGTGTTTAACTCAACGACAACCAATAATACTCTTGTAGGATACTTTGAGAGAATGATGTTATGAACAAGAACATACTTTGATTCAAAATCTTTTTGTGTTTCAATATATATCAATGTTTTTATTAAGTACTAGATCTATTTAATTTATAGAAAATGAAAAGACTTGGTGTTTACCCAGAAAGGGATGAGTTTTGGTGCGAATGTATACTAAAAACAGACAAAAAAGGACCAAATAACACCAAAAAATCGCAACTTCTCGTTCTGGGCGCTATGCCTAGTGCTACAGCACCATGTTTAACGTCCAACAACATAACTCTTTTTAAAAAAAAATCCTACATAGGGTATATTTTAGGGATTCTAGAAAAGAATCGTAGTAATAAGTGAGGTATCTTTCGCAGCTCTCTTTCATTTTTCTTAACTAAATTAAAATTGAGTTTTCTTTAAAATAAAACGAAAAAAAAAAAAAAAAAAATTTGTAGTAGCTTTTCATTTTGTAAGGGTGTAAGTGATTGGTTTCCATTCAGTTACGATTTATCCATAAGCTAATCTACAATGATTAGAAAGTCTTTGTCTAATCCAACTCAAGTAATTAATTCCTTTATCCGGTCGAGTTCAGTTTACTTGATACAACTCAACTGAAACAAAATAATTAATCTACGCAAATTGAACCCACTAACAGAGCCTTCTCATTCCATCATAATTTTGGTTGTTAATTTGATTGTCAAAAATATTAAATACACAACACCACCCACTATTGGATTAAAATCTAGGGAAAATGGCATAATATCCTAACTTTTTGGATTTTCGAAAATTTATCCTAACGTTTCTATTTTGACAAATTTATCTTAACTTTTTGAAGTTGCATAAAATTTTGGGAGTTGGTATGATGACACTAGTTTTGACACTACTTTTGAGACTGCTGAGGTGGCTGGTGATGTAGAGCGCCAACTAATCAAAAAGAGTGGGGACGTAGTGGGTGTGTTAGAGATGGTGTAATTGTAAGAGTTTTGTAAATGGTGGTTTACTTTATCTTATCACATCACTTCATACATTAGATTTTGTGTACTTTTTTTGTCTTTTCGTCATTTCTCTCTCCATCGCTCCACATCATTTCATATTACTCTCTCACTTTCACTCTCTTCGTCAAACTTGTGGAGGAAGTTTTGATTCTCTTTACAAACATTCAAGCAAGATCGAGAGTGAGGGAAGGAGGAGGGGAAGGAAATAGAAGAAAGAGAAAGAAGGCAGAGAAGATGATGCTAGGGAGAGGTAAAGAGACAACCTCCACTCTACATTTTCTTAGATTTGGATTTGTTGTTTATGTTTTTTGTTGTTGGTCTGCAGGAAATGGCTACAAAACCATGTTGTTTTTATAAGGATTTGTCTCATGCCTTTGCATATTGTCCTAATGAGAAGTCATGTTTCAAATGCAACAAGGGTAGGTTAATGCAGAAATGAGTGAATATGTCATCAAATAAGGGTCGATTGCTCTATACATGCACAACTGCGAGGTTCCCTATTTTTCTTTGGGCGGACAAGGCTAAGAATAGGCGGTCAAGAAAGAGAAGGTCAAAAAATTCTATATGTCTGATTCTGATCTGAGTGGAAGTGAGGATGAAGAACTGAGTCCACCGGACCATGATGATACCTTGAGGAGGATGACCATAATGTTTGAGAAAGTAGTTATCATGGAAGAGAAGAATGGTCAAACCCTAGACGTCAAGATGAAGGAGATTTTAAAAGTAGAAAGCCTTTTCATAACGGTAAACTTTGGTGTTGTTTGCTTTTATCCCCTCAAAATCGTTTAATTTGATGACTCTTTGTAGAAGCCTACATTTTTATGCTATTTTGATGACTATTTTTGCTTTAGTATGCTACTTTGTGTGGTGATAATATTATTGTGAGCATACTCAATCTTTGAGTATGCAGGCATACTCAAATTTGAGCATGATCAAAGTTGAGTATGCTAAAAAACTGAAAATGGTTGGTGATTCACATATCTACTGACACACCTTAAACTCATATTCACCATTATGGAATTTAAGAAATGATATCGAACAAATACCTTAAGTGTAGGTTTTTTGTATGTGTGATTGATAAGTTCTTTATGAGAGTATTCCTATCCTACTACACGAACATGTTCACCTCTTGTAAATAAAATGTTTTGTTTACATATATTACATATACTACATGTACGAAAAGAGTTGAGACTTGGATTTATGATTGTTGTAATTTGATAACCCTATTGTTTGAGAAAACTGTTCTCACGGCGGAGAAGAATGGTCGAACACTTATCATCAAGATGAAGGAGATTTCTTTGAGGTTTAAGGTGAATTTGATGACTTCTTAAACTAGCCTACATTTTCTATGCTTTTTTATTTGATGACTATTTCGCTTCAATATGCTTAAATATGCTTGTGCAGTGATAACATTATTATGAGCATACTCTACCTTTAATCAAAGTTAAACATGCTAAAAAAACTTAATGGTTAGTGATCCACATATCTACTACTACTGACATACCCTAAACTCATATTCACCACTAAGGAATTGAACACAATTTAAAACACCTAACATACACCACATATTTGCATGAAATAATGACTATAACACCTAAACATAATGGAATCTAAATATGATATGATATTAACAGCAGCATATTACATACCACCCAATATATAAGCAAAATACTCAATTAATGCAGAGAGCTATATAGAAGGATTGAACAAAGAAACTAGAAACACAAGAACAAGTCACTGTTCTATTGATATTTAGGGTTTAATATCATACAAATACCTTTCTCTCCATACATTGCTTTACATATAGCTTCATGGAATTGAAAAGATAATAAAATACAAAGATGGAGCAAAAGCCGATAACATCCTCTGAATTAGCAGTGCCAGGAAGTAGTGCTCCGCCTCAAAAGTACGTTTATGCTAAAATTGTTCCATCATTACTTGATCAGCATCATAATGTGTATAAGGAGATCAGACTTGAGATAGTCAAGCAAGGATCCCTGCATCATCAATGTTATCCGAGCATAGCATACCATTACATACCACTTAATATTTAAGTAAAATATTCAATGTTATCCGAGCATAGCATACCATATGAAGTTTATAAAACATAGATTGTGTTGAGCTCTGCTTCAAGTGTTAGGTTTTGGGGTTCATACGCTGCGCGAAATTCAAAAAAAATTTGAAAACCCCCAACAGGATCAAAAATAAGTTCTATTAAACTAGATCTACAAAAAGTAAACCTTACCTTAATCCGTGATTTCCTTCTCTAATTGTTCGATCTCCAAGACGTTCAAGCGCCCGTCTTCTATCGGAAAGTCATACACGAATAGTGACCACAATTTGGAGTGTTAGCCCCAAAAAGATAGAAAATGTTTTTCTTTCTCTCCAAAGTCCAGAGAACTCAGAAATAGCAAAAATTCAACCTCTATTTATATGTGTAGATAAGTCCTCACCTAAAATCTTATTCGTAATACAACTATTATATTTAGGCAGTTTAAGCAAAGTACACATACGCCCCTATTAATCAGTTATCGTATAACAAATCGTAAGGGATTTTATATCATGAATTTATCATATAAAGTTCATTACTCTGAACCAATTGAAATTGTGCAAAGCCATTTTTTGTGTGAGGCCCAATAAGTTCATGCGACGTTGGCAGTGAACTAAAATCATTTTGGTACACAAGTCATAAGCAGTCTCTAGCAAGGCATTATGACTACCCAAGTAGCATGAATATCAAAATCGATATAACATAATGAATAACATATATGATATCATTTTTTCGTGCGATGTCCTTTGATTAAACATAAGGCATGGAAAGTCACCATTAATGTTCAATCGTGCTAGTATCGATCTTTAGGTAGACTGAAAACATCCAAATGACATTGATAATATCAATTCACTTAGACATGGCCATGTAATAGTCTAACATGTCGAGGGATCCACTGATATCTCTCTCTACATGAGAGGGAAAAATTCTATTTTGATTACACACCTTCACATATTATTCACATGGTAACCAATCACAATCTTTATAAGCTTCTGGTAAAAGACAATGTTTGATTGTGTCAAATTACCATGTTTCCTAATATTGAAGTCCATGGTAATCTCAAATCGAATGACTAAATGATATACCTATCATGAGTAACACCTATGACTTAATCCATATGGTGTTCTCATAACGAGTCGGTCCAGTACCTTGTTCCCTAAACTCATTATTTCGATTTGTATCCCTATACGCATGATCATCCCATGACCATCAATTAAGATTCACACTAGTCTTAATTCATTATAGTTCCCAATATAATGACAGATTATGGACATTTAAGATATTTCAATAAATACCCGTGGATCTTACTATAAGGTAAACATGCAATCACTTATAATAAAACAGCAAATGAAAACCTCAATTTTATTAACTAAAACTATAAGATAAACAATATTTATAGATTAACCTAGGGCACATGCCCCAACTCCAAGATTGAGTAAAGGCCGACACTAAATGTACGCGATGGAGCATAACTCAACCTCTAAAATACCAACACACCCAAGTACGCGGTGGAGCATAACTTAACATCTAAAATATTACAAACCATTATTTATTAAAATGAGATAGTTTATGAGATAGAAAGGGATCAAACTAAAGGTCAGCATCCAGGTCGTCATGGTCAGGTTTCCAAGTGCGCTTCCATTTTTTATGTGTTTCCCTATAGCCCAGCTTCTTTTCATACCTTCCCAGTAACACATCAAACCGGTCCATGAAATATGCCACCATTTTTCGAGATTGCTCGGTCTTCTCCACTAGATCTTACGCACGGATCAACATTTTTTTCATGTCCCCATGTAGCAGATTCAAGTCGTAGCTAGCATCACTAGCAGACTTGGTCTCTATTTCAGTTAACTTCTTGACCTTCTTATCAAGTTGATCGAAAAATTCAGTAATGTGTGACTGCTCGCGCACCATGTTGTCCACCTGGTGTAATGGCCCATTTTAATAATGCCGTTAATTATCTCGAAATTGCAGACATGGACGCCAGCTCAAATCCACGTGGACGCCTCGGGTAGGCTAGGACACACATCGACCTAGGTACATTGGTTTAATTGTGTGTTGGATGGCTTAATTGCAGTGCAATTTATTCAATTATTGGTTAAATACATCGTATTGTGTATGTTGAATCATGAGAGCGTGCGAGGTTGTGTGACTGGTAGCTGCCTTGAAGTGCGTGCTAACGCGGGTATCGAGAGGCGAGATACTGGTACACTAGAGAAAACTCAGTAAATTTACAAAAACAATGTCAAGGTTATCAATTTTGCATAATGAATGTAACCATAGGTTATCAAATTGAGATAATTAATGTAACCATAGGCTTATTAAATTAACTCGAACAATAGGTTATGGCGCACCTCGAAATGTGTGTCGAGACGTGGGGCACCGGCTACGGGTAGCTGGGGGTTAGTGTGACGATGAGTTGGTTTAATTTGATAAATAAAACACTAGCCATATGGTTGGATAAGGCTTAATGTAATGTGACATTTAATAAAATAAAGGGAAGCCAATAGGTTCATTAAATAGAAAGGGGGCCATGAGATGGACATCTAGATTTACATAGTGAGTAGTACTAGATGATGAGTGTGCTATTGGAGTCATCAGGGGGTATAGGACAGAATGCTTGTGAACCACAAGATATGCCTCGGGATACGTATGCACAATTGATTCCATAAAAAATATATATAGGAGAGATAGTGGAATGTTGATCACAAACGCTCAACAATCTCACGCAAACAGAGAAGAATCTGAGAAGGAAGAAGAGACTTCCAGCTGAGAATTCAACAACCTAGACATCAAACCAAGTGGTCTAACCTAGGTAATCACCTTCTCCACCTTCTAAGCTTGCAAATGAACCCATTTTGGGGTATCTTTAGTAAAATTCGAGTTGATGATTTAGCCTATGGTTTGCTAGTTAAATATGACGCATTTCATGTCATTATATCATATATAAGGAGAATTTCTCATTGGTTTAGTTAGTTTTTGATGAAATTGGTTGTTAACGGAGATGGTGGTAAATGCATGATTTGTGGAAAATTGATGTACATTGATGTTTGGAGTGTTTAGATTAACGGGTTGAGGTTATTTTGATGAGGAGAGGGTAATAGACCAGTTAGAATAGCTAATTGAGAGGGCTATGACAGAATTCTCGAATTGAGAATTATGTCCCAGAAGGCAATTAGCGCGCTAATTGGAACTATTAGCGCGCTAACTATCCTGAGTATGTTGTTGTTCTTCCCAACGAAGAACAATAGCGAGCTAATTAAGATTTCTAGCGCGTTAATTCCATCTAGCGCACTAGGTACACCCCTTTAGCGCGCTAGGTAGACAAATTAACGCGCTAATGACAGATGAAAATGGGAATTTAGGACTATTTTAGAGATTTTCCACCTAATACATATCTACATCTTTGTAAACAAACTAAAATGGTAATAACGGACTTCAGGGACTTAGTGGACCGAAGCTCAGTGTCAGGGAGCTTGACAGGTCGGGTACGGGAGTCCGATGTGGTCAGAGAGCGGTATGAGGTTTGTAAAACCCAACTGAAAAAATCTAAGTATTTAATTTGTTTACATGTTGTTTCTATTATTCCTTGATGTTCATCTTTTTATTCGGATATTTGGACGTGGGTTGAGGTTACTCCCCCGGATTTCCTGGTTGTGTGTTCATCAGGCAGTGGACTATAGCACGTGTGACCCGGTCCTCAGTAAATGGTGACCTGGGCTTGCCCTAGTGCACGTGTCGGTGACTCAGCGGATTTGGTCAGTGCCGCGAGGGACAAGTGTTGGGCCAGTTGGACGTGACCACTGGTGGGAACTTGGTGACCCGAAGTGCAGTCTAGTCCCTCTGGAGCAAGCACACACATTTGTTAGCTTGTCTGCTGTTTATTTATGCGATGAGCCATTTACGATTGCTGCTTTTTACATTTCTCATGTTTACTTGACAGCATTCCTTGTATTTCCTTTATTTTATTATATGAATGCTCAGAGGAGTTCCTTGGGATTTTACTTACTTTACTCGTCATCTGTCTTTTTGTTATGATTGAGTGCAGATCCTAGTACCAGTAGGGGCAAGAGGGTCCTAGGCGACTACATCTGATATTGCCCACTGTCGAGGACCTACTTGTACGTGTTTATTTTTGATATTTTATATATTTAGGGTATTGGGAAACTTGAGAAAACACAATACATGTATATATACCTGTTGTGGTGATGTCGCTTATATACAGAGTACTTTCCAGGGTTTTCCACAGTAGGTTTGGCCTTTGAACAATGTTTATCATGCTAAATTATTTTGTTTAATGGTATTAAGTGAGCCTTCCGCTGAATATGTTAACCTTAAAATACAACCCATTAGTATGGTTAGGATCTCAATAAATTGTCAACTAGGTAACAGTTGAAACATTTAGAACGCCACAGTTGGTATGGGACAAAGAATATAAGGTTGATTTACTAGTTTATCTAATATTACACTTGTGAAAACGAGTTAAGAGACATAAAGAGGATGGGCAAGTGCCGGATATGTGTAGTTGGGCCATCCTAGGAGTACACGGAGACACATCACCCCGGGCGTAGGGGGCACTTTTGTTGGTATCAGCCCTGAGTATGAGGAACCTAGGAAAATTTACAATGAAAGAGTATAAGACGTAATAAATAAACCTTAGTTATGGAAACCCTATCTTATTGCCTTAGAACTTTAGTTGGGAAGTGATGAGAGGCGAGTAGAGTTTGAATCTATATACGTGTTATTTTTCCATTATATATATATATGATATATGTATATATACCAAGACTGATCCGGAGCACGCTTCTCGATGTAGATCATGGACGAACAGTCGACGATGCCTCAGGATATTGGTCAGCCTAGTTGTACAGCTAGAGACTCCCCAGTTGCACCTAGTATGGAGGACCGACTCTCACCTCAAGAGAGGTAGATGGCCGAGGTGTTTCGTTTGCTACAGGATCAGACTGCTGTATTGCATTGGCTACAGTAGTTGCTACATCTAGAGAGCCAGTAGCAATTACGCCACCTACGGGGACAGTTGTCATCCCGGTTACAACCCAGACACCAGTTGAGAGAGTAGTAGAGGGCGCACAGACGGAGAGAGCCATAGTCGTTGTCTTTCCCTTGGAGACACCGACTCCTACACCTCCACATATGGCTACTGGTCAGACCACTACTACCACTACTACTGCTACTACATCATGATTCGCTTTAGCTCCAGAGGCAAAGCTGTCGAGGGAGTTTCAGAAGTTTCAGCCAGGCTTCTTTTACGGAGGTAGTGACCCCGAGGCTGCGGGGAAATGGATTGTATCTCATCAGTGAAGCTGATGAGAAATCATGAGAGTGTCCAGGCGCGACTGTCTGGTGCATGTTGTGAGGTCACGCCGTAGTATGGTGGACTACGTATCAGGATACGCATCCAGAGCCGACGACATGGGCTGAGTTTAGAGAGCTATTTTACTACCAGTACATACCTATGGAGGTTAGACTCAGACTGAGGGAGGAGTTCTTGACCCTGAGACAGGGTAACCGGACCTTGATGCAATACATGGAGAAATTTCGTCATTTACTTCAGTTCTCAATGGATGTCGCCGGGACGGAGCGCCTGCAGATCTACTATTTCACCAGAGGGGTTGATGACAGGATCGCTTCAACGGTTGTATCATCTAGGGCATCTACTCTACAGGACATCTTCGATAGAGCATTAGCACATAAAACATATCCGATGTAGAGATATGGCAGGCGTGTGACTGGAACCAAGGTACAGACGGGGCAGAGTTCTCGGTCGGATCATAGGCCGAAGAAACAGAGGGATCGTCAGGATAGAGGCCGGAGGGATGATAGACGAGACAGGGGTCATAGGGATGATCATCAGGGCAGTCAGTTCCAATATGAGAAGAGACAACCGGTTCATTCCATCACATTAGGACCAGTAGATCAGCATAGGCCACAACCGTAGAAGCACCGTCAAGGCCGAGATCAGGGGGACATGACAGGGTTTAGAGAGATCGGGATCAGGGTCCGAGATCTGAGACAGACAAACTGGGAGGCAAGTTAACTGCAGATGCCACAGGTGTGGTCAGAGGGGACACTTGAGGGCCAATCGCGCGGGCACGCCACCGTCACCATGTCGAGAGCCAGAGCAGGCCAGAGAGAAAGCTCATGCGGTAGCACAACCTGATAGTGGAGCGACCACACAGCTCATCGAGGGTATGTTGCATATTTTTAGACGACCTATGCATGTTATGTTTGATTCTGGTAGTACTTTATCATTTATTGTTGAACGTGTTGTTGGAGTGTTAAGGTTAGATACACAGACAATAGACATACCTTATCCTCGCTACGGTCGCTGAGGACAAGATATACCCTAACCGAATATATAGAGATGTGATGATAGAGGTTGAAGGACATCAGTTACCAGCCGATCTTCGAGTATTGGAGTACCTAGAGTTTGACGCGCTTCTCGGGATGGATTGGTTGTCATCCTATTATGCACAGATAGATTGTTATGGTAAGAGGATAGAGTTTCGTATTCGTGGGATACCAGAGTTTGCACTGGTTGGATCTGCGACTAACTTACCTATTACTAGAGGCCGACTAGCTACAGCACAGAAGATGGAGGCGTTTGCAGTGATAGTTGAGCCGGAGATTAGGATGAAGGTCAGGATTAAGGATGTACCGATAGTGAAAGATTTTGTCGATGTATTTTTGGATGACTTACCCGGATTGCCACCGCCACGAGCTGTCGAGTTTATCATCGAATTGATACTAGGGACACAACCTATTGCCAATAGACCATATAGGATGTCACCAGTGGAGCAGGGATGAGGTTAAACGACATCTGGATGAATTGCTGGAGAAGGGTTTTATTCACCCTAGTATGTCACCTTGGGGAGCTCCAGTATTGTTTATGAATAAGAAGGATGGGTCGATGAGGATGTGCATAGACTATAGGAAGTTGAATCAGTTGACAGTTAGGAACCATTACCCACTTCCTAGATAGATGATCTATTCGATCAGTTGGCGAGTGCAGATATTTCTCGAGGATTGAACTTCACTCGGGTTATCATCAGTTGAGGATTCGAGAATAGGATATCCGTAAAAGCGCTTTCGCAAAGATGAGATAGGGCTATTTGAGTTCACAGTCATGTCGTTTGGGCTGACTAACGCCCCAGCAATCTTCATGGATTTGATGCACAGGGTATAGAGACCATATCTAGACAGATTCGTCATAGTGTTCATCGACGTCATCTTGATCTACAGCAGAACTCGTGAGGATCACAAGGGACATCTTAGGGCGCTTTTGACGACACTGAGAGAGCACAGATTGTATGTCAAGTTCAATAAGTATGACTTCTGGCTGAGTGCGGTGAGATTTTTTGGACATGTAATCAGTAACCAGGGTATCTCGGTAGACTTAGAGAAGATTCAGGCTATCATTGACTGGAGGACGCTTGAGTTTATTGCCTATATACGGAGTTTCCTCGGACTGGCAGGATATTATCGGCGATTTGTACAGAATTCTTCTTCGATTGTCGCGTCGATGACGAGATTGACCAAGAAAAACATTGCATTTGATTAGTCAAAGGAGTGTGAGCAGGCCTTCTATGAGCTGAAGAAGAGGTTGACCTCTGCACCAGTATTGACATTGACGGAATCGAGCAAGATTCTGAAAGTTTATACAGATGCGGCGGGCATTAGTCTTGGATGCGTATTGATGCAGGATGGTAGACCAGTTGCCTATCTCTCCAGACGGTTGAGACCCCATGAGGGAAATTTCCCCGTGCATGACATGGAGCTTGTAGCGGTCATCTTTGCACTGAAAGCTTGGAGGCACTATCTCTACGGGGAGAAATTCATCTTGTATATAGATCATCATAGTTTACGTTATATTTTTACTCAGAGGGATCTGAACATGCGCCACCGGAGATGGCTGGAGTTGCTGAAGGACTACGACTTCGCTATTAAGTATCACCTTGGAAAGACGAACGTCGTAGCAGATGCATTGAGTCGGAGTGGGATTGACAGTCAGATTGGTTTGCGAGCTATGAAACACGAGCATAGTCTGTTACAGGCGGCATCAGTTATGTTCATGACAGAGGTATCCACTACGACTTAGCAGCACATTTGAGGTCAGATGAGGGTTTCGACCGTATCGAATGAGAGGGTTGACGAGTGTCAGAGGGCTGATGGGCTTTATGAGCGGTTCAGTGGTCTAGCTCGGGATCCGGAGTGCACTGATTGGGCAGAGACCACAGATCGGTGTTTGAGATACCAAGGAAGATTGTGGATACTTGCGGATTAGGAGATACGGAACAGGATTCTAGAAGATGCACGCCGGAACACGATTCATCCTGGTCGACCAAGATGTACCATGATTTGAGACAATTATTCGGTGGCCGGGGATGAAGGCGACGTGGCGTATACGTCGGAGTTGTCACATTTGCCAAGAAAAGCTGCACCGGTGATCATTCCACGGTGGAAATGGAGCACATCACCATGGATTTTGTTAGTGGACTACCGCAGACATCGAGGCGTCATGATGCAGTTTGGTTAGTGATTGATAGACTGACTAAATCGGCTCATTGCATTCTGATTTCCATGAAATACGCGTTTCCTTAGCTGAGCATATTGTTTGAGCGGGAGATTATTAGATTGCATGGAGTGCCAATTTTCATCGTATCGGATAGAGATCCCAGGTTGACATCAAAGCTTTAGGAGGCTATGCAGGAGCGGTTTGGCGCCCGGTTGCAATTTAGTACGGCTTATCATTCTCAGACCGACGGACAGTCGGAGCGACTGATATAGATCTTGGAGGATATGCTCAGGGCTTGCATATTGCAGTTTGGGAGTTCGTGGGAGGACTATCTGCCTTTGTGTAAGTTTGCATGTAATAACAGCTATCAAGCGAGCATTAGCATGCCACCGTTTGAGGCACTGTATGGGAGGCCTTATAGATCATTATGCCTATGTTGGGCGGAGCCAGAAGATACAATGGCGATTAGGCCTTGAGATAGTTGTTGATCACATAGAGAAATCACAGATTTGATAAAGGTTACGAGCGCGCAAGATAAGATAGACAAAAAATACGCGAATCGTTATCACGAGGGTCGAGCTATAAGGAGGGCGACATGGTGTATTTGAAGGTTTCCTCTTGAAAGGTCGGCGAGAGGTTTGGTATTAAGGGGAACGGCGCCGAGGTTCATTGGGCCATACAGATTGCACAAATGAGTGGGCAATGTTATGTATCGATTAAAGCTACCTTCTCGAGTTAGGCAGGGTTCATCCTACATTTCACATTTCGATACTGAGACTAGCTAGGCCAGGACTGAGACCGACTATTGAGTTGGGACAGATTGAGGTTCAGCCTGACATGACTTACGAGGAGAGGCTGATAGAGATCGTTGACCGCAGAGTACAAATTCTCAGGAACAAGGAACTCTCTAAGGTCTTAGTTCATTAGCAGCATCATAGGACAAGGGACTCACTTGGGAGCTCGAGTCGACGATGAGAGAACGATACCCTCAGCTATTTTCTGGTATGAGATTTAAGTTACGGTTAAATTTCGAGACGAAATTTTTATTTAGTTGGGAAGAACTGTAACGGCCCATTTTAATAATGTCGTTAATTATCTCAAAATTGCAGACATGGACTAGGCTACGAAACACGTCGACCT
Organism: Stephania cephalantha; assembly: GCA_039657325.1. Classification (NCBI taxonomy): domain Eukaryota; kingdom Viridiplantae; phylum Streptophyta; class Magnoliopsida; order Ranunculales; family Menispermaceae; genus Stephania; species Stephania cephalantha. Next base: position 11,541,982 of record CM077574.1, on the reverse strand, counting down.
AAGTACAATGGTTTAATTGTGTGTTGGATGGCTTAATTGCAGTGCAATTTATTCAATTATTGGTTAAATACATCGCATGTGTGTATGTTGAATCACGAGAGGTGCGAGGTTGTGTGACGAGTAGCTACCTCGAAGTGCATGCTAACGCGGGTTTCGAGAGGCGAGATACGGGTACACTAGAGAAAACTTAATAAATTTACATAAACAATGTCAAGATTATCATTTTGGCATAATTAATGTAACCATAGGTTATCAAATTGAGATAATTAATGTAACCATAGGCTTATTAAATTAACTCGAACAATAGGCTATGGCACACATCGAAATGCGTGTCGAGACGCGGGGCACCTGCTATGGGTAGCCGAGGGTTAGTGTGATGATGAGTTGGTTTAATTTGATAAATAAAACACTAGCCATATGGTTGGATAAGGCTTAATGTAATGTGACATTTAATAAAATAAAGGGAAGCTTATAGTTTTATTAAATAAAAAGGGGGCCATGAGATGGACATCTAGATTTACATATTGAGTAGTACTAGATGATGAGTGTGCTATTGGAGTCACCAGGAGGTATAAGACAGCATGCTTGTGAACCACAAGATATGCCTCGGGATACGTATGCACGATGGTTTAGCCTTTGGTTTGCTGGGTAAATATGATGCATTTCATGTCATTAGATCATATATAAGGAGAATTTATCACTGGTTTAGTTAGTTTTTGATGAAATTGGTAGTTAATGGAGATGGTGGTAAATGCATGATTTGTAGAAAAATGATGTACATTGATGTTTGGAGTGTTCTGATTCATGGATTGAGGTTATTTTGATGAGGAGAGGGTAATAGACCAGTTAGAATAGCTAATCGAGAGGGCTAGGACAAAATTCTCGAATTGAGAATTTTGTCCCAGAAGGCAATTAGCGCGCTAATTGGAACTATTAGCGCACTAACTGTCGTGAGTGTACCGCTGTTCTTCGCAACGAAGAACAATAGCGCGCTAATTAAAATTTCTAGCGCGCTAATTCCATCTAGCGCGCTAACTCAAAACTAGCGCGCTAGGTAGACAAATTAGCGCGCTAATGACATATGAAAATGGGAATTTAGGACTGTTTTAGAGATTTTCCACCTAATACATATCTACACCTTTGTAAACAAACTAAACTGGTAAAAATGGACTTCAGGGACTTAGTGGACCGAAGCTCAGTGTCGGGGAGCTTGACGGGTCGGGTACGGGAGTCCGAAGAGGTCGGAGAGCGGTGTGAGGTTTGTAAAACCCAACTGAAAAACTCTGAGTATTTATTATGTTTACATGTTTTTTATATTATTCCTTGATGTTCATCTTTTTATTTGGATATTTGGACGTGGGTTTAGGTTACTCCCCCAGATTTCCTAGTTGTGTGTTTATGAGGCACTAGACTGTAGCACATGTGACCCTGTCCTCAGTGAATGGTGACATGTTCTTACCTTGGTGCACGTATCGGTGACTCAGCGAATTTGGCCAGCGTCGCGAGGGACCAAGTGTTGGGCCAGTTGGACGCGACCACTGGTAGGAACTTGGTGACCTGAAGTACGGTCTAGTCCCTCTGGAGCAAGCACACACATTTGTTAGCTTGTCTGCTGTTTATTCATGTGACGAGCCATTTACAGTTGCCTGTTTTACATTCCGCATGTTTACTTGACAACATTCATTGTATTTCCTTTATTTTATTATATGAATGCTCAGGGGAGTTCCTTGGGATTTTACTTACTGTACTCATCATCTGTCGTTTTGTGATGATTGAGTGTAGATCCTAGTACCAGAAGTGGCAAGGGAATCCTAGGCGACTACATCTGATATTGCCCACTGTCGATGACCTACTTGTACGTGTTTATTTTTGATATTTTGTATATTTTGGGTATTGGGAGACTTGAGATAACACAGTACATGTATATATACCTGTTGTGGTGATGTCGCTTATATACAGAGTACTTTCCAAGGTTTTCCATAGTAGGTTTTGCCTTTGAACAATGTTTATCATGCTAAATTATCTTGTTTAAATGGTATTAAGTGAGCCTTCCGCTGAATATGTTAACCTTAAAATACAACCCATTAGTATGGTTAGGATCTCAATAAATTGTCAACTAGGTAACAGTTGAAACAGTTAGAACGCCACAGTTGGTATGGGACAAAGAATATAAGGATGATTTACTAGTTTATCTAATATTATACTTGTGGACACGAGTTAAGAGACATAAAGAGGATGGGCAAGTGTCGGACACGTGTAGTTGGGCCAGCCGGTAAGGAGTACACGGTGACACGTCACCCCAGGGCGGCTGGGGCCGCCACACCTGGTATGCCAGCTTCATCATTGATGAAGAGCTTCCTCTTACTCTGTTTACTCATGAACTTGCGACTCTGAAAGAGTTTCCTCTTAATTTGTTTATGATCCAAGATCTATTAATTATCAATCTTCCTTATTTGCTTTTTTTATCATATATTAAGTCTTCTCATCATTCAAAGAACATAAATAGAGTTAGGGAGACACATATTCTTTTCACTAAACCCACGTTATTGCATTTCATGGAATTTAGAGATGTGCGAGTATTGTGGTTGCATTTCTGAGATTCACTGACCATCATGAAATGCTTATCTTCACTTTAAGACTTTAAGTTGCAATTTCCTATAAGCATATTTTATTTTATTCCATTCATATAAGTTTGTTAGTTTTCTAATGAGAGATCATTCTTATTGTTTTTACAGTTGGTCCTAAAACACCAATCGTGCTTGATCTTTAAGTTGGCCTCTTGGTTGAGATAGTGAGCCATATAGGTGAGGCCTTAGCCATACATTCAGCATTGTCATATTCGCTCCTCATTTAGCATGGTTGTTTAGTTTTGGAGAAAAAGAGTTGACTCTATCATTTCGAGGAACTTATCAATCTTTGGTTATGGAGTTATGTTTTTAATGATCACCTAGGAGTTGTATATGGTGCTGGCCATATTAACTCTTGATGACTATTGTGTATGCAATAGACTAATAATTATTTGCTTATCAAAATCTCTTATACAATTGCCTGATGTAAACTGTCATTTTGTTCCATTTGGGCTTTATCCCCCTCTTCATGCAAAATAAATTTCTTATATAATGCATGCTTTGATGCCATATTTCAAAAGGTAGTGGCTAAATAGACCTCAATTTTTATTAAACATACCTCATTTACTCACTATACCCCAATTTTTGAATTTTTATTGCTAAACGTACTCCACTTTTTAAAAAAAAAATCACCAAAATACCCTTGCTAAATGTACCCCACTTTTTGCTAAATATACCACATTCTTCAAACATATCCTTATCTCCCCAGTCTATGGGTTTCAACCATTATAAGGTTTTGCTCGAAATCGCTGGATGTTCTCGATGTCATCAACATTTTATGTCCAAAATGCAAGATTCAAACCCTACATCGAAGCCCTAAATCCAACACAACAACACCCAACCGACTCAAAAACAGCCAAAAAACCCCCAAGAAATCCTTAAAATCGACATAAAAGATAAGGGACTCACGATGTCGAATCGATGTGATTTCACTCGAATTTCATTAGATTATGACCGAAGGTGAGTGCGATTTGAGAGTGGGAGAGATGGTGGTATGACTGGGGTATGAATGGATGAGATGAATAGGGTATGGGGAGAGCAAAAATCCTTTTATATGAAGGGTAGTGGTCATTTCACATTTTTTTTTAAAAGTGGGGTATGTTTAGCAATAACTGGGGTCCATTTAGGCGCTGCAAAAATAACCTTGTTTAAGATTTCCTTTAAAATTGTCTATGTTATAGCAACATTAAGGATTGCACTGTTCTTCCCCTATTTCAACCAGATTTTGAACATTAATAGGAGCCTAAGTTTAGGCCTTTGGTTGTATACTTCCCAGTGTGTGTGTATATATATAGTTACTATTAGCACCCCTATATGTTATATCAGCCCTCATTTAATTTAATGTTATTTATAGTCCTGAATAAGTTAGTTCATGCTCTAAGCACACCCTCTTAATTGTTAGTAAATTCTCTATTGTACCCCTAGTTTATATTTGCCCATCTCTCTCCCCAAAGAAAGTCATTTTTCATCTTTGTGATATTCAACCTCCAACCTCTTGTCGCACATCATCTTTTTCTCCCTTTTAACTCAATTTGTTTCATATGCATTTAAAGATTGATTGTTAGATCCTTAAAAAGCTAAGATTCAATACAAATAAAAGATTCTAACCATTCAAGAATATGAATCAAAACTCAACCAAATACTACAATTAAAATGTTGTATTTGATGGTGAATTATTGAGTGTATGAACAAAGAGATGAGAAAGGGTGTAGAGATTATAAAGTAAAAAACAAAATGCGATGAATCTATGGTTTAATTAAGGTGAGATATAAAAAAGTGAAAATCAAGTAGAAGAGGAAGGTGAGTGTAGTGAGTGAGATAAGAGTTGGGGATGAGTTTAAATTTCATTTAGGGAGGAGTGTAGAGAGTGAAAAGTAAAGTTGAGGAACGGTGTAGATAGTCGAAAGTAGAAGGAGAAAAAGAAATGAAATAGGTTCATGATTTAGAGTGAGACTATTTATGTAATTTTGCCTAAAGGCATTTTAGTTTAAAAATGTATTAAATTAAATGGGGGCTGATATAGGGTAGTAGGGGGCTAATAGTCACTCTATATATATATATATTTGTGCAGGAAAAAATTGTCAAATAGACAAGAAGATAGATTGTTCTTAAGGTTTTTAGCATACCTTTTTTTTTAATTGTTGCCCTTGATCGGTATTGAAGAAATTGTAACTACAAAAAAGTATAGATAATAATATATAAAAGGCTTTTCATTTGTTGGTATATTATTAATTTCTTTCTATTTTTTTAATTTTAATTACAAATTTAAATTTTTATTAGTAAATTGTTAGGAATGAATTCCCACAAACGTAGCGAGCGAGCTCCTACGTGAGAAACACGTTCATGAAACTAGTATATATATATATATACTAGTTTCAGGTCGTGCTACGCACGATTGACCCGCTCGCTTCGCTTGCGGGAATTATTTTTAGTTAATTAACCAAAATTGAAAAGAACCACTACAATTAATAGAAAACATGAAAAACAATAAGTAGAAGGCGACTAACACTTGAAACTAATTGAACAACACGATCTTCTAAATCTTTCTTATTTTGTAAAGTGCGGAAAAAACTTGCATATAGATTTTTCATAAGCATACTAATTAACCTTGCCAAAATTGTCTCTTTCATCCCATAAGAGCAATGCATTCAGGTTTTGCACTTCATGATCAGTATCATAAAAGTACAGTTGCAAAAAAAATGGATGCTCCTTGTCATGAAGAAAATTATTTATTAAATTGAACTATATAGACAAGATGAAAGAGAGCTTTTGGTGTTAAATTCAACATTGAATCAAGGGTGGATTAGACCCAAATTTCTTTCAAAAATCATGAATCAAATTGAACCATATAGACCAAATGATTAACTCACATTTGAATCGAACCTCTCCGAAAAAAAAAAAAAAAATTGGAGAAGAAAGGTGGATTAACTCACATTTGAATCGAAGAGCAAAGGAAAGCAACGAATGAGTCGATGAAGGAAAGCATGGAATGAATGATTTGAAGAGGAAGGAAAGTCGTTGATTAGTTGAGTTGTTGATCAATTTGAAGAGGTAGGAGAGTCGCTGAGTTGTTGATCGATTTGAAGAAGCAGTGCTCAAGATGTTGAAGAGGTAGTGTATATAGATAGATATATATGATATATATATAGTTGCTTTTATATATATCATAGATATCTATCATATATATAAAAGCATGAATCACAAATTTTTGAGTGGTAATCAAATTTACTTTTTTGTCCCTATATTCATAATCAAATTTACTTTTTTGTCCCTGTGTCCTTCGGTGATTTCTATTCCATTCCTATTCTCTCACGGCTCTCCCTCACTTTCTATTTTTCATCTTCTCCTGTCTCTTTTTTTGCCTCGTCTCCCAAATCTCACAACTCTTCTTCTTAACCATTATAACTTTTCTTCTTCACGTCTCCCCAATCTCACAACTCTTCTTCTTCACCATTATAACCCTATTCAATTTGTTACTTCTCTGGCGTTCTCTTCATCTCAACTCCGCCAACTCCACGAATCCAACCTCACCACCGCCGTCGCTCCTCCGCTTCGCCCTCTCATCCGTTTCCACAACCCTCTCTCTCTCTCTACACCAAAGCTTCGACCGATTTCTTCCTCTCTCGAACGGTCTCAATTTTACCAGGTTTGGTTGATTTTACTGTTCGGGTGTTCAATAACTTTTTCGGAAGAATTTACTCTTATCTTGATTAATGCATCTCTTTCAACATGTTGAACTCGTAAACTTCAGAATTGTTGAATTGGTGATGATTAGAGAGATTGGTTTCGTTGGGGACGCATTGTTTTGGAGAGGTTTTCTAGATTTGAGGACTTACTTAGGTGAGTCATTCTTAAATTTTTATGGAAAGGATTTGGATTTGGTCGTCTTGTTCTTCGTTGGATCTGGTTTACAAGTTTATAAATTCTCAAAATTAGTTATCTGTTGACATTTGCGGAATAAATATTTCAAAGGGCTAATAAAGTTTATTTAATATCTTGATTAATGCATCTGAAGAAATCAATTTTAGACCAAATAACATCTAAAAATTATATGAATAATGAAGGAATATTTCAAAGGGCTAATAAAGTTTATTTAATATCTCTCTCTATTCCAAATTTGTGTGCTTTTTACCGATTTTGTCATTGAATTGATGTTCGATGCGTGTGAATCCGAAACCCAAATTGGGTACTCGCTAACAATCCATTTGATGTCCAGATCATGGCCTCTCACTACCGTTTATTGATCTCATCCACTCGTTCGCCCCCATTAACTACGTACACCCATCAACTACGCACCCTCCCCTCGCCGCCAATTCCCGACCATTCGATGAATTCAAATCCCCAATTTAATTGTAGGCAAAATACCTACTTTTGTATTTTAATTTTAAGGATTATAAGTAGTTTTGTAGGCAATATATAATGATTTTAGTTTGTATGTCTTCATCAATTCTATATTGTCCAGGGTTAATTTTTGAGGTGTTTGATGAAATGCCAATTAGATGATTAGTTTGATTTATTGAGATGGCGTTGCATTGATAATTTTTTGTGCCTATGAGAATATTGGTTTGAGATACCCATGGGATAATTAGTTTGATTGCATTGAGATGAGTTTGTATTGATAATTTGATAGTTTAAGAGTGCTTTGTAGTTGTTTGATGAAATGCCCCATAAGATCCATTTTTTGGTTTTTTGTTTTTAATTTCCACATTCGTAGCTCGAGCTTTTTCTCTTGTTGATCCCTATTGCGGTTGTTGGTTGCTCACTCAAGTCTTTCTCTCTCCTGATGATAATTGGTTGCTCCATCTTCTTTTTACCAGGTTTAATAATTTATAATATTTTTTATTCCCTTATTGAAGGGGTATTGGAGACCTAAAGAATCTCTCTCGGGACCATTTTGATGGGGCATGTGCCCTAGGTCAATCCATTAACTGTCTTTATGAATACTTTTAGTTAATAAAATAGAGGATTTCATTTGTTGTTTATTATAATTAATTTGCATGTTTACATTATAATAAGATCCATGGGTATTTACATAAATATCCTAAATGTCCCTAGTCGATCATTATACTGGGAACTATAATGAATTAAGACTAGTGTGAGTCTTGATTGATGATCATATGATGATTATACGTATAGGGATACGAATCAAGATCACGAGTACTTGTTAGGGAACAAAGTACTGGACCGACCCGCTATGAGAACATCACATGGATTAAGTCATAGTTGTTTCTCATGATAGGTATATTTTTCAGTCCTCTGACTTGAGATTGCCAGAGACTTCAACATTAGGAACACAAGATAATTTGACACAATCAAACGTTGTCTTTAACCTGGACGATTATAAAGGTTGTGATTGGTTACTTGTGTGAGCAATGTGATGAAGTTGTGTAATCGAGATAGAATTTGTCCCTCTCATATAAAGAGAGATATCTAGTGGATCCCTCGATGTGTTAGATCGTTAAAAGGCCTAGTCTAAGTGAATTGATATTGATCAATGTCACTTGGATGTTTTCAGTCTACCTAGAGATCGAGACTAGTACGATTGAACATGTTGGATGACAATTCCATGCCTTATGTTTGATCAAAAGGATATCGTGTGACAAAAGGATGTTATATACACTATTGATTAGGTTATATCGATTTGATATTCGTACAACATGGGTAGTCATAATGTCTTGCTAGAGACTGCTTATGACTTGTATACCAAAATGTGTTTTGGTACACTGCCAACGTTGTATGAGCCTATTGGGTCGCACACTAAGAATGGTTTTGCGAGATTTTAAGATGATTCAGAAAAATGAATTTTATGTGATAAAATTCATGACAGAAACGTCATTGTGGTGTATTACACTTATACTTCTTTAAGTAAGGGTATATGTGTAATTTACTTAACCGTCTATATACAAGGGTTGTATAAATAGACGCTTTAAGTTAGAACACAGATACGAAAGAAAAAGGCTGAAACTCTATTTTCGTTTTAGAAACGACTTAGGGTTTTTGGTATGCTCTGGATCGTTTTGGAGAGAAACAAAAAGGTTTGGTATTCTCTCGAAGCTAGCACTTCAAATCTCGGCCGCCGTTCGTGTGTGGACTGCTGATAGAGGGCGTTCGTCGTTGGCAGCGCCTTAGAGATCGATTAACCTTCGAAATGTATATTGCGATTGAGGTATGATTAAGTTTTTCATGGTTTAAACGTTTCTAATGGAATTATATTCGGATCCTGTTGGGGTTTTTGTCAAAACTGCTTTTGTAATCTCTCCGCTGCGTATGAACCCCAAAACCCAACACATTTCAACTCTGTTCATGTAAGATTTCTTCCTTGATTTAAATGTAGGCATTTCACTTACCTTTTTGTCATAATATGATATACACTTCTATGACTCAATGTGTTCTTCCATGACTTCTCGCAAGGTCGACACTGCTTTCAAGTACATCTTCTTTCTATTTATTTAAAAGCTACTTTCCTTTCAAACTATACTTTCTATGATGTTGTAAATATGAGATAATTTAGATGTTGTTTTGATGGGTAACGTACCTTCCTCGTATGCGGTAAATCATCAATATTTTTCAACTTAAGTGATTATAAAAAAAGTTCACATAAATAAATTGTGATTACATTATTATTACTCTTGGGCTTGATAGTAAATAAGTAAGTTTGAGATTAATATATAGCATAGGTAAAACATACTTCATTTTTTTAAAAAAAACACATGCATTAATTTTATTTTAATACTAACTATTATGCTTTTAAGTGTTTTCATTAGGCTCTATTCAGTACTCTATTGCTTTATTCACATAAATTCTCATATAATTATATGCTAAGATAAAGGTCGTCATCGAAATATCTCATATAATTATACGCTAATTACATAAAATTTTACGATTATTTCATATATAAGTATATCTTTTGAATTTTAAAAATATATGTAAAGGTTAGCCCCTTAGCCCTTAAAGTTTGGTTCCGCCCTTGACTATGGAGTATGTGAATTTGAGTTTTCACTCTTTAAGTTTAACTTGCTTCTAAACGAATGCCTTTTTCTTTAGTTTGGTTTGGCGGACATTTCTTAGTTTTTTGTTGCAATTATTATCTCCATCTTCTTCCTTTATATAAGAAATATATAGATGTTTGAATATTGGATTAAATGAACCGTGTGATTATTATTTTGGATCCAATAGTGGCCTTAGATGAATTGTAGATAATGAGCATTATGTTACAGTTGTAATGTAAATTAGTTGTATGTTTGTGTTTAAAAGACACAAGAATTTCATTGTTTAGTTTCCATCTCCTTTTGAATATTAAATTAACATTATTTATTTTTTTAATTACTACTCTAATGTTTGTTTTATTGGATTGTAGTTTGACAATCTCATCTAAAAATTCATTAAGTATAACCATTTTACCTTGCATTAGCGAGTTACCATGGTTAGAAACTTAAGAGTTATCAACAATAGTGAAAACTTTGTAAGGAAAGTAAAAAATATTAATCGTAGGGAGGTGGATAGTTTGAAACGTAAATTTGCAACGGAGGAAGAAAAAGAAATGAAGCGGGCTCGCCAAAGACAACTAAGGAGTGAAAAGAAAGAGTTGAATAATCAATGTATGGATTTGAAACTTCACAAAATATTCTATGAAATATTGAGTATGGTAAATGCTATGAAGCAAAATGAATAAATTTAATTAATAATTTAGAAATTAAGTTACCTTTATTTTTTATTTTTTATTTATAGGTCCCCGGAATGCAAAACCACGTTATGTCGCTATGAGTTTTGAGCACGTTGCAAGTTCAACAAATGTGTTACCATTAGTAAACTCTTGTCGAAATTGCAGTGCGAAGAAGTTTTTTCATGAATCTAATAGTTTATGTTGTTCAAACGGTCAAGTAACTCTCGTTCCTAATGTTGTCCCTGAAGAAATGTTCGACCTATTTACTTCAAACACTGAAGAGACACGTGAGTTTTTTATGTACATCCGTACTTATAACACCAATTTTGGTTTTACATCTTTTGGTGTAAAGTGCGAGAGAGAGTATGCTAAAAGTAATATGGGTGTATATACATTTAGAGTGCAGGGCCAAATTCATCATTTTATAAATAATTTACTTCCTGACAATGAGCATCCTTCTTTTTTGCAACTGTACTTTTACGATACTGATCATGAAGTGCAAAACCGAATGCATTGTTCTGATAGGATGAAAGAGACAATTTTGGCAAGGTTAATTAGTATTCTTGCGAAAAATCCATATGCAAGTTTTTTTCGCACTTTACAAAATAAGGAAAATTTAGAATATCATGTTGTTCAATTAGTTTCAAGTGTTAGTCTTGATCGTATAGTATTTAATATGCCAACTACTTCTCAAGTTTCTGCTATTTGGATAGATGATAATACATGTGCTCAGCCAACTAAAAGGGATATCCTTGTCTATAGTCACTCCGGAAGTAGCCATAGAATCAATTACTACTACGGTTGTTACGATCCTTTACAATACCCTTTATTATTCCCGTATGGAGACGTTGGTTGGCACGATGGAATTCGTAGAAAATTTACCACCAATCACATGGAAATTACAACACAGAGGCCATTCTTGATCCTCATTTAGTCAACTCTACTGAAGAGTTACTTGATAATGAAAATGAAGGTAAATGTTTTCATTTCCTACCTTTGTTAAATAATTTACTTTGTTTATATTTGTTATTTTCATATTGAACTTAAATATTTTGTTCTATTTTCACAGTATATTCTAGACGGAAGAGGAATTGTGTATCTTGCCGCGAGTATTATTGTTATAAACTTCATATTAGGGATGTAAGAAATTCTATTCTATTACATTCTGGTAGACTTTTGCAGCAATACGTTGTTGACATGTATGTCAAGTTAGAGACATCTAGGTTAGATTTTATTCGTCATAGACAAGATGAGATACGTTCAGAGTTGTACCAAGGGATTATGGATTCTATTGATATGGGTGAAAGCGTTGGTTCAAATATTGGACGTAGGATTGTTCTTCCAACATCTTTTATAGGTGGACCAAGAGACATGCGTAAAAGGTACATGGATGCTATGGCATTGGTTCAACGTTTTGGCAAGCCTGACATATTCCTCACTATCACTTGCAATCCTTATTGGCCAGAAATACAACAAGAGCTTCGATTTAATGATGATGCGCAAAATAGACCTGATCTTGTTGCTCGTATTTTTAAATCAAAGTTGGAGTGCTTGAAAAATGAAATAATGAAAAAAACAGGTTTTTGGTCCAGTTGCAGCATATGTTTATGTCGTTGAATTTCAAAAACGAGGTATTCCCCATGCACATTTTCTTATTGTTTTACAACCAACGGCGAAATTAATAGAACCTGCAACTTTTGATTCGTTCGTATGTGCGGAGCTTCCCGAAAATTCAGTTCACCCCCACTTGTATACTGCTGTTGTGAAACATATGATGCATGGTCCATGCGGTACTTTGAACCCAAATAATGTGTGCATGGATTCAGATGGTAAATGCAAGAATAACTTTCCAAAGCCCTTTCGTGATTGTACTTCGCATGGCAAAGGTTCGTATCCAAAATATCGGAGACGTAATGATGGAAATATTGTACTTGTTAGGAAACACAATTTGGACAATCGTTGGGTGGTTCCATACAATCCTTACTTACTTGCTAAATTTGATTGTCATCTAAATGTTGAGGTTTGTTCTACTATCAAGGCAGTTAAATACATGTACAAGTACATATATAAAGGTCATGATCGCATTGCGATTCGATGCACCGACAATAATGACAATGCTGACATTGATGAGATCGAAAGGTTCCAATCATCACGTTGGGTAGCAGCACCAGAGGCAATGTGGCGCATATATGGCTTTCCTTTGAATGAAATATATCCACCACTCATCACGCTGCAACTACATTTGGAGGGAAAACAATTGGTTAAGTTTAATAAGAACGACGTGTTGCAAAACTTGGTTGATAATGGATTGTCATCCCGTTCCATGTTGACGGAATACTTTAACATGAACCAGAATGATAATTTAGCTCGTACCATCTTATATAGGGAATTTCCTGAGTATTTTGTGTGGAATCAACAAGTAAGAAGATGGACACGAAGGCAAAAGCGTCAAGTTATTGCCAGAGTTGTTGCGGCAAATCCAATGGAAGGTGAAAGATATTACCTTCGTTTGCTATTAAATCATATTAAAGGTTGCACATCTTTCCAGAACTCAAAGTTGTCAATGGTGTTCATGCATCATCATATAAAGAAGCATATTTTGCACATGTTACTTGATGTCGACAACAGTTTAGATTTGTGCTTGGAAGAAGCATCGGCGTATCAGATGCCGTTTACTTTACGTCGATTGTTTGCTACAATATTGTTACACCGTGATCCTGAGAACCCTCGTCATTTATGGGAGAAATTCAGAAGTGAATTATGTCTAGATTTTGAACGTCTGCAGCTATCCGTAATTGAAACAAACTTAAGAGCTCTGCAAAGATATTAACACAATTCTAGAATCAAAAGGAAAGAATATTACTGATTTCTCTTTAGTCGATTATCCAATTACTTTTGATGATGCTTATCAATGCAATAGAGAAATAGATGAAGAGTTGAGCTTGACTGTTGATATTAATGATTTAGAAGCCACATCGAAGTTGAATCTTGCCCAAAAAACTGCATATGATTCTATCCTTGATAAAGTGTTAAAAAATGTACCAGCTTTATTTTTTATAGATGGTCCAGGTGGTACAGGGAAAACCTTTTTATATAGAGCAATATTGGCGAAGGTTAGATCTCAAGGAATGATTGCATTGGCAACCGCATCATCGTGTGTTGCGACTTCATTGTTACCTGGAGGTCGAACGCGCATTTCGAGGTTCAAATTGCCGATAAATCTTGATGGCATCAGGACATGTAATGTTAGCAAACAATCAATGTTGGCAAAATTATTATTGAAAACACATTTGGTCATTTGGGATGAAGCACCGATGTCGAATAAACAACATATTGAAGCATTGGATTCGATGCTTAGGGATGTAACCGATAAAGACATTCCATTTGGCGGAAAAGTGATAGTTTTTGGTGGTGACTTTAGACAAGTACTTCATGTAGTTCCTAAAGGTAATAGACAAGATGTAATGAAGTCGACGCCGGCAACATCATATATTTGGCCTTTGTTAGAAAAAATCAAGTTAGTCGAAAATATGAGAGCAAGACTTGATCCAAAGTTTTCAAAGTTTATACTTCGAGTTGGTAATGGTACGTAAGATGAACTTCAGGGAAATATGATTTATATACCTTCCAATATCACCTTACCATATGTTGATGAACAAAATTCTTTGGAAAAATTAATTACAGCAGTGTACCCAAATTTGAATAAGTATACTGCGAAAATAGATGCAATGTCAAGTCGTGCTATATTAACAACAAAGAATGAATTTGTAGATGAAGTTAATTCTCTACTTATTCATCGATTTCCTGGTGAAGTTGTTAGGTACTACAAACTTTGATGAAATTCTTAATGAAAACACGAGTTTGGTAAATCTCGAATTCTTGAATAGTTTATCCTTGAATGGTTTTCCTCCACATGATTTGATGTTAAAGAAGGATTGTCCAGTTATTCTCCTGCGCAACATTAATCCATCTGAGGGATTATGTAATGGAACACGATTAATTTGCCGAAGATTTGAGAAAAACATCATTGATGCGGAGATAGCTACAGGTCATTACAAAGGGAAAAGAGTTTTTCTGCCTAGAATACCTTTCATTCCAAATGAAGAAGATAAAATGTCATTCAAATTCAAAAGGAGACAATTCCCTATTCGATTGTGTTTTGCAATGACTATTAATAAGGCTCAAGGGCAAACATTAAACTTCGTTGGGGTTTATTTGAGAGAACCAATTTTTTCTCACGGTCAACTTTATGTTGCGCTTTCACGTGCTACCACTGCGACTTGCATCAAAGTTCTTATTAAACCTTCTAATTACAATAATGAACCAAACACGACAAAGAACATTGTTTACAAAGAGTTGTTGTCACTCGTGGATGCTTCTCTTGCAGAATCACTTTAATTGAAATGTAAGTTTTCAACCATTTTATAATTAATATGTTTTATAAGTTTTCTCATTCTTTTAATAATTTCCTTTAAAAAAATTAATCTTTTAAATATAACAGGGACAAACTGATAAAGAACCTGGAGAATTATTTCATGTTGGTTGTGTTTGTTTTTATTGGTAAATTGCATTTCATTCTCAAGGCCAAGGGAAGGAGATGAGAAATGTTGACATCTTAAATTGGGCAAACAATAAGGTGAACTCCAAACCTCAACTCTGAGTTATTTAATTTCATTCTTGGTCAACAACTCGCTGGACTCTCATTGAAGTGTATAAATATGTTTGATGTTTCTCCCAACTCTGTATCTCTCAAAGCTCTATCTATTCTCCATCACAATCAACTTTTCTTACTGTTCTATCTCATTCAAATTGGTTGATCTCCATTACAAGTAACTTCATGAGTTTTAGTTCTTTAATTTATAAAAATCATTTAAGGTTTCTGATTTTGTAAGTTTAAATATGGTTGATGTTTCTCATTCAGTTCTGGTGACCCCTTATTTTCTATGCTTTTTTTTCATTTAAATTTTAGGGTTTTGTTTAGGGTGTGTCTTATTGGGATCCTCGAATTCATTTCAATTTTCTTGATCATAATTTAACATTGATTGATTAAACCAAAACGAGAATGCTTCATATAGGACTGGCCTTGGATAACTTGAGCATGTGCAATAGTTAAAGTTGTATAATGATTAATTGGATAATGCTTAATTTTGGTTTGTCATTTCTGCAGCTCATTACATTCTCTTTTTTCTAAGTGCATGTAATGTTACTGTATGAAGTACTACTGGATTGAGGAAAATAACATATGTCAAGGAACATCAATCTCCTAGGTTTGTCAAATTCCTTCTCTTAGAAACTGTTGAGTGAATGCACATGCCTTACATATGTTAATTTCATTTTTATCCTTTTTGTGATTATTTGTTGATGCTCGTGTTTTTTTTTCACATTTGGAAACCATGTATGTGAATGAATGAATGTGATTAGTTTCGAAGGAGAGCAACTATAATTTTGTAAGCGAAAATATGTACTTACAGTTTAATGTTTCCTAAGAATGTTAGAAATTTCATAAACCTTATAAATTATGTTTGTTTTCTCAAATACAACTCTGTTAAGCATGAAAACTCCACTTGTGTTTTTTTTTATTGATTTATTCATTCACATTTTATCTCAATTACATTAAAGAATATTGATGAGTTAAAAAAGGTGCTTGTATTTCTAATTTTTAAATTTTAATTACAATTTTAAATTTTATTAATAAATTTTTAGAAATTAATATCCCGCGAGCGAAGCGAGCGGGTCAATCGTGCGTAGCACGTCCTGAAACTAATATATATATATGGGGAAAGAAGTAAATATGATAGATATATATGGGCAACGAAGTAAATTTCATTACCACTCAAAAATTTGGTATTCGTGCTTTTATATATATGATAGGTATATATAAAGTATAAGAAATTCTATAAAAAAAGGGGCTTGTACCATCAATGCAAACGTCACACACGTATCTCGTGGTTGACAACATATGGAAATGTCACGCACGTATGTCGAGGTGGGCGAGTCATGCATCTTCGTGCAAACCATTCAAACGTCACACACATATCTCGAGGTGTGGACAGCTCATGCAACCTCGTGCAATCCATGCAAACCATGCGAATGTGAAGCACATATTTCGAGGTAGACAACTCATGCAACCTGCTGCATTCCATGCAAACCATACAAACGTCATACACGTAACTCGATGTGGATAACTAATGCAAACGCCAGACACGTATCTCGGGGTGGACAATCCATGCAAACGTCATGCACGTGTCTCGATGGGACAACTCATGCATATCCACTTCAGACCATACGCCTTTTCAAAAGACGCTATTCATGTGTTCACGTAGGCCGAAATTTTTTTCTCCCCTAACAGCGCCTTTTCAAAATGTGATTTACCTTATTTGACGAATAAAAAGAAAGTCCAACTTATTTTACTCATTTAAACCCCTTTTCACCGTACTTTTGTAAATTTTTCCACATGCTAAGGGAGTTCGACTGTCTTTTTGGCCCAAAACTTCAAAGCCTCCAGCAGGTCCTAGCGAGCCACTCACTACATAACCAACTTTGAGGTCGCAGAACCTGCAGACCAGAACCAAAAACAGAACAAGCAACCGGGGCACACTCCTGCACATAAAACATAAAGAAGTTGAATGCGTGGATCATGCCGAGACGATGTCTTTTGAAACAATTGATGAAGCTACTGACAAAGCTACTGTGAGTGCTCAGGACTCTGATCCAGATGCAACCATGACTGCCTAGCTCCTAGTGCGATCCCTCTTTTTTTACTCATTTATTTATGTCGATTATTTATTGGAATGCTCAAGGGGCTGGTAGCCTTTTATTTCTCAAATGTGTTAAAGAACTGATAGGGAAGCACAAGCTGGATCTTCTAGTCATTGTTGAGCCTCGTATCAGTGGCCACAAAGCTGCGAAAGTAGCTGAGAAGGTGGGCTATGATTCATGTTTTCTTGCTGGAAGCTGTTGGGTTCTTAGGTGGCCTTTGGTTGTTTTGGGACGAAGACAACATCACTATTAATATTATGGAGTTGGGCTTCCAGTGGATCCATTTCTCCTGGACGCTCAATTCAGGAGTGCAGGGCATCTACACAGTTATCTATGCTAGTCCTAACGCGAGAGCTAGGAAGAATCTATGGAATTTCTTATGTAGAGTACACTCGCTGATGAGATGTTATTGGTCTGTACTGGGAGATTTTAATGTTTATCTCTCATCTGCTAAAAAATTAAGAGGTGCTAACCCTAACATCAGTAAATGCAAGGAGTTTCAAGAATTACTAGATGAATGCAGACTTCTCGACCTAGGTTTCAAAAGACCCACATTCACCTGGTTTAAAGGTATGCTTCGATAACGCCTAGATAGGGTTGTTGCTAATGACATTTGCGCTACAACATTTCCTGAGAAGAGAAGAAATGAGATAGTTAGAATGAGAAGTTTTCATTCAACTTGGTGTGCTCTTACAATGAAGTTAGTATCCTTTATATAGGCCATTTGGTATGATGACAAATGTGCCTTAGCAATGTGGGACTAAAACATACACCCCATGTACATTGAAATGGTTACAAAGAACATGACAATACACAGACCAATGGAAGTACATAACTACACAATATGTTGGTGTATATGCATGGTCATCCACACTTCACAACAGTTCTTAAGGTTTTTAGAATACCTTTTTTTTCTAATTGTTGCCCTTGGTCAAAATTGTTAAATAAACAAGAAGATGGGTTATAAGGTTTTTAGCATAACTTGTTTATTTGTTTCAATTGTTGCCCTTGATCGGTATTGAAGAAATTGTAACTACAAAAAAGTATAGATAATAATGTATAAAAGGCTTTTCATTTTTTTTTTTTCATTTGTTGGTATATTATTAATTTCTTTTTAATTTTTTAATTTTAATTACAAATTTAAATTTTTATTAGTAAATTGTTAGGAATGAATTCCCACAAGCGTAGCGAGTAGGCTCCTACGTGAGAAACACGTTCATGAAACTAATATATATATATATATATATATATATATATATATATATATATATATATATATATATATGGGAAATTCTATAAAAAAAAAGGCAAAACTCATTTTTTGGTCCCTCAACTTTGAGCTTTTTATGCTTTTGGTCCATGAACTTTTAATTGTACACGTTTGGTCCCTAAACTTTTGAAAGAGCACACATTTGGTCCTTCCACGATTATGATCATAAATCTTGTGATGTGGCAAATGAAAGCGCCAAGTGGACTATTCATTTGACATGTGGCCGATTTGTATGTGAACCGGTGGTTCAATGATGAACCACTCAAAAGTCAAAACAAAAAAAAACCAGATTTAATTTCTTCCCAAATTCTCGATTCATCCCTTCTCCCTCATTGCGCACGAACATCTCCACTCTTGGTTCTTGCTAATGGTGTTTCATTCTCCCTCTTCATGTTCCTCTTCGGAAGTCTATCTCTCTCGGACGTCTCTCTATCTCTTTTGTTCTCTCTGCGACACACTACATGTACCTCGTCTCTCATCTCTGTTCGTGAATTTTCTTAACACTCCCAAATCAAGCAAAACCCAAATCAGTTCAACAACACGATGCATCATATCCCCCAAATGTAATGTTGTTATTTGGCATCTCAAGAAACTTTGATCTGTACAAAATGTTACATTAACGTAACAAGAAAAAAAACCAAGGAATGAAGGAACAAATGGGACAAAATCATTGTATAACCAACAACGCTAACCACATTTACATTTACATACTCCACCATCTTGTATTTTTGTTTGCCTTCCTCTTTTGCATTATTTTTCAACTTTTGTTTGCCTTCCTCTTTGCATTATTATTTTTCAATATCTCTAACTTCACATTTCGGGGTCCTCTCGCAACCTCTTCTCTTATTAATTTTCCTTCATGCAGTTCATGCATCGACCTCTTCGACCCATGTAGGTTAGTCATGTTGTCAATGCGCGCTTATTTCGGGCTTATTTGGAAAACTTTGTTGTACCAAATTGAATGAAGAATGATGTGAAAGATGTCATATTTCATAGACCGGTATGCCACATAAAAATGTTGTTGCAGCTTTTTACTCTCATGTGCATCATTAGATATCTCTCCCTGGGAATCGAAAGCGAGAATGTTCTTCAAGTTGGGGATGTCTTTCTCAACAACAAATGCCGCGAACTCCTCCCGAGTTGAGTACCTCGAAAAATGGAGGCACGTAGTTGTCCGAGATGATCACTGGGACGCACTCGTATAAGATGGATTCGACCACCCTTGGGTCGTTAAACTCGAATGCGGTACTTGCTTGCTGCTCTTCATGTGCTTGGATGTAGTTAATTTTATCGAGTTCCACGACCCATGCTGCTGAAGATTTTCAGATCGGGATCTTTGTTCTCCCACTACTGAAGTAGGATCGGATGCAAAAAAAAATAGATACCAAAAAAAATGAAGGGGAAGGGATGAATCAAGGGAATTAGGGCTCTGGTTTAATTTGGGAAGAAATTGGTTTTTTTTTTTTTTTTTTTTTTTTTGGTTTGAGCTGGTTCACCATTGAACCACCGGTTCACATGCAAAACCGGCCACATGTAAAAAGAATAGGCCACTTGGCACTTCCGTTTGCCACATCAGCAAGACTTAACAGTCCTAACTGTAGAAGGACCAAATGTACACTCTTTTGAAAGTTTAGGGACCAAATGTGTACAATTAAAAGTTAAAGGACCAAAAGATAAAAAACTTAAAGTTCAGGGGATTAGTTTTGCCAAAAAAAAAAAAAAAAAAAAAAAAAAGGGAAATTTCGTGATGGTGATGTTACGAAAAAAGGTGAAATTTCGTGAGGAAGATCCGAATAATGGTGGCGATAGTGCCCCATTAGAGGCTACGGAGATGATTATAGGAAACGAAGAGCCCGCAGTGAATGTTCCATTGCCAGATCCGAACAATACCCGTCCCCCTACCTACTAGGAGAAGGCAACGCCCTGCCAAACGATGGACTGGACGGGAAGGATTTCGCTAGACAAAAGTGACCTTACAGCATTAGAATATGAACTATAGGCACGAAGGTTTATGCCTCTGATAACCTTCGAGCCAAGATGGACAAACCATGGCAATACTCAGTTATTGTCAAGCTTTTGGGAAGAACCATTGGCTACAAAGCCTTATGCAAGAGAATTAAAGATTTATGGAGACCAATAGGCGACTTCAGAGTAGTAGACCTCGACTGCAATTTCTTTCTTGTTCAACTCACTAATGAAGGGGACATGAAGGATGCCCTTGTTGGAGGCCTTTGGGCCATTATGGGGCATTGTCTATCTATTCAACAATTCAGCCGTGATTTTCATCCTGTTACAGCAATAGTCACCAAGGTTGTTACGTGGGTTAGATTTCCAAACCTATCTCCCGGATACTTTCACGAAGAAGTTCTTATATGGCTAGGGAATCTAGTGGGCAAGACAATCAAAGTCGACTTTCCATCTCGACTGGGTCAAAGAGGCCATTTCGCTCGAGTGGCAGTGGAAGTAGATTTAGCCAAACCATTGTTCTCTAGATTTTGACTTGACGATAAATGGCAGAGAGTGGAGCATGAGGGTCTACCCTGTGTTTGTTTCTCTTGCGGGTGTGTGGGACATACCACCGTCTCTTGTCCATCAAAACCACGTACAGAACCTTCGGCGACAACAACAACCACCGGTGCAGGCGGCGCTGCCTCTATAGCACTAATCTCGCAAAGGATCCCAAGAAATTTGGGCCATGGAAAGCTCGGAGATCCCCACTGGCTACTGGTCAGGATAAGGAAAGTAAAGATACTTCAAGTGGACCGGCAAATCTAATAAGGGTAACTCTTCGGCCTCACCATCCGGCTCAAGATTCAATGCTTTGTCAAAGGAAAGTTATGATTTGGAAAGATCTGCTGGTACAAGCCCCCGGTCTCATCAAACCCCACAGAAAAGCCCAATCATAATTTTCAATAGCCAACGAAAAGAATCGGCCAAAAGGCCCCCTAAGCACCCAAAGAATAATATAAAAGATAAATAGAGAATGGACCCTAAGACGTCAGCAATAACGAAGGCACATGCTAAGGGAGTTCGACTTTCTTTTTGGCCCAAAACTTCAAAGCCTCCAGCAGGTCCTAGCGAGCCACTCACTGACATAACCAACTTTGAGGTCGCAGAACCTGCAGACCAGAACCAAAAACAGAACAAGCAACCGGGGCACACTCCTGCACATAAAACGGTCTACTGAATTCAAATGTATGAACAATTGGTCAACCACTAAAGGATCCGGCTCACTCTAATCGTCCACCATAGACTAGCAAAAAAAGAGTTCGACTTATGGACCTGGAACATGATTTGAACTCTCCTACACCCCTTCAACATAAAGAAGTTGAATGCGTGGATCATGCCGAGACGATGTCTTTTGAAACAATTGATGAAGCTACTGACAAAGCTACTGTGAGTGCTCAGGACTCTGATCCAGATGCAACCATGACTGCCTAGCTCCTAGTGCGATCCCTATTTTTTTACTCATTTATTTATGTCGATTATTTATTGGAATGCTCAAGGGGCTGGTAGCCTTTTATTTCTCAAATGTGTTAAAGAACTGATAGGGAAGCACAAGCTGGATCTTCTAGTCATTGTTGAGCCTCGTATCAGTGGCCACAAAGCTGCGAAAGTAGCTGAGAAGGTGGGCTATGATTCATGTTTTCTTGCTGGAAGCTGTTGGGTTCTTAGGTGGCCTTTGGTTGTTTTGGGACGAAGACAACATCGCTATTAATATTATGGAGTTGGGCTTCCAGTGGATCCATTTCTCTTGGACGCTCAATTCAGGAGTGCAGGGCATCTACACAGCTATCTATGCTAGTCCTAACCCGAGAGCTAGGAAGAATCTATGGAATTTCTTATGTAGAGTACACTCGCTGATGAGATATTATTGGTCTGTACTGGGAGATTTTAATCTTTATCTCTCACCTGCTAAAAAATTAAGAGGTGCTAACCCTAACATCAGTAAATGCAAGGAGTTTCAAGAAGTACTAGATGAATGCAGACTTCTCGACCTAGGTTTCAAAAGACCCACATTCACCTGGTTTAAAGGTATGCTTCGATAACGCCTAGATAGGGTTGTTGCTAATGACATTTGCGCTACAACATTTCCGGAAGCTTCAGTTCTGTACCTTCCCTTAATCAAATCTGACTATAGACCTATATGGCTATCACTACAGGGACCAGGTCCCCCTCCTCCATCCGAGCGACCCTTCCGTTTCATCGCGTGTTGGTTGACACATCCAAGCTCTCCCCAAGTGGTGCGTGATGCGTGGCCCCTAGATAAGACTTTTGTACATAACTTAGATTTATCCCACAAAAACATCAAAGTCTGGAACATAGACTTTTTGGGAATATTTTCCAAAAAAAAGTTATAATGCTCTTCAAACTCTTCACAGAATAGAGAGCAAGCTCGACACTGACTACGCTCCGTCACTGGTCGAATCATGGAAACGAAAAAGAAAGGATTATGAACGAACTCTACTCCAGGAGGAACTATTGTGGAATCAAAAATCTCAAGCTAACTGGTTACTGTTAGGTGACAAAAATAACAGATTTTTCCACACCTGAACAATGATTAAGAGAAAGAATAATTGAATCGATCAACTACAAGATTGCAATGGGGTGTTGATTGATGATCAGAAAGCCCTTGAAGAGATGGCACGTAAATTCTATGGGACCTTGTACACGGAGGAGATTTTACATCGTCTAGCCTTGTAGTAGGGTAATGGATTCGCACAGTTACATCAATACGAGAACGGTCTACTAGACATTCCTATATGTGAAAAGGAGGTTCGCTATGCTATCTTCTCAATAAGTCCTCTAAAATTGTCGGGCCCCGACAGTCTCAACCCTCTCTTCTTCCATCCCAATTGCGGACAGTCGGTCCTTCAGTTGTGGAGACCTTGCAAAAATTCTTCTCGACAGGCGAACTTCCGCCTTCCCTTAATGAAACTTTATTAGTCCTAATTCTCAAGGGCCAAACCCCACAAAACCTTACCCAATTTAGACCCATAAGCCTATGTAATGTTATCTACAAGGCTATAACTAAATTGATCTCCCTTAGATGCAGGCCATTTATGGGGATGTTGGTGCATGAGGCACAAAGTAGCTTCGTTCCTGGTCGCAAGATCATTGACAATATTGCTATGGTGCAAGAAGTGATACCTCCATGCGACACAAGAAAAGGAAGACGGGCTGGATGGCTATCAAGGTTGGTTTGGAAAAGGCTTTTGATCATCTGAGTTGGAGCTTCATCAGAGAAACACTATCATTAACTGGCATGTCCCCCGTCTTGGTAGAGAGGATTCTCACTTGTATTTTTTCTACCTCGATGAGACTTCTTTGGAATGGGGGTACCTCGGAGATTTTCTGGCCTAGTAGAGGGATAAGACAAGGAGATTCACTCTCACATATCTCTTCATTTTGTGCTTAGAACGATTAGCTCATGGTATCCAAGATGCTGTGGGAAAGGGGTGTGGGAGGGTATTAAAATTGGCAGAACAAGTTCCCCTCTCTCCCATCTTTTCTTTGCAGACAATTTGTTCTTCTTTGCTAAAGCTTCCATGACTCAGGCTACTGTCATCCAATCTATCCTAGACCAGTTTGGCGAGGCTTCAAGGCAAAAAGTTAACAGAAGCAAGACTCAGATCTTCTTCTCTGTGAAAGTCCCAGAGTTCCTCATACATAACATCAGCTCCTTCTTTGGCTTCTCTGCAACTTTGGATCTAGGGAAATATTTGGGGGCTTCCCTAATCCATAGAAGAATAACAAAACTTGTGTATGCAGAGCTGTTGAACAAGCTTATAACAAAACTATCAGGGTGGAGATCTTCACAACTCTCATTTGCAGGAAGAGTTACCCTCACCAAAGCTTGTCTCCAGTCGATTCCGGTATACCTTATGCAGTCAGCCAAACTCTGTGTATCCATTTGTGATGAAATTGGCAAAGTTGTACGCAACTTTATTTGGGGCAGTACAAGGGAAGGGAAGAAAATGCATCTTTTACGATGGGATAATGTTTGTTAAGAGAAGAAACTAGGGGGCTTGGGTCTTAGAAAAGCTAACGAGGCCCTGTTCATCAAATTAGCATGGAGATTATGGTCAGACAGGCATTCCTACTAGACACAAATCTTGAGAGCAAAATATCTCAGGCTTGGATCAGGCAACTTCGACGTCCTTCGTAAAAGCGTAATGTCATCCACTTCGAGAGTTGTTTCCTCAGTATGGCATTGGGTTCAACAGGGGGCATCATGGTCAATTGGGGATGGAGAAAGGGTACACTTTTGGATAGATAAATGGATTGAGGGCTTGGGTCCTTTGTTTCGTCACGCCATAGTCCATTTCTCAAACTCTAACCTCTCTGCCAAGGTGATAAACTTCTCCTAACAATATGGAGGCTGGGATTGGGAACGATTATCCACCATGTTCCCTGCGGACATCCTGAACATGTTCCATGTCATCCCTCCTCTAACTTCAGACGCTGGTAGCAACAGAGCCTTGTGGTGCTTTGGCCATTCGGGCAGTTTCTCAATGAAGAAGACTTATGAGATGCTCGTAAAGAACCCGCCAGAGGCTATGAACAATGATTGGGACATAATCTGGAAATTGAAGGGTCCCCGAAGGGTAAAATCTTTTCTTTGGCTGCTACGACACCAAAGGCTGGCCACAAATTCAGTCTGCTCAGCAAGGGGCATTGCAATTGATCTAGAGGATCGCTAAGGGCACCCCACCATTTAATGAGGGCACCCAGTTAATGTGGGCACAAACTGTTTTACCTGGGGCACCCAAAAATTAGCCCCGAACTACCGAAAATACTCCTCCTGCACAAACACGAAAAAAAACCCGCTGCACCCCACCACCCCCTCCACCACCTTCACCGATCTTGACTCCAAGAAACCATTTGGTTTGAACCGACCAATCAGAGGAATCTCTGAAATCGTGTCTCACCTTGTGTTTCTCCTTCGGTTTACGGCTTTTTTGCAGTTCGTAGGGTCGTGGTGTGAGCCGATTTCGTCTCCAAGTTAGGGTTCGGTTGAAGTTCGTCGGACACACCTTATTTACTGTAATTAAGTTACATTTGGTAGAGTAGTTGTGATTTACAGTGGTGGTTTGTTCAATAGTTAAAAAATGGGAATTCGCGGTTCTCGGCCACACAGGCCAGAGACTGTGCTAACTGTCTCGGCCAAGCATGGCCGAGAGGGAAGCTACATTTTTGGGAAGTCGCAGTCTCGGCCACAAAGGCCGGAAAGTCTCTCAGTGTCTCGGTTACGCATGACCGATAGTACTCTAGTTCTCTCGGCCGAGACTTGACGAGAGCTACAATTAGTGATAGGTAATGTGGCGTCGGTGGTGTACAATCGAGAATTTTCTCCTACTCTCGGTTGTACACTGGCGAGAGGGTTAGAGTAGGCTCGGTCTCCCTATGACCGAGACATTTCAATATATCTCGGTCTGCGAGGCCGAAACAATCGCGCACATCGACGAAACTTCGGATAACCTCATAAAAAACACAATAAATTCGCAAAATTACCTCAAGTTCAACTTCCTCTTGCACCGTAGCAAAGATACAATCCTCCATTATATAGTGGAAACAAGTTCGGATTTGAGGAAATTACCAAACCCTACGTTGACAAACAAATCATCATTTTCACGCTTTACCCAACTAAACGGTTCTAAGAAACCATCATATGGTTGTCAAACATTGTTACATCGTCGTTTGATGATGTCAATCCGCAAGAATCGATAAACGCTCGCCAAACGCAATGTGGCTTTGTGGTTCAAGCTTGGTGGTGGGGTGCCCTTTTTCTTTGTCAAAATGATTTGTGGGTTTTGAATCATTATATATACATGGGCAAAATGGTCTTTTCCAGTTTTGCTGGAATTTTTACAAATAATTTGGGTGCCTTCATGAAAAGGTGGGGTGTTTTTAGCGGCCCTCTTAATCTATTGTGTCCTAGATGTGGGGAAGCCGAAGAAATAGTCCTCCACAATCTCTCTAGAATTGTATGAGAGAAGCTCCTATACCCTAGTGACTGGGCCAAGTTCTTTGAGATGGATTTTCATGATTGGATCCGGGCGAATCTAAGATCAAAATTCTCAGCTGTTAACAGGGACATTGAATGGAACTATTTGTTCGCGATAGCTACCTGAATGACATGGAAAACAAGAAATTACTGGGTGTTTGGGAATGGCGAACCGCCAAGCATCGATCATATCAGCCATATATTGTACAAAACTAAGGAGATTATTCATATCTATAACCTAGGCACTACTGTCTCGAGAGGACCCCTGCCTAGACCGAGGGGTTGTGTAACGGCCAGAATTTAATTTACCGTTATTAATGACGTGGTCGCAGATGTAGTTGACAGCTCGAACGCTCGTGGGACCCGCAGCTATACCAGTGCGCACCTGGAGCTAGGTAAATAGTTATTTTGTGCGCTGAATTGTTTAATTTGCAATGTTTACAGTGAAATAGAGTAAATGGCATCACAATGTGTGTATTTATAGGAAATTTGACGTGCGAGACTGTGTGTTAAGTATTCGCCTTGATAAGCGTGTCGACGTGGGTACCGGGTAGTTTAAAAGACTAAATATTAGGCCGAGGGAAATAATACACACATAAAATGAATAAAATGGGTTAAATAAATAATATGTAATGTATATTTGGTGGTTAGGGACATGGTAGTACGCGTATTTCGCGGTTCGGGACGTGAAATTGAGTGTCGGAACACTCGAAATGCCACTTTTTGGGTTAAAGACAAGGGGAAGTGTGTCATTGGTGTCACAATTGGAGTCATTAGAAGGTGAATAATGGAGCAACTGGTGCTCATTGGATTGCCTTGAGATGCACATGTGAGAAAATATGTCATTTGACTATAAAAAGTCAAGATAACTTTCATTCCACCACATTTTCTCTCTCCTTATTTTCATGGAATGTTCAATTTGATCATTTGAGGAGCTTGGAGTGGTGGAATCATCAAAGCAATGTGAGAATCACAAACACCTTAACTTTCTTTATCTTTTGATCTCAATTTTTGAGGTGTTGGTCACATCCAATAGCGGTTATTAAGTGGTTGTTGAGTAGTTGGTTTGGTAGGTTTTAAATGCTATGAAGTTCAATGGTTAGTGTTGTGTTTGTTGTTGTTGGTGGTGGAGGGGTTTAACACCCAAGTTTTAGCAAAACTACTGTCCAAAATGCGATTAGCGTGCTAATGTTCTTCCTGACGAATAACGTATAACTGTCTGGGAATCTAGCGCGCTAATTCTCAGATCCAGCGCGCTAGATATTGTATTTTTGACATTATTTTTGCTAAGTGACATAAAATACATCCAATTGACTAAGAATCAATTATAAATGGAAATAGATCATTTCGGACGATAATTTGGATATCTGGGATTAGGCAGAGTCGGACCGTATTTATGGGACACGGAGTGTGGTTTGAGGTGTGTAGTATCTCATTTGAAATTTCTTGAGCAGTACTATATTTTTGCTTTTTAATTCATATTTTGTCTTTCAATACTCTATTCTTTGTGTGATATAATGGACGGACGTTGAGGCTCTCCATTCATGTCATTTTTGTGTGTATGTCCACTAGGCCATAACACGTGTGCCAGGGATCTCGGTGAATAGGTCGACCCGAGAGTCGCGTCGGGGAACGTGTGGGTGCGTCATTGGTTCCACGCCGACCACCTAGCGGATCCAGATACTGACTTTGCTTGAGTGCTACTCGCCGGCAGTAGTCAGTGGGGAGTCCGAAGTATGGCATTAGTCTGACCCTAGGCTCTAGGAACACACTTTGAGCCTTCACTATTATTTATCCATGCGATGATCACAGTTGCCTATATTTATTTATGCATGTTTATTTAATAGTTTTGTTTGAATTCCAGTATTTGTTTTCCGTATTGCTCACTTAATTTCCTTGGGAATACTCAATCTGGACTCGTCATCTGCCTTTTTGTGATGGCTTGAGTGCAGATCCTAGTACAAGTCGTGGCAAAGACTAGTTACCTGAATACCTTTGATTGAGAGATATTAAGCCAGGCTTGTACGTTTGTATTATATATTTTTTTTGGGGGATTTGGGATTGTGAGATACTTCAGGACTCTATATTTTTGATATTTTGATATATTGAGATGCATTTTTGGTCTATGATGATATATGAGTTTTCCACACTAGGTATCAGAGTTAAACGCACGAATATAATGTTTAATATTTTGATTGTCATATAAAAATACTTCCACTGTGATTTATTATGGTTTAAAATGATCTTAGCAGATGACTGGAGTTTAGTAACAATTTAAATAGTAAATTGTTGTTTATTTAGGTTAATAATGATTATTTGGTGGATGAGATAGCATGTGGGACACAGTTGGCGCTGGAAGGCCAGGTTGTGGGCCCGCATTGGCCCCCGTGGCGGTCCATTTGGAAAATAGGTCATTACATTTTGGTATCGAGAAAAGGTTGGCGAACTTCGAGGAAATTGAAAGTTAACTATGATACGATTACAATTGTGGTATAATTTGAGGATAAACCTAATTAATAAACTTTAGATATAGAAACCCAAAGGAGTTGCCTAGAGTCTTAGTTGGGAAGTGAGGTGAGATGGGTAGAAATCAGGGATATATGTGTTATATTTTTTGTTGTATAATACATATGATACACATATATACATTGAGGCTGATTAGACGCACGTTCTTCGATGCAGATACCGATGGACGGACAACCTTCAGATACTACTCAGCCTGAGATCGGAGATACTAGTGATCCGACTAGGCCGACTTTGACATTGGAGTCGTTGGCGCGGACTATAGATGATAGATTTGCGTTACTGATAGACATGATGAGAGCTCGAGATGCTCGGGAGATTTCTACAGCTCCTACTACCGTGTTGGCTGCACCGATGACTACTACCCAGGTAGTTGTAGCTCCTACTACGGCTAAGACTCGTGTAGTGTAGGCGCGATATCGAGACATTGGTCGAGAGGGCTACGCCGATAATAGTACCATCGATCTTTGCAATGGTTCTTACACCTGCGACCACCGAGCAACCAGTAGTGGCGTCTACTTCATGGAGCGTGATGACAATTGAGGCTAAAGATGAAGGACTTCATTAAGTTCTTGTCGGGATATTTCTTTCATTAAGTTCTTGTCAGGATATTTCTATGGAGCTGGGGACCCAGAGATAGCCGGGAGGTGGCTATTATCTCATGAGCGGCTACATGAGTTACTTCGGGTTGAGGAGATTGATCGGCCGAGATTATCGAGTTTTTGTTTAAGAGCTGATGCGGTGATTTGGTGGACTACCTACATTGCGACTCATCCTGTTGTGATTACTTGGGCAGAGTTCCGAGCATTGTTTATGGACAAGTACATATATATGGATGTCAAGTTGAGGGAGGAGTTTTTGTCGCTGGTTCAGGATGATATGTCTGTCACGGTATACATGGAGACGTACCGATATCTGCTGTCATACTTCATGGACATAGCAGGTACAGATCGACTGTAGGTTTGGATGAGAGGATTGCGAGCACGGTTGTATCTAGTGCAGCTTGTACTATGGCAGAGATTTACGATATGTCCTTCGCACATGAGACATACCTGGTTTAGAGGGCCAGTCGATTAGCGATTCAGTCTGCGCTGCAGGGTCAGTAGAGTCATCCAACTTCGAGTTCTCGGTCTGATCAGAGATCGAAGAGACAGAGGAGAGACCAGGACTGAGAGAGACAAGGCCAGAGACCTCGTCGGGGTAATTGGCAGTCGATCAGGGTCGCAGAAGGTGATAGAGATCACGTGATGACCGAGATCGACGCGATGATTGCCAGGCGGCATATTCCACGGCTTCGCACCAATGATCAGCCCTAAACAACAGTATAGGCAGGATAGAGGTCCAGAGAGGCTATAGTCGAGGCCAGGTCGAGCAAAGAGTCGAGGAGTTTTGCGCATCGAGACTCGTACTTGTTATCGATGCGGTCAGGTGAGGCATATTGTGGTTGATTGTACCAAACCAGCACCACTACCACCACAGACGAAGCAGGCCTGAGATAGGGCCTAAACTGCAGCTTTGGGGTCGCGCGGCCGGACAGGGAGGCGACCAGATAGCTTGTTGATGGTACGTTATCTGTTTGTGGTATTTCCATACATATTATGATGGATTCTTGTAGCACACTGTCTTTTATTTCTAGACACATGGTAGGAAAGTTAAGGTTGCCTACATAGACTTAGATACACATCTTGTTCTCAGTACGACAGCTAGAGATAAGATTTACCCTAATCGAATATGCCGGAATTATATTGTGGAGATTAAAGGACATCATCTATCGGCTGATTTGAGAGTGTTAGAGTATCTGGAATTCTACGCAATGTTCGGAATGGATTGGTTATCATCTTACCATGCACAGATCGACTGTTTTAGTAAGACTGTGGCGTTTGACATCGAGGGGATTCCGAAGTTTACATTTGTCGGAGTTATGACTGCATTACCTATCACACGAGGCAGATTAGTGACATCGCAGGAGATGGAGGCTTATGCGCCTATGGTTGAGCCGGAGTGTAGGACGACGCTTAAGGTTGAGGAAGTCCCTATTGTCTGTGAATTTCCATACGTATTCCCTGATGATTTGCCAGGATTGCCACCACCAAGAGCTGTTGAGTTTATCATTGAGCTGATTTCGGGGACTCAGCCAATCTATAGCAGGTCATATAGGATGTCAGCATCGGAGCACATGGAGTTGAGGACCCAGTTAGAGGACTTACTGCAGAAGGGTTTCATTCACCCTAGCATGTCACCTTGGGGAGCTCCAGTTCTTTTTGTGAAGAAAAAACGGACGGCTCGATGCGGATGTGTGTGGATTACCGAAAGCTGAATCAGGTGACGATTCGAAATCGTTACCCACTTCCGAGGATTGATGACTTATTCGATCAATTTGTTGGGGTCAAGTTCTTCTCGAAGATCAATTTATGATCAGGATACCATCAGTTAAGGATTCAAGATGAGGATGTGGAGAATACCACTTTTAGTACGCGGTACGGGCTATTCGAGTTTACAGTCATGTCGTTTGGGCTGACTAACGCACCAGCGATCTTCATGGATTTGATGCACATGATGCTAAGGCCATTTCTAGATCGATACGTCATTTTGTTCATTGACGAAATCCTGATTTACAGTACGACTTGTGTGGAGCACGAAAGGCATCTCAAAGATGTATTAGCGACGCTGAGAGAGCACATACATTATGGCAAGTTCAGCAAGTGCACATTCTAGTTGAGTGAGGTGAAGTTCTTGGGGCATATCATCAGTGTTCAGGTCATATCAGTTGATGGTGACAAGAATCGGGCAATTATTGACTAGAAGACACTCGAGTCTGTATCTGACATCCGGAGTTTCTTAGGTTTGGCAGGATATTATAGGCGCTTCGTGCATGATTTCTCGATGATTACAGCGCCATTGAAGAGGCTGACCAAGAAGGATGTTAGATTTGAATGGTCACAAGAGTGTGAGGATGCTTTCTAGGAGCTGAAGAGGAAATTAACTTCGGCGCTAGTTTTGGCATTACCTATTATAGGTAAAGGTTTTTCAGTTTATACTGATGCATCAAACACTGGGTTGGGTTGTGTGTTGATGCAGGATGGGCACCCAGTAGCCTATTTATCTCGACGGTTGAGACCTCACGAGGTAAACTATCCAGTGCACGACTTGGAGCTTGCGGCGGTCGTGTTTGCACTAAAAGTCTGGAGGCACTACTTGTATGGTGAGAAGTTTTTGTTGTTCACATACCACTATTTGTTCACTCAGAGGGAGTTGAACATGCGACAGCGGCGATGGCTCGAGTTACTGAATGACTATGACTTCGCAATTGAGTATCATCTGGGTAAGGTGAATGTCATAGCTGATGCACTAAATATGAGCGGCATCGAGAGCAAGACGGTGCTACGCGACATATGACACATGAGCACGAGTTGCTTGAGGCAGCGTCAATGTTGTGTGTGACAGAGGCTATTGCTGAGTTACATATTTGCTGTCAGATGCGAGTTCCCACGGTGTCTTTTGAGCGGATTACTGATTTGCAAAAAGATGACGGCCGATATCTACGGATCAATAGCCTGGCTCAGGATCCGGGGTGCATTGAGTGGTTTGAGTGTTCAGACGGGTGCTTGAGACACAAAGTCATTTGTGGATACCAGGGTTATCGGAGCTCAAGGACAACATTCTCGAGGACGCACATCGGTCGCGATATACAGTTCATCCTGGTAAGACCAAATGTATCATGATCTGCAGAGATTGTTTTGGTGGCCAAGGATGAAGGCTGACGTGAGTAGATACGTATGGAGTTGGCATATATGCCAGCAGGTGAAAGCTGAGCACAGGAGACCAACTAGGTTGCTACAGCCGCTGCACATTCCTCAGTGGAAGTGGGAACACGTGACCATGGACTTCGTCAGTGGCCTACCCCTTACTACGAGGAGACACGACACGATTTGGGTGGTTATCGACAGATTGACGAAGTCGACACATTTCTTACCGATCGCCATGATATATTTTGTTACATAGCTGAGTATTATCTTCGAGAGAGAGATTGTTAGATTGCACGGTGTACCGGTCTCCATTGTTTCTGACAGAGATCCGAGATTTACTTCGAGACTTAGGAGAGTATGCAGGAGCAGTTTGGCACTCGTTCACAGTTTAGCACTGCGTACCATCCTTAGACTGACGGGCAATCAGAGCATTTGATTCAGATTCTCGAAGATATACTCAGGGCGTGTATATTACAGTTTGGTGGATCGTGGGAGGATTACCTGCCTTTGTGTGAGTTTTTCTATAACAAGAGCTATCAGGCGAGTATCGAGATGCCACCGTTTGAGGCACTTTATTGTATGCCCTGCAGGTCACCAACATGTTGGGCGGCACCAGAGGATACAGCGGCTATAGGATCTGAGGTTGTTATTGACCATACTGAGAAGGTGAGGCAGATTAGGCAGAGACTTCAAGCGGCGCAGGATGGGCAGAAGAAATATGTGGACAAGTGACGCACGCCGAACGCGTCAATAAAATTAAAAATACCTAAACCAACTATTTTTGTAGAATAGTGGCAAAGGGTCGATCCCACAGGGACTGGTAATCTTTCTAAGGTCAAAAATAACAAAAAGGAAAATCGGGGTTTAAGAGAAAATGAATTAATTAACTAATCACAAAATAACTAAAGCAATGGAAATAAATTTGAAAACAATTAATAAAAACACCTAGGTCAAGACATACAATTTTGGTTCGATAAAAGATTGGATTTGGTCGTCGATTTATGTAAAATATGCTAATCAAGATATCTTAGTGTAGCTATAGACCCGGTAACGTACGCGGTTCCTCGCATTTCCCTGTCTCGATGGTCAAGGTACGACAATGACCATTTCCCTAGTCAAACACACAACCATATATTCAAGTGAATTAGGTTTAATGTGTTGACCGCAATGGGCTTTGTGAAGACACTACACCTAGACAATCGGATCACTCGTGTGTCCGATTTAGCCTAGATTTCTAAGGTATTCAACCGGTCCCAAAATGGTCTAATCAATCGGTATGGTCGAATGCCACTAGTGTGGTCTTATTGCACAAGTACGGGTGCGTACGACCTACTGGCACGTAAATCATGATTTAAACCAGTGTTTAACCTCGATTATTAAAACAATACCCAAAAAAATAAAATATTAATGAAAAGACTGAAATTAAAATATATGAATCTCACAAATCCATTGATATGCGCAGTCGAATCTCCCTCGCAGTCTCACCTAGGCTAGAGGTTTTAACCTCCCATCAAAGAACAAATAAAAATATAGAATGGCGGGGGGTCGAGAGTCTCGGCCAGAGAGGCCGAGATGATCCCCCAAAAATTCCCCGCCAAAAACTGCCTCAAAACAACTTTCAAAATTGACTCCCAAAATTGACCCTCAACCCTCTCTGTCGATCCCCTATTTATTAAAATTCCTACGCCAGTACGTGATTAGCTGGTTTATTACGCTGTGCCACGTGTCAGTGCGTGATTGGGCGGCCTTGCTGTGACGCTGACGTGGCGCGAGGTGATTGGAGGAGGGCTGCTGGTGTGACGTGCTGGTGAGAGAGGACTGCCACGTGTCGCAATGTGATTAGACCGCCTGCTGCTGTGTGGACGCGTCATCGCCACGTGTCTGCTTGTGATTCGTCTGTCAAACCTCGGGTATGACGTGGCGCGCGCTGATTGGTCGAGGGCAGCGGTTATGACGTTGATGTATGGATGAGTCATTGACACGTGGCTGCACGTGATTGGCGGAGACACCTCGACGTGACACTCTGGACCACTGGGAGCCTGCCACGTGGCATGACGTGGCATTTCTGATTGGTTGAAACATTTTGTCCGCTATTCGACGCACCGCGCAACGCGTATTTCGAGGCAAACTGTACAGCATCCGATTATTGCAAGTAAATACTCCATTTTGAGTATTTTTCCGCCACGAATTCAACCGCGCACTCCATTTCACCTAAAAATAACAAAATCATATTATTTAATATAATATTTAAATATTTTCAATAAATAATATACTAAAATGGACTACTAATTTCCTATAAAATACTGACTTATCAACAAGTATCTTGTTGGTCTGAGCTATGAGGTTGAAGACTTGGTGTATATGAAAATTTTGCCCTGGAAAGGTCATCAGAGATTTGGCATTAAGGGGAAACTGACACCAAAGTTCATTGGGCCATTTAGAGTTTAGGAACGCGTCGGCAGAGTGGCATACCATATGGAGTTGCCACCGCAGTTGCCAGGGGTACATCCAGTATTTCATATTTCCATATTGAGGCTGGCTAGGTCGGGACCGAGGCATATGATTGATATACATCGGATTGAGGTACGACCTAACGTGTCATATAAGGAACAGCCTGTGGAAATCATGGATAGGAGGACTCAGATTTTGTGGAATAAGGAGATCCCGAAGATTTTGGTCAGATGGCAGCATCATGGGACCGAGGGACTCACTGGGAGCCTACTATGCGACGACGGTATCCCCACTTATTTGCTGGTAAGAATTTAAGTTTAATTTAAATTTCGGGACGAAATTTCACCTTGTTGGGAAGAACTATAATGGACTGAATTTAATTTACCATTATAAATGACGTGGTTGACAGCTCGGACGCTCGTGGGACCCACAATTAGGCTAGTGCGCGCCTATAGCTAGGTACATAGTTATTTTGTTTGTTGAATTGTTTAATTTGCGATGTTTATATTGAAATAGAGTAAATGACATCGCAATGTGTGTATTTATATTACATTTGATGTGCGAGATTGTGTGTTAAGTATTCACCTTGATAAGCGTGTCGACACAGGTACCGGGTAGTTTAAAAGACTAAATACTTGGCCGAGGGGAAATAATGTTGGGGTATGTGCCCTAGGCCAATTCTGTAAATGTTGTTTAACTATTATAAGTAGATGCATATTTCTTTAATAATAGTAATCGTGGATAATTATTGTATTATTGTAAATGTCCATAGTCAGTTACTATTGTGGGAACAATAATAAATTAAGACTAGTATAAGTCTTGATTGATAATCATGTGATGATTATGCGTATACGGATACGGATCAAGATAATAGGTATCTATTGGGAACAGATGCTGGACCGACCCGCTATGAGAACACTACATGGTCAATGTCATAAGTGATTTTCATGAGAGTTATATCATTTAGTCATTTGACTTGAGATCACCAGAGACTCCAACATTATGAGCACAATGATTTGATACAATCAAACGTTGTCTTTAACTGAGATGATTATAAAGATTGTGATTGGTCATTGTTCGACTAATGTGTAGATGTTATGTGATCAAGATGGAATTTGTCCCTCTCTTTTAGAGTGATATCTATTGGGCCCCTCTATATGTTAGACTGATAAATGGCCATGTCTAGTGAATTGATTGGATCAATGTCACTTGACAATTTCAGTCTACTCAAAGATCGAGACTAGTAGATTAAACTATAAGGGTGGCATTACATGTCTTATGTTCAATCAAAAGATATCGCGTGACAAAGGGATATAATATACATTGTCTATTAGGTTGCATTGATTTATTGATCTTCATGCTACTTGGGTAGTCATAATGCTTTGCTAGAGACCGCTTATGACTTGTATATCAAAATGGTTTTGGTTCACTGCCAACGTTGTATGAACCTATTGGGTCGCACACAAAGAAAGAATTTGCGCAATTTAATATTATCTGGGTTAATGAGTTTTATTTGATAAAATTCATTTTGAAGATTCTCATTAAATGTCCTAGTTTGACTAGGATTCAAAATTCTCATACATTTCTAGTGTGACTAGAAATTTTATCTCTTAGTAAATCATATTTTGAATACGACTCAAATTAGAAATTATAGTATGACTTTAATTCTTATTTGAGTTTTAGATAAATTACAACTCTTATTGGATTAGTAATTGTAGATTATCTATGACTCTTGTCACGGTCGAAATCTCTAATCCCCCGTTTTAATTCCTTAATCAAGATCATCGACCCTTGACGTGGGACCTACATTGTGATACGTGCACCGACCGAGGCACGTAGCCGAGGTATATTGTATTTTTGTATTGATGTATGCCTAGTGTTATGTATTGTGTAGACTTACTAAGTCGATTTGTACAGTTGTAGGCGTCGAGACGAGAGCGGGGGCACGCCTCGAGTAGCGTGCGAGCCGGGGAACCGGGTAGTTAGCATTTTGGCAAGTCTTATTTAATACTAATATGAAATAAGGAATTACTTATAAGTCTATGGTTGTGTTTGTTAATGTAAATCAAATTAAAGGCCTATAGTTGAGTAAATTAAATGGAAAACATAAGATTGGTCTAGAGATACACATTGACACATCTAGGAACTAGGTGAGTAATGAAATGGTGTAACTTGAGGTTGAGATAGTGGGAGTCAGTGGGATATATGGCAAGAGGTGGACCATTAGATGTTCCTCGGGATACATAAATCCATGGAGATCAAGGGCTAAGAAGGAACATCACCTTAATATATAATATTAGTGATCAAACAACATGCAAACCAAATCACTCATTCATTTTTACTGCAGAAGAAGAAGGAATTGCTGGAGAGGAGTGAATCATGAAGGTGTTGAAGGAATCCATGGGAGTTGGTAGGAAATTCTCAAGCTAGGGTGCTACATCAACTAGGTACACATCCTTTTAGTTGAAATTAGAACAAGTTCTGGTTTTAGGCTAATTTCAGATGGTAGATGATTGAGTATTTGCAATTGATTTATATATTTAGATTCCTCATTTCAAGCTGATAATCCAGCTATATTGAAGTTCTTAATTTGGTTTTGAAATCATAAAGATATGAATTTTTGAATTTGCAACACCAAAACTAGAATTCTGCATGTTGTATTAGGAATCAACTTGGGTAATTTGGTCATAATCTGCCCATTTTAGATCCAAATTGATCCAAACCAGTGGCATTTAAAAGCTTATTTAAAGGGGAATAACTTTGCTTAACTGAAGGTATTCCGATTCAAATGTTTTTATATCCAAACATGCTCTACAAATAGGTACTAGAATTAAAAATGAAAGTTTTGAAACTAAACTTGTTAAGGACATAACTCCCTAACTACTTATCCAAATGAGCTGATCTTTTATTATGTTATATTTGGGTATATTTTATGCCTTGTGACCAAAATCACATTTTTAGGAACTATAGATTAGGAGAAATAGATTTTCTAAATCCGCTGGTCGGATTAAATTCCAATTAGACCTATGTTTAGTAAAATCATGACATATGTTTCATTTTAAATCGGAATTTTGCAAACTAAACCTTTTCAGAAAGCTTAGAGAAAGACCAACAATAATTGTATTAATGGAGGATTTCGGTATTTGGATCATTTCATGCCTAAAAGTGCATTAAAATGTAGGACTGAAATTAAAACTTAATTTAGTCTTTAGGGGATGATTTAGGAAGATTGATTTAAAGTCTATTGAACCAATTTGAATACACAATAAACACCACTAAATTGAGCTTAAACCCACTATATTTGAACTAATGAGACACCAAATTCAAGAACCTAGGAAAAGGGTACGGGAGAGCGAATACAAGATTTGGAGTATTGGGAGGCCAGTAAAGCTAGGACTTTACTTTGTTGTTATGAGTATACCTAATGACAACTTTACTTGGCATCTAATTTCTATTAATTGTTGTTCTTGCATAGTCCTTTCGACTATTTTGCCTTTGTATTCTTATATCATTTGTTCTTTGTGTCTATGCTCACTTGATGGGTCTAGTTTGCATGATATCCATTCATTTGATTTGATTCATTGATTATATCTCATGCTATGTCTATTCTTGTTGTTTTAAATGTGAATTGAATGATAAATAGCATGCTATTAGGCTAGTGAATATCTTATAAATGTTTAAGAGGACTCGTATTCCTTATTTGTTTAGGTGTGTAGATGTGCCTATGCCTTGACAATCCATACTTAGTATTTCTTGAAATTTAAAAAGTAATTTTTGCATTTAGGTCCCGTACTCGATCGAGGTGTGCGCGACTCACGGGGTTAGAGTCCTTGGGGATGTCGGCACATGTTACTTGACACTGTATGACACCCGGGGTTAGAGTCCCTGAGGTGGTGTACACACCGGGGTTAGAGTCCCTGGAAACACTTGGGTTAGAGTCCCTTGTGCTATATAATTATTGAGTCGGAGTGACATGTTTCACTGCCGACCGGACCTAAATCACCACTACTTAGCCTAGTGTCAGTATCACTTGTTTAACTCTGGTATTTACTCGCATATGGTTTATTTTCCAGTTTTCCCCTTTATATGCTTTTAAATACCATTTGAATATTTGGATATGCAAATTAAACTTGTCATCGGGGATTACTGTTTTATTCTTGTACTCACCGTCCTTTTTATGACGGTGGGTGCAGAGCCGTCTACCAGCAAGCCGGGCAAGGAGAAGATCGGCGATTATCTCTGAGCCCGCGGTGCGTCACTGCATCGATTGTAGGTCTTTTTTTGGTATTTTGATTGTATATGTTATATATGTCTTTCAGATACTATTTGGGGTTATATATTGGGTTGAGCGTTAGTTTCCACGACTTGACTTCGACTATTTTACTGTTTCACTGCATTTTGAGGACTTTATATATGTTATGTCATTTCCTGATTTTCCACACTTAGGATTTATAAAAATGGCTTCTGCATAAGTTACTAATTGCTTCTGCATAATCAATAAGACTTTCGCTAATTAATTAATTTAATAAAAAGTTTTAATTAACTCTAAATTTTATAAACTGGTAGGACTAGTGTATTACTTATTTGAACACGAGAAAAGAGGCATCTAGGTTGTAAAGGTTGACTAATACGTAGTTAAGTCGTGCGTGGATATGATTAGGGCTTAATTACGGGATTAGGCCGGGCGGTGCCCTAGATTAGGAGAGGGCCGTCACAACTCTATCATTTTTAGAGTTGGACTTTATCTAAGACTCTATTTAGAGTGTGAGTAGGAGATGAAGTTTTTTTTACAACTCGACCTCGTGTACTATAAATAATACATTAGGATCATAATTGTTGTAGAGAATTCCCGAGAGAGATTTTTCCTAGAGAATTTTTTTGAGAATTTTTGCCCTAGGATTTTTGGGGATAGCACTCCGGATTGTGATCGTCCGTTCTTGTGTGGATTTCTGATAGAGGACATTCATTTCTGGGAGCGTCTTAAATGAATTGATCAACACGAAACAAGGCATACATGGAGTTATTCTTGCTAAGGTATGATTTTTTATTGGCACATCAATTTAATAGAATCATTAGAATCTTGGTCGGGGATGTTCGAAAAGGGTTTCGAAAACTTCCGCTACGCATGATCCCTGAAGCCCAATAGTGGTATCAGAGCGAGTAGGCATGATTTAATTAAATTGTAATGTGCCCTTATTTTTTGATATACATGATATATATAAGTCAATCATGATATTTTATACATGGTTGCGTCATTGCGTTTAATAGAATTAATCTATATGCAAAAGTGTGAAAGTATCGGCATGGTGTTGTTGATGTAGTCGCACCGTCACGCACATACATGCATAAAATGGTTGTGCATCAAATTTGGCGGATAAGATCTCACTATTTGTGTACATAGATATGTGTAATTTAATATGTTGGTGGTTGTATGGGATATGAAAGCAATGATATTGATAAAAAAAAGAAAAAAGATTTTTGGCTAAAATGGGATTCGATCCTTAGCCATTCAACTCTTTTTGGAATGCGTTAGCCATCCTAGCTAGCAATTCAACTTGTAACAAGATTACAAAATAAAATTAAAACGCAAATCTATTTGTAATATGATTACAAAAATAGAATAAATAGGTGGCCTTTTGTTGATAGTAGGATTCGATCCCTCATCCTCCGACTCGTTGGAATCACTTAGCCATCTAGGCTATTCATTCCAAGTTGTAATAAGATTACAACTCTATTTATATTAATTGAGTTATATATATTAATTGAAAGAAGTTTTAATTGATTAATTATCATTAATTAAATGGGGTTATTGTTCATTAATTGGATTGAATTAATTTAATTGGAAGGTGTTTTAATTGAATTAATATCAATTTAAATTAGTGGGACTGCTATTAATATTAATTAAAATATTTAATTAAAAGGGTTTTTAATTAAATAGAGTCCGATAAAAATTATATTGAGATATATTTAATTAATGAGATTAATGAAAATATAATCTTTCATGCACTTGAAAATTTTTAAGGTATTTAATTTCCTTGATTTGTTTTATAATGCCTTGTTGATATATGAATATGTTTATTCTTGTTTTACATAAATGATCTTTATTCTATGCATATTGGGTATATATGATATTCCATAATTAAATAGATGCTAAAATTAATCATTGTAAAAACACTACATGGATCATAAAACTTGATAAAAAATCCATCGATTAGAATTTTAAGTTAATGTCACCCATTTTAAACACTTGTCAAGGTCTTGATCACATTAATATGGGTCTGCCTTCGCATGGTGTATTGTGTTATCTTGGTGAGGCAAGCTGGGTAACGGTTACCTGGATGTTTTAAATTGGTTTGACTTAATAAAGTTATCAAAATGGTTTTGGGCTTTAGGCATAGATGAGGCGTAACATGTTGTGACATATGATGTCTAGGTCTCATAAAGAACCTAAGAGTTGCATATGATGCAATTGGTAATGGTTACCTATCTAAATAACTTTGATTTTGAGTGTCATGCCTTAGCTGTCTCAAAATTAAGTGAAATATGAATCTTAGACCACTAAATTAATATTTACGAGGGTTATTGATTTAGTGGGAGTTTAATTACTCATTAATAAATTATTCTGCATAATCTTCTAGGTGTAGATGTTAAACTTCTAGTAACACTAATCCAAAGTAACTCCGATCAATCCTTGATAAAGATAAAATAACTTCTAAGACTAATTTCCCTGTTTTAATTAGAAAATTGATAAATGTTATCAACCATATAAACTAGGATGTATGTCTTAGTTTAATGGTTCCTTTAAACTATCATCTATTAGTACAAGGATTATATGTCATGTTAGCAAATATAAAATTGGACTTTAGGAAAGATTCGTGCTGTGAAAACTAATGATATGTCAGAGACACTGAAGAAAATTCAAAAGTAAGTCACACGGGAAGGGCATAAGATTACAAAATTCCTAGATTCTATTAAAATGGTTAAGAATATATTAATATGTCTTTATGTTTGGAACATGAAAGAATTATATTAATTATCTCAAAAGGCTTGAATCTTCATGTGCCAAAAGTTGGCAGTAGATTTGATCTATAATTCATCAAAATAGTTTTAAACTACATAATATGAATGACATGGATAAATTTGTTTACAGTTGCATATGATGTTTAAAACTATAAGAGAAAATATCAAAAACAAAAGGCCTTAGATATGTATTTGATGGTTCATAACAGAAAGGAATTAAATATAGAAATGATAAAAGGAAGGTAAAGGCTACCAAAGATGTTTATGTGTCGGACACAAAAATCTTAGTTGTGAGCCTGAACTTTTGTCTAGTTGTAAAGAAAAGCCTTAAAGGACAAATTTTGTTATTAAAAGAATGAAATAGTTCATTTTATAATAAATTACAAATCCTATCAGGAAGACATACTTTTGAATTGTTACAAACATTTCAAAATGAGTATAAGAAAAACAAAATCACTTGGCAAACTATTAACATATTTTGATGAGATCAAGGTGGATAATATTTGAGCCAAGAGTTTAAATGACCATTTTTGAAATTGTGGGATTGTCTTGCAATTAACTCCAATAGGAATGTCATTTGAGAAATGATGTTTTAGGAGAAGAAATCGAACTATATAGGATATAATTTGATTTATGATGTGTCACACAGACTTTCTTAAGATGTCTTATTGAGGCTAT
The DNA here is from genome assembly GCA_039657325.1 of Stephania cephalantha. Classification (NCBI taxonomy): domain Eukaryota; kingdom Viridiplantae; phylum Streptophyta; class Magnoliopsida; order Ranunculales; family Menispermaceae; genus Stephania; species Stephania cephalantha. The sequence goes on along the minus strand of CM077574.1, from coordinate 11,499,237 downwards.
AATTTAGAAACCAAGGTACTCGCACTAAACCTTATTTACGTTAAAGTGGTTGATAAAACTCCATATATGATATGGAATAAAAAGACATAGTTTGTTTTTCTTGAGATTTGAGGCGGCGAGACTTGCGTAAGACGTTAAGTCACATAAAGTTTGATGCCTAAATTTTGTATCTAATTGTGGTCGAACAAACTCCACCTATGTTTTATACTATGTGTGCGCTACATAGCCGGTCCCAAGTCCGGATAAAGGAGGAGGACTCTGACGCCCATTTTTCATACCGAAAAATGGGTAAGGGATGTCACAAACTCATTTTTCATACCTGAAAAGTGGGAGAGGGATGCCCCAAGCTCATTTTCCATTCTTAAAAAAAGGAGGAGGGTTGCGGTAGGTTGACAGCTAGCGTAAAACTTTTGTCACTTATCATGAAATGGATCAAACATATATAAACGTTGGGGCGTTACCACCTAGCGACGACGCGCTGCATTGGATTTCGGGTGTAGTGAGAAATGAGCAAAGGTATGTTTCACATCGCCGCCTGGTGTGAAGAATAATGAGCAAGGTTTCCCACACATAGGACGTGTATGGGTAAAGAAGCTAGTCCCTTCACATCGTCGCCCATATGTGAAGAAAAATGAGCAAGGGTTCCCACACAAAGGACGGGTGTTGGTAAAGAAGCTAATTCAAAACAAACACGAAAACAAAAACAAAATCATAGATATGAATAGTAGATCTTTTAGACAAAATAAAGATCAAAATAGAAATAGAAAAGGAAAACAAACACAAAGGGGAGAAAAAATTCGTTTAGGAACATATAACATAGAACATAGAACATAGGAATACTTACAGGGAAATCAATAGAACTAGTAGATACTATGATTAGAAGGAGCGTCAATATTGCTTGCCTCCAAGAGACAAAATGGGTAGGAGAAAAGAGTAGAGAAATAGGAAGCACAGGGTTTAAATTGTGGTACATCGGTATAGATAGAAAATGCAATAGAGTAGAAATTGTGGTGGATAATGATTATAAGGATAAGGTCGTAGAGGTTAAGGTAATAGGGGATAGATTGATTCTAGTTAAATTAATTATTGGAGACGAAAAAAATTAACATACTTAGCGTCTATGCACCACAAGTAGGATTAAGTGAGAGCATCAAACGCAAGTTTTGGGATGATATGGATGGATTTATACAAAGCATACCATTAGATGAAAAGGTTTTTATTGTAGGAGATTTAAATGGGCATGTCGGGGCAAGTAACGATGGGTTTGAGAGAGTTCATGGAGGTTTTGTTACGTAATAGAAATGAAGAAGGATAATCAATCTTAGAATTTTCTTCAAAAACAATCTTGTCTTATAAAATATTAGTTTTAGGAAGAGGAGTCACATATAATTACTTTAGTAATGATCATAAAAAAAGTCAAATAGATTTTCTTTTAATAAGAAAAATAGATAGAAAATATGTAGAGACTGCAAAGTAATACCTGGTGAAGCGCTTACTACCCAACATTAGTAGTACTTGATATTTGGACATCCTCGTTCGACCACCATGTTTCCTTCTTTGGTGGTCCCAAGCCTTTAGATATACCTAATATGTTTGATCACACTCTCCTTATGCAACTACTCATTTCTAGCCACATTGTATTAGCATCTAAGTCAAGATTCCAAACATTTTCCTTTAGTAGTTTTTTCTCTAAACTCTACTTGTTTATTATTTTTTAGGATCCACCACTTTATTCTAGGTCACTAACTCTTTTATTCATATTATATTGTCGTTTTAGCAATTAAGACTAAAAGAGAGATGTATAGGAAAATACCTAAGTGTCAAGATGAAGATGCGTACAATCAATATAGAGAAGCTAGAAAATAAGCTAAAAAAATAGTTAGTCAAACGAAAACAAATTTCATGGAAGATCTATATACAAGGTTAGGTAATAGAGATGGCGAAAAATATATAAATATATAGGCTAGCCAAATTAAAAGATAAAAAATACATGACATAAGTCATGTAAGATGTATTAAGGACGAAAATCAAAATGTTTTAACGCGCGAGGATGATATTAATGAGAGATGGAGAAGTTACTTCGATAGTTTATTTAATGATGGCCAAGTTAATACTATAATAGATGAAAACTCACACCAAGAAAGAAATGTAAACTATACATACAATATTATAATTATAGAAGTTAAAGAGGTATTGAAAAGAATGAAAATAGAGAAAGCATGTGGCCCAGATGAAATACCCATAGAGGTTTGGAAATGCTTAGGAGAAATTGGATTGACTTGGTTAACAAAACTTTTCAATAAAATTCTAAAATCAAAACGGATGCCAATGGATTGGAGAAGAAGCACGCTTGTGCCAATCTTCAAAAACAAAGGAGACATTCAAAGTTGCTCAACCTACTGGGAAAATTAAACTTATGAGTCACACTATGAAACTTGAGGAGATGATAATTAACAATAGCTAAGGAGAGAAACAACAATATCAGAGAACCAATTTGGCTTCATGCCTGGGAGGTCAACTATGAAGGCAATTTTCCTTGTAAGACGATTGTTAGAAAAATATAGAGAAAGAGAAATCTTTATATGGTATTCGTAGATTTAAAAAAAGCATATGATAGGGTCCTATAGATGTTCTTTGATGGGTTCTAGAAAGAAAATGAGTGCATGCTAGATACATAGACACTATTAAGGATATGTATAATGTAGTAGTAACAAGTATAAAGACATTTGGAGGAGCTACAAAAGAATTCTCCATTACGATAGGACTACATCAAGGATCGGCTTTAAGTCCATATCTATTTACTTTAGTTATGGATGAACTAACTAGGCATACTCAATAGCATATACCATGGTGTATGCTATTTGCAAATGATATTATCTTAGTGGATGAAACAAAAGATGGAGTGAATAAGAAACTAGAACTCTAGATGAATACATTAGAATCTAAAGGCTTTAAGTTGAGTAGGACGAAAACTAAATACATGCACTGTGAGTATAGAAACACTAGATATCGAGATGATGGAGTGGTAAAATTAGGGGAAGTAGAAGTTTCTAAGGTGAACCATTTTAGATATCTATGATCAATCATACAAAATGATGGTAATATTGAGAATGATGTCACACATAGAATTCAAGTTGGATGGAAGAAATGGCGGAGTGCAACAGGGGTGATTTGTGATCGAAATGTTCCTACTAAGTTAAAAGAAAAATTTTATAGAACCGCAATTAGGCCAGCTATGCTCTATGGTAGTGAATGTTGGGCGGTAAAGCAACAACATTTACATAAAATGAACGTAGCAGAAATGAGGATGCTTAGGTGGATATGTGGTAAAACTCGTAAAGATAGAATAAGAAATATAGAAATTCAAAGACAAGTAGGAGTAGCACCAATTGATACAAAGATTAGGGAAGGGTGGTTGCGGTGGTTTGGTCACTTGCAAAGACGGCCTACAAATGTCTCCACTAGAAAACTTGACTCAATAGAAACGGTAGAAATTCGACGATGTAGGGGTAGACCAAAGTTAACATGGGATGCATTAATTAGGATGAATTTGAATGGTTTGGAAAGCTCACCATCAATTGCACTTAATCGAACACAATGGAATAGTTTGATCCATGTAGCCAACCCCAATTAATTTGGGACTGAGGCTATGTTGTTGTTGTTGTTGTTGTTGTTGTAATTGTGGTCAAACACTATAATACTATTTTATACAATTGAGAACAAATTGTTTGTTGTTAAAAATGATGTCTTTCTAAGTAAAGAGTTTATTTTAAAGAGATTATTGGGAGTAAAATAAATTTTGAAATATTCAAGAGCCACAAATAACTAAACCACTTTAAGAAGATCAACAAAGTTTTGAACTAGTTGAGTATACAGAAGTAACATATATCTCTTGAAAATCTAGAATAATTAGAAATTGGCCAGAAAAATTTGGAATTTCTTATTATTGATAGTTGTGATGTATTTTTGATATTATATCAGAATGAATCAATACTTATCAAAAAACATGTCTTGTCTAGATTGAACGAAGAAACTAATTTTTATTAACTCTGAATTTTAAATCATGTATGTTAACCAAGTTTGGAACTTGAATTATTTACCTGAAGATGGTATGACCATTGGATGTAAATGAGTTAAAGTGACATGAAAAAGAAAATATGCATACTTAAAAGCATAGCTTATTGAAAATTCCAATCTAAATCAAGGTGTTGATTATGATAAGATTTTCACTGGTAGCTAAGCTCAAGTTCTAGAATTCTATTGTCATTACTTCATAGTTTGACTATAAGATATGACAAACAATGTCAAAAAATAGCATTGCTCTATGCTCCTTAAAGATGTGTATGACACAACTTATGGGTTTTTTATTATCTTGAGAATTTGAGAAAGGTATGCAAGCTTAAAGGATCCATTTATGGATTATAATAAGCTTATCAGAGTTGGGATCTTTGTTTTGATGAAATAATTAATGAATTACATTCATTTAATTGAAGATAAACCTTATGTATACATAAAGCTTAGTGAGAGCACAATTATCTTTCTGAATCTGTATGTTAATGATATATTATTCATTGAAAACGACGTCTTAACCCTGCAAAATGTCAAGTCTTGGTTAAGGAAAATTTCTCAATGAGATTCTTAGCTAATTAGGCCTATATCCTTGTGATATAGATCTATGGAGATAGATCTAAGAGGCTAATTGTTTTAAATAAGAGTGCTTATATAGACAAATAACTGAAAAGGTTTCAGTGTACGAGATTCTTAAAAGAATTCGTACTTATGTCTTATAACATAAGTCTCTGCAAGACTCAACGTCTTAAGATAAATGATGAGCGGGACAATGTGAATAAGATTTTATACGCATAAGCTATGAGAATCATCACATATGTTATACTTTACACTCAACTTGATATATCATATGCTTTGGGCAAAACATACATACATCTCATAGATTCCAGTGAAGGTCACTGGATATTTATTAATAACATTCTTAAGTACTTCAGAAGCATTTGAGAGATGTTATTAGATTTGCAGAGGTTTGAAAGATACGAGTCTTGTAAATGGTTACATGATGCAAACTTTCGAATTAATATAAAAGATTAATGATTGCAATATGAATATGTGTTAACTTCGTAGGAATGAGTTGGAAATGTTATGAACTCACTCTAACAAGTCCTATAACATAACTGAGTTTTTAGTGGCATTGAATGCAGCTAAAGAAAATATTTAGATCGTAAGGTTCATGATTGAATAAGGCATGGTTCCAAGTGTTGGAAATAATGTTGGCTTTTATCGTAAAACCAATGGACAAATTTAGGTTATGGAACCTAAATCACACTATAGATCTAAACAATCACTTGAGCGTTTTTGTCTTACGAAAGAGAGAACGTAAAGATTTGCAGAACATCAATAACAAACAATGTAGCCAGATACATAAACAAATTTTTTTCACTAAGAATGCATTAAGGTTACTCAGTATTGGATACGTGCAAGATTGGACCTAGTGCAAATGGGAGATGTTGGGGCATATGCCCTAGGCCAATTCTCAAACGTTATTTAACTATTATAAGTATACGCATGTTTCTTTTATAATAGTATCAATGGATAATTATTATATTATTCTAAATGTCCCTAGTCAATTATTATTGTGGGAACAATAATAAATTAAGACTAGTATGAGTCTTGATTGATAATCATGTGATGATTATACGTATACGGATACGGATCAAGATAATAGGTATCTGTTGGGAACATATGCTGGACCGACCCGCTATGAGAATACTACATGGTCAATGTCATAAGTGATTCTCATGAGAGTTATATCATTTAGTCATTTGACTTGAGATCACCAGAGACTCCAACATTATGAGCACAATGATTTGATACAATCAAACGTTGTCTTTAACTGGATGATTATAAAGATTGTAATTGGTCATTGTTCGACTAATGTGTAGATGATATGTGATCAAGATGGAATTTGTCCCTCTTTTTTAGAGAGATATCTATTGGGCCCCTCGATATGTTAGACTGATAAATGGTCATGTCTAGTGAATTGATTGGATCAATGTCACTTGACAATTTCAGTCTACTCGGATATCGAGACTAGTAGATTGAACTATAAAGGTGACATTTCATGTCTTATGTTCAATCAAAAGATATCGCGTGACAAATGGATATGATATACATTGTTTATTAAGTTGTATCGATTTATTGATCTTCATGATATTTGGGTAGTCATAATGCCTTGCTAGAGACCGCTTATGACTTGTATATCAAAATGGTTTTGGTTCACTGCCAACGTTGTATGAACCTATTGGGTCGCACACAAAGAACAAATTTGCGCGATTTAATATTATCTAGGTTAATGAATTTTATTTGATAAAATTCATTTTGAAGATTCTCATTAAATGTTCTAGTTTGCTAGGATTCAAGATTCTCATACATTTCTAGTGTGACTAGAAATTTTATCTCTTAGTAAATCCTATTATGAATAGGACTCTAATTGGAATTGTAGTATGACTTTAATTCTTATTTGAGTTTTAGATAAATTACAACTCTTATTAGATTAGTAATTGTAGATTATCTATGACTCTATCCTTTTTAGAGTTGGACTTTATATAGACTCTATTTGGAGTGTGAGTAGGAGATGGAGTTTTTTTACAACTCGACCTAGTGTACTATAAATAAGACATTAGGGTTACAATTGTTGTAGAGAATTCCCGAGAGAGACTTTTCATAGAGAGTTTTTGTGAGAATTTTTGTCCTAGGATTTTGAGGGCTGGCACTTCGGATTGTGATCGTCCGTTCATTTGTGGGTTTCTGATAGAGGACGTTCGTCTCTGGCAGCGTCTTAAAGGAATCGATCAACACGAAACAAGGTAGACATGGATTCTTGCTAAGGTATGATTTTTTATTGGCGCATCAATTTAATGGAATCAATAGGATCTTGGTTCGAGATGTTTGAAAAGGTTTCGAAAACTTCCGCTGCGCATGATCCCCGAAACCCAACAAATATACACACATGAAATGAATAAAAATAGGTTAAATAAATAATATGTAATGTATATTTGGTGGTTAGGGACATGGTAGTACGCGTATGTCGCGGTTCGGGACGCGAAACTAGGCGTCAGAACACCCGAAATACCATTTTTTGGGTTAAAGACAAGGGTAAGTGTGCCATTATTGTCACAATTGGAGTCATTAGAGGGTGAATAATGGGGCAATTGGTGCTCGTTGGATTGCCTTGAGATGCACATGTGAGAAGAGATGCCATTTGATTATAAAAAGTCAAGATGACTTTCATTCCATCACTTTTTCTCTCTCCTTATCTTCATATCCGAAAATTGAAGAGAAGAAACAAGGGTTGTGGAGTGTTCAATTTGATCATTTGAGGAGCTTGGAGTGGTGGAATCATCAAAGCAAGGTGAGAATCACAAACACCCCGACTTTCTTTATCTTTTGATCTCAATTTTTGAGGTGTTGGTGTGAATCCAATAGGGGTTGTTAAGTGGTTGTTGAGTAGCTGGTTTGGTAGGTTTTAAGTGCTATGAAGTTTAGTGGTTGTGGTTGTTGTTGTTGGTGGTGGAGGGTTTAAAACCCATAATTTTCATCAAAATTGTTGTCCAAAACGCGATTAGCGCGCTTAATGATGTCATCTAGCGCACTAGATGACGATTAGCGCGCTAGGCAAAGATATAACGCTAATGTTCTTCCTGATGAAGAACGTATAACTGCTTGGGAATCTAGCGCGCTAATTCCCAGATCCAGCGCGCTAGATATTGCAGTTTTGACATTATTTTTGCTAAGTGACATAAAATACATCCAATTGACTAAAAATCAATTATAAATGGAAATAGGTCATTTCGGGCAGTAATTTGGATATCTTGGATTAGGCGGAGTCGGACCGTGGGTTATTTATGGGACACGGAGTGTGCTTTGAGGCGTGTAGTATCCCAACTGAAATTTCTTGAGCAGTACTTTATTTTTGCTTTTGAGTTTATTTGTTTTCTTTCAATACTCTATTCTTGGTGTGATATAATGGACGAACGTTGAGGTTCTCCCTCCGTGCCATTTTTGTGTGTATGTCCACTAGGCCATAACACGTGTGCCAGGGATCTCGGTGAATAGGTCGACCCGAGAGTCGCGTCGGGGCACTTGTGGGTGCGCCGTTGGTTCCACGCCAACCACCTAGCGGATCCAAATCCTGGCCTTGCTTGAGTGCTACTAGCCGGCAGTAGTCTGTGGGGAGTCCAAAGTATGGCGCTAATCTGACCCTAGGCTCTAGGGACACACTTTGAGCCTTCACTATTATTTATCCATGTGATGATAACAGTTGCCTGTATTTATTTCTGCATATTTATTTAATAGTTTTGTTTAAATTTCAGTATTTGCTTTCCATATTGCTCACTTAATTTCCTTGGGAATACTCACTCTGGACTCGTCATCAATCTTTTGTGATGGCTTGAGTGCAAATCCTGGTAAAAGTCATGGCAAAGACAAGTTATCGAAATACCTTTGATTCAGAGATATTAAGCCAGGCTTGTACGTTTATATTATATATACTTTGTTTTTATTTTGGGGATTTGGGATTGTGAGATACTTTATGACTCTATATTTTTTATATTTTGATATATTGAGATGCATTTTTGGTCTATGATGATATATGGATTTTCCACACTAGGTATCAGAGTTAAACGCATGACTATAATGTTTAATATTTTGATTGTCATGATAAAAGACTTCCGCTGTGATTTATTATGGTTTAAAATGATCTTAGCAGATGACTGGAGTTCAGTAACAATTTAAACAGTAAATTGTTGTTTATTGAGGTTAATAATGATTATTTGGTGGATGAGATAGCATGTGGGACACAGCTGGCGCTGGTAGGCCAGGTTGTGGGCCTGCATTGCCCCCGTGGCGATCCATTTGGAAAATGGGCCGTTACAGGTTGGTAACATCCTGAACTGGGATGGATGAAATTAAACACTAATGATGCTAGATCCAATACAGACAAGGCATCTTCCGTCAGTGTCATCAGGAACGAATTGGGTGTTTGGGTGCCGGGTTTTCATCACTCTGGTAGAATGTTCTATTATAGACGCTAAATTATGAGTAATCCTATCCAGATTGAGAATTGCTTGGCAATTAGAGATTGACAAACTCATCTTAGAAGTAGACTTTCTGAAGGCCTTTGACCTAGTTAAAGATGGAAATTCAAACCCCTCGCAATTTCGCATGCTCACAGAGATCAAGGAAATCTTAAGGCGTAACTGACAAGTGACTACCTCATGGACACCTTGGCTTAATAACGCATGTGCAGACACTATGGCAAACCGAGCAACATCGTACAGGGCGATCTCGAGTCTTTTGGGAACCTCCTAATCCTGTAATTATGTTATTGGAACACAATTGTAATCACTCCTTAGTGAGCTAATTGGTCCTTGGACCGTTTTTCAATATATATATATATACTACACCCGACCAAGAAAAAAAAGAAATATTAAAAGAGAGGTTGTGTTGCCTTCTCTCATGTACCATGTGGAACTCTGTAGTCCTTTAATCACATATTCCACATAAACGACCTTGCCTTAGTTGATCTCTTTCCATTCTTTTCTTATTTTTGTTGTATCTCTCTTTGGGTTTTGTATATCCTGTAAAACCTTCTATGCATGCATTTAAAAGTACATTTCCTTTTACAACAAAACAATGTGAGAAGCGGCTTTGCACTCTCATTCTAATGTAAGACAAGTAAATTTAGATGATGAGGTGCATTATGTTATGAAATAAAGACAATAAAGTAATATGTTGTATGATATACCATTTTCATTGGTTGACACATCAGGTGTGGATTCAGAAATACCAACGCACTCTCCATGCGATTTTTCTGGTACAATAGTGTTAGAAAATTTCTTCATTCTATGCTCATAGTTGATATAGGAGTGTCAGCTTCAGTTTGAATGTTGCCATCAGATAAGGATCTCTTAAACGTTTACATGTAAACAAAAAGAAGCTCAAACATGAAAAATAGGCATTTATGGTTGATACGAAGGAAAATGTAATCACAAATACCATTACTTTGACCTCCAACTAAAAGAAAAAAAAAAGAGGGAAAAACAAGCTAAATTTTGGGAAAAACTGGTAGTCAGTTTGTTTGTAAAGCCATGTTGCAAACAATTAGAGATTATACATATTTTTTGCAACATTGAAACCCGCCTCCCAGTGGCTCTCTCAGACTAACATGGAAAAAACAATTGGACATACCTTACTATCACAATTACTGTAATTTATAGGCATTTAAGAAAGAGGGGATGATCTTAAACAAGCACAATGGAAGAGTTCGATCCATGTAGCCCCAATTAATTTGAGACAAAGGTTATGTTGTTGTTGTAAAGAAATTTGGGGTGGTAAAATATGAGTAAAACGGGAAGGACAAAGCAACATTTGCATCTTATACTCATTTTGAAGATGCTGACTGGCAAAACTTATACAACCAAAGAAACAAGAATCATCGGTTACAACTTAACACCGCAATTTTGGTGGACTTTGAGGAGCCACTTTGTACAAATCCTTCAAGGATGGTTTTCAAAGAGTGAAACCGCAAATTCGAAAAACACGAGATGTTGTGTGTGCTAAAGACGAAAAAGTACGAACCCGGAGATCACACACAAGAAAGAAAGAAAAATTGTGGATGAAAGGATTCCATTAATACGAGAAAACACCAAAAACTTTACTGAGACTATTACATCACAAAGAACCAAACATACTTCAAACTTCCAATTCTTCGAGCAAGAGGGTTCAAGCAAAGACAAAAAGAAAGAAAAAACTCAAAAAACAACATTCAAGATAATAAGTTTAAAGGTCATGAAAGGATCTCGAGCAATTCATCAAAGCCTCTATTCAGTGCTGTAAATCCGCAGAAAAAATTATCTAATGGAAATCGTAGCAACTCCGGCAAGAAAACTTCTACAAGAACTTCGGGTTCAATGTCATTAATGATGCCTCCAAGAGCTGGCCTTCGAGAAGATTTTTCGAGAGAAGGACGTTCTAATAATCTCAAAGTCAATATGAAGAAACCAGTTTATGAGAATTTAGAACAAAATTCATCCTCCATAGGAAGGAAAACTGCCCCTGAAACGGTCCCTGCTCCTGTTTCAACGGTTAAAAATATAAAGCTATTGGATATTCCAATAATGCAGAAGTTAGGCGATGAGATAGTGGATAAAAGTGTTAATCCAAGAGTGGCAACAGAAGAAGACTTTCCAAGGGACATGCCTAAGAAAATCAAGAAGCCGCCTTTAATTATACAACCAAACCAGAGAACAAACAATGAAACAGCAGTCAGTGTGAAAGCATTCGATTCACAACAAGATTTTCAGAAACGCATACAAAATGAATCCAATTTGAGCACCTGCATGGAAGATGAAAAAATATCAGAGAATAAGCCTCACAAAGCAACAGTAAGCTTCCTAAAATTTATTATGTTCAGCTTATACGTCTACTACAATCAGTTGCGTCAATCACTACTTGACATGAAATTAGTAATCGAGCTTCTTAAATTATTTCACAGCTTGGAGACACAATTGTCAAAGTTTCAGATTCACAAAAAGTATCAATTATTTCACTTCAGATCAATGGTGCTTCAAGATCTTTCGATGCTACATCAGTTCAAACTAAAGGTACTAAGTTTATCAACAATTTAAGCTTACAGTACTACACCGCAAAAAACATAGCTCCAGTATCAAGAATCTAAGGAAATTCTCATTTGCCTCCCTTTCAATATCTACCATCTTCTCATCCATCTACCAATGTCCTGTTTACCATAGCTTGAGCCTTTACTTTTTTTCTCGTTGCGGAATGGACATGACCTCCATCATACCGGTTCCTCTATGGTGCACATTCGATCACAAGAATGCCAATCAAAAGATTCAAAAGACAAGTGAAAAAAAACACAAACCTGAATATTTTTAAAACACATTTGGTATTTGAATAAGTGGCATGCTTCCTTCCTAAAATACCATATCAACAACCAAATCATCATCTAAGAGGCTAAAGCTTAAGAATGCAAAATTATATCACAGCCACAAATGTAAATATATTTGGAGTTTTGAGCTTTCAGTCGAGCCGAATGATAGGCGAAATTAAAATTCCATCCATCCAGTGCACACTTTCACATTTTAGCAGCATGGTGTAGTGCATGGTTTTTTTATGATATGTCGAAAACTCAGCTTGTTCATGTTTTTAATAATGTTGCAGGCATGCATTGAAGACACAATTGAAGGCGTCGGAAAATCATCAATACATGAGGGAGAAGAAATTCCCAAATCAGAAACATCAGGATTGCTTACAGAGAATGAAGAGCACCTCAAGCAAGTTCTAATTTTTTATTTCCTTCTCTAATTGTAAAAACTTTACCTACGTTCCATTATCTACTAAGTGTAAACACCAATCCACTTTCCTCAAGGAAGATAAAACCCACTTACAACCTATGCTCCTAAAGAACAACAACAAGCACAACACTACCCATACTGGGGATACTATAGAAGCAAAAAGACTGGCAATTTACAACTCAATCTCGTGTATTATATTAACAAAAAAGGCAAACACCTTTGCAGTTTGCAGAAGCTGTGAGTAAACTACAGCACAACTCAATTGTTGTCCAATTCTATCTTAAAGTCTTTGTTGTTCGATTTTAGTAAAATTCTATCTTGATATTTCTTAAAAATGTAGTTCTATGCAAAGATCGAATGGAAATTGAAAGACAAAAAGCGGCGCTTTGAACATTTGCAAACATAGATCTGCATGTGCGAATGTTTGAATCATACAAATAAAAATATTTATTGTTCTGTTTGCATGTATCTTTAGATGAAATTTTACCAAGACTTGGTTTTAGTAGCAGCAAATCAGGTTGAGATTTTATAAGTAGAAAGGACAAGAATTTGCTATAGTAACCAAAGATTTACTTCATAATGAATATTTCATATTGTTAGTAGCAGATGGATATGCAATGTTGAACTCCACATATTATTAAAAGCTTTAGTTTGTGCATTCAGGAGTGTCCTTTTCATATCTCCAAAGTTTGGACTACACACAAGGAGTATTATTGCTTGATTTGAAATTTGAATAAAATAATAAATGGCTGCTAGATCAATCCTAGCTTTTATTTTCCTCAAGCCAGTAGTACTTCATGCAGTAACATTACATGCACTTAGAAAAAAGAGAATGTAATGAGATGCAGAAATGACAAACCTGGTGATTGCGGATGTTTTTTTCCTCTAGCAATCTACATAGTTCTAACTTCAACCATAAGGACTGGAGAAATATTGCTCCTTTCATTAGTACCATCAATAGTACTACAAGCTTCATCATGATAAATCTTAACAATGTAGCTAAGGAGGATCAACTAAACAAAAAAGCTAATTATTTAAGGTTTGATTTAGTTATATTTACACATATGTAAATTATTTTACAATGTTAATTTGATTAAGTTAACCACAAAAATAGTAGAAACAAATTATATATAAGTTAATTTGATTAAGCCTAGTTTCATTCACTTGGGCAGACAAATAACAGTAGAAAGAAATTGCTATGTTCCACAATGCTTCATATTCAAGTAGAATTATGTTTGACAGAACTGTAGATTACTAATGTTAGCAAATTACATTGAGAATTGAAAACATTGAAGTATTCCATTATCCCATACGATGACTTGAATTCCAATCAAGTAATTCTCAATCTAATTAACCACAAAAAGTAACCAATACACAACTTCTATATCATACTTAGAAACAAAAATCACACAATCCACCTTTTCTTTCAATTCTAGCAAACCAACTGATTTAGATTGAATACCAAAAAATGTTAAAGTAGTCGTGCCAAGTTTTTCAATTTTAATAACCCATATAAAAAATAAACACTAAATCACTGAAATTAAGACCACCCAAATCTCTAGATTGATCAAAGAAGACTTGAAGAGTAGAAGAAAACATTAAAAAAAAACTCAATTCATCAACTGATTTTGATTGAATTCCAAGAAATGCTAAACATTTTTGTCAAATTTCTCAATTTTAACAAGACCCATATGGAAAACATCAATAAACCACTAAAACTAAAGCCACCCAAATCTCTAAATGCAGCGATGGAAGGCGCTGGTTTAGTTCCTACTTATGTTATTGGTAATGTCATGTAAGCCATTTGAGACCTAATGATGATCAAATTGAATTTTGCACATAAAGGAGGGAAAATGATCAAAATTGTGAAGAACAAGTACTATATATAACAAAAGGTTCTCAATGTGCATGAGAAGGCTTACTTAGTAGATTGTATGTAAGAGAGCACTTTGAACATATATCATGTATACAGTATATAATAGAGCTGATATTAGCTCACCTTCCCAATTGAGATCCAACTAACTCATAATGTGAATTTGTTGCTCTATTAAACTTAAGTACACCACATAAGACTAGTACAAGAGACCAAATAATCACATATAGAGAAACATTTAGAAATTTAAACTCCAAAAGTTTATCTATGTTTAACCATGACACTAAAGGAATACAAAAAAGTTCGTTCCATTTTGAGTGCAAGTGCAGGACTAAAACAAAGAGAAAATAATATGAACGAAACAAGAATTAAGAAATCCCATTGAGAATTCATGGTTTCAATCACTTTTTTTTGTCTGCTAATGAAGGTGAGAGGTAGCTATATTATATAAGAATACAATAACTTGGTTATATCAAATATAGAAACAAATAAAAAACAAATAAAAAACAAAGAAGAAAAACTTAAAATAAGAAAAAAATAATAATCAGAATCACAAAACCTAATACACAACTTTCATCAATGCCTATGAAACTAAAGGGATGATAAATTGATGTTTTAAGAGGTCATTTATGTTCAAGAAAATGAAGTGGACGTAATATAAATGATAGTGAACAAGAAAAGGCATCAATATATTGTCATAAACCAATAAAAAAATTCAATAAAAATAAACTCAAGTGGAGTTTCCATGCTTAACAGAGATGTCAATCTTGTGAGTATGTATGGAACAAGGCATCAATAAATTGTCATTTTTCATAGAAATAACCAATGCTAGAATTCTTGGATGCAATCTAAAAAGATGAGAATCGTGCCAAACAAAATCATAATCATGATGTAGAAGAACATCGAACTTAGTAATTGCACACAACTCAAGTTTTCCCTACGGTCTAATTAATGATAGATAGATTGATATATAAATAGAAAAAAATATTATAATAGGATATGAGCCATGCATTATAGTTAAAACAGTGTAAATTTAATAATCAACTGAATGTATAATAAAAATTAAAATAATATTTATGAGTTTGAACAAACTATGTAATATAAATATAAAATATTAAATTTAATATACAATGCTAAATAAATTGAAAATATGATAATGAAAATATGAAATGCCTACTGCTAAAAATAAAATATAAAAAGTCTTTCGCATTTTGTAGCATATTCATGATGATGTTGACTATACTTCGTCTTCGTCATCACTGCATAAGAAATACATTATATTAGTTTATTTATAAATATACAAGTAACTAATTAATAATATGTAACTTCAAATAACTTACTCAACATAACAATATTTTTTTGGACGTTTATTTATTCCCAATTCATTATCAATACTTTTTCTCTTCATGTTGACTTCTTTGTTGTTGTCGACTTCGTATTTATGTGCCGAGATATCATTTGACAACTTCCCCTATTATTTTCAAAAATAAGACAACAAGTAAAATTAAATTATATAATGTGATCTTGTAAGTTACTGTAAAATAAGATAAATACCTCATTATGACGAAAATTATTTCCATTTTCTTCATGACATATACTTGAAACGGTTAAATTTTCATTTCCACTGGCTAAATTGTAATTAGTGAGTTTTAGTTTAAAAGTAAAACTTCTTCATACAATCTCGAAGAGTTCTATTGGGATTGCAATCTTTCCGTTTGTCTGACAATATAAGCAAAAAATAAATTAGAACAAAAGGACCATAAAAATGAATAAAATATAGATTATATAGAATATTGCATTTGCATTCAATTAGTTTTGTATTCTAAATTAGAAAAAGATGTACCGAAGATGCCTAATTCAAGATTCTTTCGCCATTATCTTTACGAATAATATTTTTCACTATGCTATCGAATAGAACAAAAGTTGTGGACCCTGAATTGTCTTCGACGCGCACATGAACTTTGAATCTAAAAACAAATCCAATTGTCATGAATTAGATTTTTGACAAGATATATGTATATACAGTACAACAACAAAGAATCTTAGGAAATTGAAAATTAATAATATATAATTTTAAGGTAAGGCTAATAAGAGTCAAAGATGCATGTTAAAATGATATACGTAATTTATGAAAGTGACATACATTTGTATAATATAATTTTAACGCACCTCGGATATGGCGTTGTAACAAATTCTTTGCACCTTTCGCAATAATATTGTGTTCCCGATTTTTCTAACTTGACATAATGTGAATGGCAAGTATTGTAATGCCAAGAACCACTTGAATTTATTGACGTGATTTTCACTTTGCAAACAACGTACAATTCATGTGTAAAAAATTAACAATTAGTTTAATATCGTGAAGAAGTCATATAATATTATTTTGTATATAATAATGTCTTACCGTAGCTTTTGATCTTTGGCGCTTCATTTCCTCTACAGTCATAGTTTCGCATTCATATTAAAATTTTCATTTTCTCCTCGAATCAACTGAACTTCTTTACTCAGTGGTTCTCTGCAATTGAAAAAAATAAGGAAAAGAATATGTCATGGAATGTAATTTACGCATTACATATGAAAGAACGCATATGTTTAAAGAAAATTTTATACCCTTTCATGAATGATGCGATTTCTTCAATATTTGGACTTGTGTAAATCTTTTTTGCACTTGTTGATAAAAATTAAATATTTGTGTGGATTGACAAGTACAAATAAATTCAGCATTAATGTTACAACGTATGTAGAAATTAAGTAACCTTGTACATGTATTTTAATAAATAAACTTGCAGCAATTACCTCTATAAGTCTTCACATTATTTGAGGTAATTATAATCACCAATTAGTCTGATGATTTGCAATTGCTCAACTCACTACTTGTTTCAATCGCTATTTGGCCCCAAAAAGTTGCGTTCACTTGCTTGTTTCTGTAGATGAAACGTAGGATTAAATTGCAAAACAAGTTTCGACCAAAAAAGTAATTTCGACCAAAAAATATATATACCTGTTGATTTGAATACGCAAAATAAGTTTTTTGACCGTTTTCTGTTTTCCTTTAACTTCTTGATCTACAAGCTCGCCTATTCGAACAAGACGTCCTAGTACATCTGTAAAGAACAAAATAATTAGTAATATTGAAAGTTATATAAAAAAGTGGAATTTATGTATTTTTGCTAATGATTGTTTTTTTCTTGCCTGGTGATTGAATGAAACTGTCTTGCCGTTTTGTCAATTCTTTGAATTGAACTATTTCGAATTTGTGGTTTCGAATTTGCACGCTGCTCATGTGTTCTTGTATAGAGGTATCACCTGTCAAGTGTATCACGTAGTCGTGGCTTACAACCTTGTGCAATTTTTTTCTTTCCACTTTGAAGTTTGAAATGTTGTAGACATTGCCTTCGTGAGGTACTCAAAATCAGAAGCCAAATAGATGGGTATGATTGCATGTATATGGTCGTTCTACAAAAAAATTATGTTATATGATTGTTAATGCAAGACATAGTTTACAATAAATAATCAAATTTAAAAGAATATGAAATTGAACTCGCATTCTCATCGAGCAAAATGATATCCATTGATATGAGCGCATCTGTTTTTAAATTCGTTGAATACCACTTCCTTGTTAGTTTCGTTCTTACCTTAACTGTATGTTCAGTTGTGCAGATATCTCTTATTGGAGTCAGTGATGTTGACATTATTAAGAATATTTATTAACTAAGTAAAAGGATTTATCAAAAAAATGAAAGGAAAAAAATGTTAGCTAGAATTAAGGAGATGTTATTGAGTGGTAATTTGTATTGATAGCATAGCATAAATACCAAATAATAAGATTTTTAGAGTTTGGAATATATACATAACTTTGTTTGAGGTAGTTCTTCAATTCAATAGTATTAGAAGCTTAATCCTTCCCAAATTTAGATAACAATAGCAATGGAAAAACAAACTACATTAAAAACAGTTGTTGCATTCGAATCAAAACCATTGCAAATAACAGTACCAAAATCACCTAATGAAATAACACAACATTAAAATTATTTTACTAATGAAAGTAACAACAAAAGGGGATTTATGAAAGCAAAACATGTAAGAATCTGAACAATTGTTTTTACATCTACATTATTCAAAAACTTAATAAGATCAAAAGAATCAATTGTCCATGAATTAGTCAATTATGAGATATTTAGAGTTTGAAATACACAACTTTGTTAGAGGCAGTTGTTCAATTTAATAGTATTGCAAGCTTAATTCCTCTCCAATATGAAAAGCAATAGCAATGGAACAACAAAATACATTGAAAAAATATTTGGCACTTAAACCAAACACATTGCAAATAATAGTACTAAAAACACCTACTGAAATAACACAAACAACAAAAACAACATATTTTCACTTGTACCTACTTAAATAACACTACATTAAAAAATGTTTTACTAATAAGAGTAAAAATAAAATGGTATTTATGAAAGAAAACATGTAAAAACCCAATCAAAAAATAAGAAACCCTAAACGAATTATAGAATTAAAGAATAGAAGTGATTCAGACATTATTGAATCTTTTGACATTACCTGCAATGGAGATTGAGGAATTTCGATGAAACAGTGCAGCAGTAGAGCGTGATTGTAATTGATAATAGAGAGTGATTTGAGAGAGCTACGACGAGAAATAGATCTCATATTTATAGAGAGATTATAGTTGTTGCAATTGTTGTCGAAGTGGGAAGAGGGATACGAGGAAGAATAGGTGACGCAATTGTTGTCAAACAGGAATCAAGAACAATGGTTGTTGCAATTGTTGCCGAATTGGGAGAACTCTATTGCGATAGTCGTTGACGTTGTTGTTGAGAACTGTGAGTTGAGAATTCCAGATGAATACTTTGCATATATACTTGGGATAACTTTGAGTTTACAATTCTAGATGAGTACGTTGTTGTATATGTTTTCCAATTCTTTGCTAGGGCATTGAAAAAGTAAGAGTGTATTGTTTGAGTGAATATTATGTATGTGTTGTATGTATAAATTTTATATTTTTCTTTCATTATACATTTTTAAAAAATTGTATGTAATACTTGTATACACATAGTTAGCAATATCAATTACATGGTAATTATTTTTTTGTGTACAATGAGTAAGAATTACCCATGCTTATGCAGTTAAATTATTATTATTTTTTTATTCTCACTTGGTGTGTAGCACCAATCATACTGATCAATACACGCTCTGGCGTTGTTTGGCCTTACTGAACTCGCCCCTTTCAACTAAATTTTTCTCCATTCACAAGAGTCGAAGTCGAGACATTGATTAAGGGTATTTATTAATAAAAAAAATACAAATTGGTATTTGTCCCTTCCTTTCTTGTCTTTGTGAGATCATATCGAAGTAATTAGTGCGGCTTGGTGTAGATGGACCTCGGGATGTGCGAAGATCATACATTTGATTCCACAAAATCCAGAAGTTGTTGCATGGTGCCTATTGAATATTTATTCTTTTAATGATTAATGTTCTCTAAGAAGCAACAGCAGTGGAGTAAATAGTTCAAATTTGTGTTGCATTATTAGATAGTGGAGATTGGAGAGACAAATCTTACACAATATCCCTTCTATTCTCTCTTCGAGTACAATCAATATAAAGCCTTATGTAGTGTGTTTGTAATGTCAAATTTGTCAGAATGGCAATAGATTCAATTTCCCTTTAGTGAGATCTCAATTTCAAACCCTCCACATAAAAAAACCTAACATAAAATGAGTAAAATAGGCATGGGGAATAGACTTGTTAACAAATTAACAACAACTAAAAATAGAACTAATTAACCATGCATTGAACTCAAAAGAAGAGACAGTATTTGATATACAAACTTTACAAATTCTTCCATCAATCAAGAGTTTGAAATCGAATTCTCAAATAAATTGGTTTACATACTGAAACATATTATTTTATTTCCAAAGAATTGGAATATGTATTATAGTCAAATTTACATTGGAATTAACAATCATTGCTTTGACATGTTTTGAACAATTTGAATAAATAAAAGGAATTAAAAAAAGACTAAAAAATTGGCACTATCTTCTTTAAAGACAATATTTTCTTCGCTGGCATGACCGCTTCGTGCTTTTTCATCGCTATGTCCTTCACTGCCTGCTAGTACTGCAACTCGATCGCTTCCAATTCTATTTTCAGCTCTTAAGTCTCATCTTCATAAATCATAACCAAAAAGACATAGTCATTAGGAATGATGTATCCAATCTTGTCACAATTTTTGGACCTCTGTAAAAAATGGATAAAAGAGTTTATAAATACACGATAGTTCTTCGTTAAGGTATTAAAGACATGAGAAACACAAACCAGTATGTCTTTTGCATATAGTACATAAAAGTGTTAATCCAAGAGTGGCAAGATAAAAAGACTTTCCAAGGGACATGCCTAAGAAAATCAAGAAGTCGCCTTCAGTTATACAACCAAACCAGAGAACAAACAATGAAACAACAGTCAGTGTGAAAGCATTCGATTCACAACAAGATTTTCAGAAACGCACACAAAATGCATCCAATTTGAGCACCTGCATGGAAGATGAAAAAGTATCAGAGAATAAGCTTCACAAAGCAACAATACGCTTCCTAAACTTTATTATGTTCAGCTTATACGTCTACTACAATCGGTTGCGTCAATCACTACTTGACATGAAATTAGTAATCGAGCTTCTTAAGTTATTTCACAGCTTGGAGACACAATTGTCAAAGTTTCAGATTCACAAGAAGTATCAATTATTTCACTTTAGATCAATGGTGCTTCAAGATCTTTCGATGCTACATCAGTTCAAACTAAAGGTACTAAGTTTATCCACAATTTAAGCTTCCAGTACTACACCGCAAAAAACATAGCTCCAGTATCAAGAAGCTAAGGAAATTCTCATTTGCCTCCCTTTCAATATCTATTGTCTTCTCATCCATCTACCAATGTCCTCTTTGCCATAGCTTTAGATCAAATGAAGTGTTCACCTGTTCTTTAAGATCAGTGACTGAATCTACAACCAAATCCCCTTAATGCTTCCAAAGAACTCCAGATCAGCACATTCAGACTCCAAAAGAGGTGCATCTTCATTTCTGTGCATACCAGAAATTTAAGTTGCACTTGATTCAGACTTCACTCTACCATGATCTTGCTTGAGAGCATATAGCTTAGATGTCAGTCGTTGGGTATATTTCCAAGCATTGAGGCCTTTGGATCGTTCCTCGATGATAGATCTTACCAGTGGCCTATGTTTATGTCTTGACTCTCTCAACTTGGCTTCGATTCTGCTTGGTAACCCATGCAAGCGATTAACACAAGTTTACTCGGCTGTCAAATGTTGAGCCAGACAAGTGATCAAGCAAAGTGATCGCATTTCCAAAGATCCATTGTTGTATCCAATGTAGGGCCTACAAGGTGTTAATAAAATCAAGTCTCAAGGTTTTAAAAGCAAGCGACTGAAGCAAAGCTTCTTTATCAGTTTGTCCCTATTATATTTAAAAGATTAATTTTTTAAAGGAAATTACTAAAGAGAAAGAGAAAACTTATAAAACATATAAATTATAAAATGCTTGAAAACTTACATTTCAATTAAAGTGATTCTGCAAGAGAAGCATCCACGAGTGACAACAACTCTTTGTAAACAATGTTCTTTGTCGTGTTTGGTTGGTTATTATAATTAGAAGGTTTAATAAGAACTTTGATGCAAGTCGCAGTGGTAGCACGTGAAAGCGCAACATAAAGTTGACCGTGAGAAAAAACTGGTTCTCTCAGATAAACCCCAACGAAGTTTAATGTTTGCCCTTGAGCCTTATTAATAGTCATTGCAAAACACAATCGAATAGGAAATTGTCTCCTTTTGAATTTGAATGGCATTTTATCTTCTTCATTTGGAATGAAAGGTATTCTAGGCAAAAAAACTCATTTCCCTTTGTAATGACCTGTAGCTATCTCTGCATCAATGATGTTTTTCTCAAATCTTCGGCAAATTAATCGTGTTCCATTACATAATCCCTCAGATGGATTAATGTTGCGCAGGAGAATAACTGGACAATCCTTCTTTAACATCAAATTATGTGGAGGAAAACCACTCAAGGATAAAGTATTCAAAAATTTGAGATTTACCAAACTCGTGTTTTCATTAAGAATTTCATCAAAGCTGTAGTACCTAACAGCTTCACTAGGAAATCGATGAATAAGTAGAGAATTAACTTCATCTACAAATTCATTCTTTGTCGTTAATATAGCACGACTTGACATTGCATCTATTTCCGCAGTATACTATTCAAATTTGGGTACACAGCTTAATTAATTTTTCCAAAGAATTTTGTTCATCAACATATGGTAAGGTGATACTGGAAGGTATAGAAATCATATTTCCCGAAAGTTCGTCTTCTATACCATTGCCAACTCGAAGTATAAACTTTGAAAACTCTGGATCAAGTCTTGCTCTCATATTTTCGACTAACTTGATTTTTTCCAACAAATGCCAAATATATGATGTTGCCAGCATCGACTTCATTACATCTTGTCTATTACCTTTAGGAACTACAGGAAGTACTTGTCTAAAGTCACCACTAAAAACTATCACTTTTCCGCCAAATGGAATGTCTTTATCGGTTACATCCCTAAGCATCGAATCCAATGCTTCAATATGTTGTTTATTTGACATCGGTGCTTCATCCCAAATGACCAAATGTGTTTTCAATAATAATTTTGCCAACATTGATTGTTTGCTAACGTTACATGTCCTGATGCCATCAAGATTTATCGACAATTTGAACCTCGAATGCACTGTTCGACCTCCAGGTAACAATGAAGCCGCAACACCTGATGATGCAGTTGTCAATGCAATCATTCCTTCAGATCTAACCTTTGCCAATATTGCTCTATATAAAAAAGTTTTCCCTGTACCACCTGGACCATCTATAAAAAATAAAGCTAGTACATTTTTTAACATTTTATCAAGGATAGAATTGTATGCATTTTTTTGGGCAAGATTCAATTTCAATGTGGCTTCTAAGTCATTAATATCAACAATCAAGCTCAACTCTTCATCTATTTCTCTATTGCATTGATAAGCATCATCAAAAGTAATTGGATAATCGACTAAAGAGAAATCAATAATATTCTTTCCTTTTGATTCTAGAATTGTGTTAATATGCAGCAGAGCTCTAAAGTTTGTTTCAATTACGGATAGCTGCAGACGTTCAAAATCTAGACATAATTCACTTCTGAATTTCTCCCATAAATGATGAGGGTTCTCGGGATCACAGTGTAACAATATTGTAGCAAACAATCGACGCAAAGTAAACGGCATCTGATACGCCGATGCTTCTTCCAAGCACAAATCTAAACTGTTGTCAGCATCAAGTAACATGTGCAAAATAATTGCTTCTTTATATGAGGATGCATGAACACCATTGACAACTTTGAGTTCCTAGAAAGATGTGCAACCTTTAATATGATTTAATAGCAAACGAAGGTAATATCTTTCACCTTCCATTGGATTTGCTGCAACAACTCTGCCAATAACTTGACGCTTTTACCTTCGTGTCCATCTTCTTACTTGTTGATTCCACACAAAATACTCAGGAAATTCCCTATATTAAACTTGACGCTTTTATCATTCCGGTTCATGTTAAAGTATTCCGTCAACATGGAACAGGATGACAATCCATTATCAACCAAGTTTTGCAACACGTCGTTCTTATTAAACTTAACCAATTGCTTTCCCTCCAAATGTAGTTGCAACGTGATGACTGGTGGATATATTTCATTCAAAGGAAAGCCATATATGCGCCATATTGCCTCTGGTGCTGCTACCCAACGTGATGATTGGAAGCTTTGGATCTCATCAATGTCAGCATTGTCATTATTGTTGGTGCATCGAATCGCAATGCGATCATGACCTTTATATATGTACTTGTACATGTATTTAACTGCCTTGATAGTAGAACAAACCTCAACATTTAGATGATAATCAAATTTAGCAAGTAAGTAAGGATTGTATGGAACCACCCAACGATTGTCCAAATTGTGTTTCCTAACAAGTACAATATTTCCATCATTACGTCTCCGATATTTTGGATACGAACCTTTGCCATGCGAAGTACAATCACGAAAGGGCTTTGGAAAGTTATTCTTGCATTTACCATCTGAATTCATGCACACATTATTTGGGTTCAAAGTACCGCATGGACCATGCATCATATGTTTCACAACAGCGGTATACAAGTGGGGGTGAACTGAATTGTCGGGAAGCTCCGCACATACGAACGAATCAAAAGTTACAGGTTCTATTAATTTCGTCGTTGGTTGTAAAACAATAAGAAAATGTGCATGGGGAAGACCTCGTTTTTGAAATTCAACGACATAAACATATGCTGCAACTGGACCAAAAACCTGCTTTTTCATTATTTCATTTTTCAAGCATTCCAACTTTGATTTAAAAACACGAGCAACAAGATCAGGTCTATTTTGCGTGTCATCATTAAATAGAAGCTCTCGTTGTATTTCTAGGCCAATAAGGATTGCAAGTGATAGTGAGGAAGATGTCAGGTTTGCCAAAACGTTGAACCAATGCCATAGCATCCATGTACCTCTTACGCATGCCTCTTGGCCCACCTATAAAAGATGTTGGAAGAACAATCCTACGTCTAATATTTGAACCAACGCTTTCACCCATATCAATAGAATCCATAATCCCTTGGTACAACTCTGAACGTATCTCATCTTGTCTATGACAAATAAAATCTAACCTATATGTCTCTAACTTGACATACATGTCAACGACGTATTGCTGCAAAAGTCTACCATAATGTAATAGAATAGAATTCCTTACATCCCTAATCTGAAGTTTATAACAATAATACTCGCGGCAAGATACACAATTCCTCTTCCGTCTAGAATATACTGTGAAAATATAACAAAATATTTAAGTTCAATATGAAAAGAACAAATATAAACAAATTAAATTATTTAACGAAGGAAATGAAAACATTTACCTTCATTTTCATTATCAAGTAACTCTTCAGTAGAGTTGACTAAATGAGGATCAAGAATGGCCTCTGTGTTGTAATTTCTATGTGATTCAATGGTAAATTTTCTCTGAATTCCATCGTGCCAACCCACGTCTCCATACGGGAATAATAAAGGGTATTGTAAAGGATCATAACAACCGTAGTAGTAATTGATTCTATGGCTACTTCCGGAGTGACTATAGACAAGGATATCCCTTTTAGTTGGTTGAGCACATGTATTATCATCTATCCAAATAGCAGCAACTTGAGAAGTAGTGGGCATATTAAATACTCTCTGATCAAGACTAACACTTGAAACTAATTGAACAACATGATCTTCTAAATTTTCCTTATTTTGTAAAGTGCGGAAAAAACTTGCATTTGGATTTTTCGCAAGAATACTAATTAACCTTGCCAAAATTGTCTCTTTCATCCTATCAGAACAATGCATTCGGTTTTGCACTCCATGATCAGTATCATAAAAGTACAGTTGCAAAAAAAGGATGCTCCTTATAAGGAAGTAAATTATTTATAAAATGATGAATTTGGCCCTACACTCTAAATGTATGTACACCCATATTACTTTTGGCATACTCTCTCTCGCACTTTACACCAAAAGATGTAAAACCAAAATCGGTGTTATAAGTACGAATGTACATCAAAAACTCACGTGTCTCTTCAGTGTTTGAAGTGAATAGGTCGAACATTTCTTCAGGGACAACATTAGGAACGAGGGTTACTTGACCGTTTGAACAACAGAAACTATTAGATTCATGAAAAAACTTCTTCGCACTGCAATTTCGACAAGAGTTTACTAATGGTAACACATCTGGTGAACTTGCAACGTGCTCAAAACCCATAGCGACATAACGTGGTTTTGCATTCCGGGGACTTATAAATAAAAAATAAAAAATAAAGGTAGCTTAATTTCTAAATTATTAATTAAATTTATTCATTTTGCTTCATAGCATTTACCCTACTCAATATTTCATAGAATATTTTGTGAAGTTTCAAATCCATACCTTGATCATTCAACTCTTTCTTTTCACTCCTTAGTTGTCTTTGGCGAGCCCGCTTCATTTCTTTTTCTTCCTCCGTTGCAAATTTACGTTTCAAACTATCCACCTCCCTATGATTAGTATTTTTTGTTTTCCTTACAAAGTCTTCACTATTGTTGATAACTCTTAAGTTTCTAACCATGGTAACTCGCTAATGCAAGGTAAAATGGTTATACTTAATGAATTTTTAGATGACATTGTTAAACTACAATCCAATGAAACAAACATTAGAGTAGTACTTAAAAAAATTGATTCCAAATCAAATTACAAAAACTTAAACAAACTTAAAGTCTGCTGAAACACAAATATACAACTAATTTAGATAACAACTCTAACATAATGCTCATTATATACAATTCATCTAAGGCCACCATTGGATCCAAAATAATAATCACACGAGGGTTCATTTAATCTTATTATTCAAACATCTATATATTTCTTATATAAAGGAAGAAGATGGAGATTATTTTGGCATTTCAACAAACACCTAGTATTCAAGATCTTAAAGCCCAATTAAGTTTCGGCTTTTTGTGTTCAAGAACAATAAAATGAAAGAGGGGTTGATAATATTAGCTTCCAAGGTATTGTTTCAAAAATCATGAATCAATATGTATGAGTTTGAACAAACTATGTAATATAAAAAGTAAACATACATAATTTGAATACGTAATAAGTAAAAATGCAATTCAAAAAGCATCATTTAGCAAAGAAAAAAAATTAGAAAGAAATAAAGGATTCATAGGAATGAAATATCAAAGCAAAAGACGTGACAAAACTGACTTCACAATTGTGTTGTTTTTAAAGAAGTTTAGCTTTGTTTCTTTACTTGTAAGTAGTAAGAACGCCATCAGATTATATTTTATTAATTAATTGGAGGCTTTGATTTATCTCAAATGTAAAAAGAAAACATACATAATTTGAATACGTAATAAGTAAAAATGCAATTCAAAAAGCATCATTTAGCAAAGAAAAAAAATTAGAAAGAAATAAAGGATCCATAGGAATGAAATATCAAAGCAAAAGACGTGACAAAACTGACTTCACAATTGTGTTGTTTTTAAAGAAGTATAGCTTTGTTTCTTTACTTGTAAGTAGTAAGAACGCCATCAGATTATATTTTATTAATTACTTGGAGGCTTTTATTTATCTCAAATGTGAACCAAATCTATTAACTCAAACTTGTTAATCACAAATATTAATCTCAAACTTATTAATCACAAATATTAATCTCAAATGTGACACATATTTATAGACTCGCATTAAAAAAAAATTGATTCCAAATCAAATTACAAAAACTTAAACAAACTTAAAGTCTGCCTGAAACACAAACATACAACTAATTTAGATAACAACTCTAACATAATGCTCATTATCTACAATTCATCTAAGGCCACCATTGGATCCAAAATAATAATCACACGGGGGTTCATTTAATCCAATTATTCAAACATCTATATATTTCTTATATAAAGGAAGAAGATGGAGATTATTTTGGCATTTCAACAAACACCTAGTATTCAAGATCTTAAAGTCCAATTAAGTTTCGGCTTTTTGTGTTCAAGAACCATAAAATGTAAGAGGGGTTGATCATATTAGCTTCCAAGGTATTGTTTCAAAAACCATGAATCAAATTCATCACAAAGCTAATTCATTATATAAAGGAAGAAGATGGAGATTATTTTGGCATTTCAACAAACACCTAGTATTCAAGATCTTAAAGCCCAATTAAGTTTTGGCGTTTTGTGTTCAATAACCATAAAATGAAAGAGGGGTTGATCATATTAGCTTCCAAGGTATTGTTTCAAAAACCATGAATCAAATTCATCACAAAGCTAATTCAATAGTTGACGATTCACAAACATCCCATGCAACACAAATTCATCACAAAAGATGGCAAAAACAATTAAAAACCACACATGGACAATCTCAAAATAGGTTTTTCTCTCTTTTTAGGTTGTGTGTGTGTGTATGTGTGTGTGTGTGTGGAAATGCGATAAAACGAATTGAGAAAAAGGGGGGAAATCAAAACAACACTCCTTGCATCATAGTGATATATTATATCCTCAAAATTTTAAATCATGTTAAATTTGTTGCCAGCTTCTGCATCTATTGTTAACTTAAAATTCTTCTATTGAGTGAGTAAGATGCTTGCTATTCGGTAATTACTACTTAACAGGGAAGGCCTTGTCACTGTAAATTTTTCTCTTTCTATGTTTGTATGGTCACTTTGACCTTGGTATACTGAGTCAGTCTCTCGACTATTTATCGATCATCATCTATACTTGAAAGCATCACAACCACCAACCGGCTAGTCTCTCGACTATTTATCGATCATCATCTATACTTGAAAGCATCACAGCCACCAACCGGCTGTCACGCCATTAATTTTTCATATATTGCTCACCATCAATTGCACTTATTAAAAAAAAAGTTGGCATTGAGTTGATGAGGGTACCCGAAGAATAGGGAGGTTGAATCTGATCCAAAGAAAGATGAGCGCGAGACAGAGAGTATTGACACGCAGTGCCTAGAAGATGAGCGCGAGAAAGAGAGTGTCGCCAGAGAAGTAACAAATTGAATAGGGTCACGAGTCGAGATAGGAAAGCAGTGAAGAAGAAGAGTTATAATATATATATATATACATGGAACCCGTCAAAATGTATTGTGCGTTTATAACTAGCATATTAATGTATTTAATGTTGGAAGAACTTGGGATAAAAGCATTAAATCAAACTAACTATTTTGAAGAATTTGATCAATATAGCCGCCTCAACTAATTTGGTGAAGAAGGGTTAGTTGTTTATGTTGATTTGTACTTTGTCTTTGTAGTGCTCCATGTTTCTTCTTATGGTATTACTTCGTTTATAAACCGATTTGTCGCTTAATATTTGGTCATTTCGAAAGTTTGTGTTCTTGTTGTTGGTGTTGAGTTATGTTCCATTAATTCTCATTTCGGTTGATTGTCATTTTTGCATCAGGAAAGTAGTCTCGGTTGTTCAGAGCCGAAACCAAGAGAAACTTGCCGGCACTGCACAGCCGACATGTTCAAATACGTCCCGACTTGTCCCTCCGACATCTTCTGCTGATCCTCGTTGACTTATAACCGAGAGCGATGTAAACCCCGAAACCTCGTCTACTTTCGGTTGGTCCGGACCGAGAATTTTCCAGTCAGGGCGTTCACGGGTGAACGAGTCGTATTTGTTCCGTAACAGAAACCTCTCTCGGCCTTGCCATACCGAGAAGTTTCGATGGTTTTCGGTTGGTTAGTGCCGATAGTTATGCGTGGGTGACGGACTGGCATTGCCGAGATGGGTTATTAAAGATCAATTACAAACCAAAACACATTACCAACATCACTTTACAAACCAATACACATTAACAACATCACGAATGACAACCATAACATATTAACAACATCATTTTACAAACCATAACATATTACCAACATCACTTTACATACCATAACATATTAACAACAAAGAGTCGACATACCATAACATATTAGCAACATCACTTTACATCACTTTACATTGTCAGAGTAAAAAATATTTACACGCTTGTTGGTATTTCGTCAAACATGTTCCTCAAACTACGGAGAATCTAAATCTACCACGGATAGAACACCTTCTTCAGAAGGTACGACTGGCACGATTTCACGAATGACAAATCCATCACGCCATCCTTTAGCGCACTCCTCAACATACCGTTCCCACGATGGATATAAGGATGGCAGCGGTGCATTCACAATCAACTTCACCTGTCAAAGTCAAAAGTAGAACAGAGAAGCTATTGTCACATACCCGAGTAAGGGTGAAAAAAAACAATTCACAAAAAATCTACGAACTTACCCTAACCCAATGGATATTCCTTTCATTAATTATGGCAATAATAAGTCTGCTATGTAACGACGACGGTGGAGCACTACGTAGAGGTAGAAATGTCGAGGCACTACCATGCGAGAGGTTTACTAGAATGACATTAAAGGCCGTTAATATTAACAATCATATGTTTGGAAGTGTCAACCATTCTTCAAAAAGGCACCAACATGATTATCTGGACAATGCACAGCAGTCTTGACATTCTCGTAACTCGTTCCAAGAACTTCCCGCCAAAGGTTTTCATACCCGATTATCTCATCAAACATCCTTCTACGTACTATCCTCCAACCGTCTATATCAAGAAGTCCTAGCCCGGAGGCAACACACCGATATCCACAATTTCCATCGGCTAGCACATCGATAGTGCTCTCAACATATGGCAACCAATCAGGTTCTATGCAATGAGCATAAGCCATGTTAGATGCATTTTGGGTGCGTCGACTTGTACGACGCATTTTAGGCCCCACTTTACTTTTCTTTTTCCTCGAACTAGAAGCCTCTTCCGTTGATAGTACGTACTCAAATCCGCTAGGCAATCTTGTCGTCGAAGAATCGTCTTCATCGTGTTTTCTCTTTGATCCTGTCTTACTTCCTCTTTTCAACATATTTCCGATTGAAGACCCTGGTGTCCTTCCCTTTGTCTTTATTTTCGTAGGTTGCACAACTCCCAGTGTAGACGAAGGTCGACTAATCTCCCTGAGCTGCTGAATAATCCTGATGCGATCGTCCTCATCAGTGCAAGCATGAAACTTTTGCAACACTCTTTCAATCTCATCGTGCACATTGTACCCAGTCCGATCCACAGGATTCCCAGGTATCATACTCAACTTTCGCCAGTACACATGAATGTCCTCGAGAGGGATGGGTGACCCAGCAAATTTATGAAGGTTTAGTTCGTGTGCACAAGGAAGGCCGTGTGTGGTACGTATCTCGCAACCACAACGAGTTGAGTCGTGTCCAACATCCTCTCCACGTTCCAATTCATCTCTAATTAACTTAAGCGCCCGTTGAAAAACATAACCACGCAATCGGCGATATAACTCATCAAAATATTCATGTTGGACCACATTCAAACTGAGCTCAAATGATGCCTTGATGTTGTTATGTTGGATCATAAGGATACCATCAACCACACTCCACAAAGTCTCAAAATTTGCCTGACTGTTGCCAAGATGTAGCTTCAGAGTGGAATGCGCAGACTCAACCCTCTGTATTGTTGTTTCCCCAAAGTGCGTAATTCGATTTGTCCATGCCGGTACAAATTTCTCCTTGTAGGTCTTTACCCATGTGTTATCCAAGTAATCAGTAAGACCCTTCACATTCCCGAACTCACAACGCAAATCATTCATCCTAAGTTTGAATAAGGCCTCCGACTTAGCATACATCACACTCGTCCACCTATCCATGAAACGAGCGAAGCCTTCGTTATCCCCAAACATCTTCTTAGTATTGGCTAATACTACTTTGTTGATGTGCCAAGAGCAAAGAAGGTGGGACGATGATGGAAATACTTCTTCGATGGCACTAATAAGGCCTAACTCCCGATCCGTAACAAACACGTCAGGTTTAGGCCACCCATCCAATATGGATCTCAAGTTCTTCAGTGCCCAAACATAATTTGCATGTGTCTCCGATGATATGAAAGCAAACCCAACGGAGAACGTCAAATGCGTAGAAGTGATGCCAACAATCTCCAATAACGGCATTCGATACCTATTTGTTTTGTAAGTGCAATCCATCAAAATTACCGATAAGGAACACCTTAGCAACTTGATTGAATTAGGATGTGACCAAAATAAATCGGTGACGACATTCGTATCGGGATGCATCCTATGCCACGACATCCACTTATTCTTCTCCAATATGTGCAATAGTTGTTGCATTTGAGTCCTCACACCTACATCCTCAATTCGGAATTTTTGTCGTGCATTATATATTGTCCGCATTGTCGATACGTTTGTAACATCTCTTTGCTTCAACGTGTTGATGATGTTTCTTGGCTTCACATTACCCTTTGTCATCTGCACCACAACCTCCTGCTCCCCCTTATCCAATCTTCCGGCAAATGAGTGGTCGTCCAAGTTTTTCGCGGGGTCGTGATTGTGCCTCCCATATATGACAGTGACATACCACAAAGAGTCAGCATTTTCCTTGATGTTAATAAGGAAATGGCATCCACATTTTTTTGTACCGGTTTGAGTCCTCCCCGTTTCCTCTTCTTCTTCATTTCTTGGTTTCAAAGCAATTTTTGCCGCTTTACCCTTCCCAACTCTTTGAGACATTCCCCTATATGTACCAGACCTCTCACACCCAAGTTTCACCCTTCCCCTGCGCTTAATCCCTCCGGCATCAGAGTGCTTCGTTACTAACACAAACTTGTTCTCCCGACCTATCATTTGAAGCCATGAAATTGCCGATTCTCTAGATGGGAATGGCCTATAAGGTATAAACGCATCCTTGTAGTCTGGAAATAAAGTAGAAACCGGCATTACCTGCAATACAAACATTGTAACATTATGATCAACCAAAATGCACAGTAAATTCACCAAAAAACCCAAGTCTTCGGTTGTACAGGTCCGAGACTATAAGTACAGTTTCGTTTATGTCCAACCGAGACCTAGGAAATAGTCTTGGTCGTTCCATACCGAGACTATGACTTCGTTTCGTTCACATCATGACGTGAATTACGCACGAGTTTCAGTGGATGTTGACCGAGACGTTTGTTTAACTCTCGGTCCCGCGAGGCCGAATCAATCGCGCCCGTGAAAAATCGTCTAAAAATTTGAGAAACTGCAAATAAAACACATTAAATTTCAACAATTACCTCTTGTTCTAACTCCTCTTGCACCATTGTAGTACAATATTCCATTTTATAGTGCAAACAAGTTCGGATTGGTCGAATTTACCAAACCCTACGTTTACAAACCAAATCATCAATTTCATAGTTTTTTATCCAAAAAATATTGTAATTAGTGAGATGGAGTGAAGGTGTCGGTGTGTAGTGCAAATTGGGGGAAAGCAAAATCTCACCCGCCACTCCACTCCAACAGAACCAACCGAACCTCAGAATGATGCACCTCTGATCTGAATCTGTTGCATTCGATTATTCTGAAATCCATCCATCCATCCATCCATCCATCCATGATGGATCTGGCGAGCCCTAACTTGAACGCTTTGATCTTACTATTCGCCGCCACATTTCTCCTCTCTTTCTCCGAGGCCTCAATCCATCTCTACCATCTTGAGCCCTTCCAAGAAGTTGGTAACTCCTACCTTCTCTCCGCCGGCAGCGAAGGCATTGCCGCCGCCGCTTCCCGATCATCATCGTCATCCAAGAACCCCGCCGTCCGCGATGGCCGCGCCTTCATCAGGTCGCCTCAACACTCCCCTTTTTTTGTTATAGCTCTCATCTTCAGATCTCTTGGGTCTTGCTTTTTCATCTTCAATGCTACTCATCTGTGTACTGTGTTTCATTTGTAATCTCAAGTAGATTGTGGAACAATACCTACTTCCACAACTATTTCATTTAATTTGTTTTGTTTTCAATTATGGCGCTAATCGGTTTTCGCAACCATTTCGGATTCAAATTTGTCTTCTTTTTGTACTTATTGTTGTGTAATTCATGGCCCCTGTGCAAGGATGACACGGGAAAATCGAGAAATGGTCCAAGTTTGATCCATGTAGCCGACCCCAACTAATTTGGGATTGATGAAACTTTGTTGTTGCTGTATTATTTTGTAGTTCACGTAGAATTGTGAAGGGACCTTCTTGGTTCACATTTGTTTCTACATTTGTTTTTAGTGTTTTCTGTTTTTGATTTCGCGAGAATTGTGTTTGATATTTGTATAATTTGGTTACCATGGTGGAAGTCTCCGTTCGTACATTGTTTGAGTATCATTCAATTTTGTGTTGATTAGAGAGTATGGTATGTGTAGGTTTGAGAATATCACCTTCTGGAGGAGTAAAGAAGTGGCAGATCAGCATTCAGCTAAGGAGCGGAATACTGGGCTTATTCAGGCTTTTATTTTTGAAGCGGCCGACCGGGATAATATCGGGGGTTCTGCTTATGGTGGGCAAAGGTCTATATGTTGCACCCCTGATCTTGCAAAGCTCGAAGGCTGCAAGCAAGGTGAGATTATAAGAAGGCCCTCTTCCAGTAATCCGAAATGGCCGGTTGTTATAAATACGCAGTTCACTGGGAACAAGTTGTTCGCGAGAATGGACCCGAAAGTGATTCGCATTAGGAAGACTGGAATGTACAACTTGTTCTTTGTAACCTGTGACCCTAATCTGAAGGGGCTAGTGATGAGTGGAAAAACATCTTGGAAGAACCCCGACGGGTATTTGCCAGGGAGGATGGCGCCGCTCATGAATTTTTATGTATATATGGCAGTTGCATATATGCTGCTCAGTGTCATTTGGTTTTCACAGTATATGAGATTTTGGAGGGATATATTGCAGATACAGAATTGCATCACCCTTGTTATTGCACTTGGTTTGATTGAAATGACTCTTTGGTACTTTGAATATGCACATTTTAATTACACGGGCGCAAGGCCTGTTGGAATTACAACATGGGTTGTGACTGTTGGAGCTGTGAAGAAAACAATTTCACGCCTTCTTATACTCTGTGTTTCAATGGGGTATGGCGTTGTTCGGCCTACTCTCGGGGGTCTTACTACAAAGGTGCTTCTTATAGGAGCAACATATTTTTTGGCTTCTGAGTTACTGGATATTGCTGAGAATGTTGGTACCATCAATGATATCTCTGGGAAAGCTAGACTCTTGTTGGTTCTTCCAGATGCTTTCCTGGATGCATTCCTTATATTATGGATTTTCACTTCTCTTTCAAAGACACTGGAGCAGTTGCAGGTACATCAAGTTCCTCAAATTCTAACTCCATATAATTTCATGACTGGTTACATATTCTTGCGCACTTTATTTGAAATGGCACTTGCCCCCCAAGTCTCTTCGGTATCTACTCAATTGTGATTTTATCGCTGCTATGCAGTCAAAGAGGAGTTCTGTGAAGCTGGATATCTACAGGAAATTTTCAAATGCATTACTGATGACTGTAATTGCTTCAGTTGGTTGGATTTTGTATGAGGTATGTCTCAGGGTGGACTTTTTTTTTTCTTTTCAAAACATTCTATTGCATAAATTACTGAATAAGCTTGAAATGAGACATTTAATTTGGTAAATATAACTCGTTTCATGTTTAATGTCAACTAAAGGCTTTTTGATGAAATTTCTTAGTTCCTACGCTTGGTTTCTTCCACCTTAAGTTGCTTTATTGATGTGATCTTTTATTGATATATCAAATGTAGCTGCTGTGAGGAATATTTCAGTTTGTACTCTCACAATGAGAGTTAGTGGTTGGTTCCATAAGAAAGCATAGAAATCAAACTTGTGAGATTACTGTAAAGAGATGGTGAGATTAAACATTTCCTAGAACTACAATAAGGAAGGTTTAATCAATTAAAGAAAATGTATAAAAAAAGATAGAAAAATGAATTCTTTTTCTTACAAACAGTGATTAGGTTTGGCATCACTGTCATCTAGGCGATTCCTTGGTGGTTAGTCTTGTTTGGATGATGTGTTTGTCTAGGGCTTCAGGCAAGGTTTGGTTGATACATGGTTGAGTTTTTTTTTCCCTAATATCCCTAGTAATTGATTTTGCATGAATAACCTTGTATATCTAATTTTATGGACTGTGGTAACTCATTTTTCTTCTGAATATCTCAATCTCCACCCGTCATGTATGCAGCCAACCAGAGACGCGCTATAGTTAGTCTACTTCTGCTTTCGAATTAGGGAAAAGAAACAACTTAGAAAATAAAAGGTGGAATCTTGGTTAGTATATACATGAAAGTTGAATCCTGACTTTGAGAAAGAGACCTACACCAAATATATTTAATTGACCCTCAATATTTCTTAAAAAATTTCAAAGATCCCCACTTCTTGCTTTAGTCTTGATGATTCGTTGCAAATGGCATAGCTGATGGACTAGTGGTTGCTCAGGCGAGGCCTTGACAACTATAGCTGGCATACCTTACTAGATAAACAAAATGTTGGTATTCAATTGGATTTATTATTCCATTATAATCTACAATAATGTTAGAAGGCTTTTTCCCTTCAAAAAATTAACTTTTTTTTTTTTTTTTTCCTTTTGGGCTCTCAGTTTGCACATTTTCCATTGCCTAAGTTGCGCATTGTAGGGCAATAGCCCGGCACTCAATTGTGCCTTGGAAGAACCTAGCCTGAACCTTTGACGCAATGAGCCTGAGCATCAAAGATTCTTTTACCTTCTTCATTTGCAATGCTACTCTGAGCAATGTCTTATAAACCAAAATATTGTTAATTCTAGGCTTCGTAAGGACCGTGATATCACCTGAGAATTGAAGATCACTGTATGCTGAATCATTAGGACAGCGGAGAACTTAAGAGAGACCAAACTCAGTCTTCTCTATAGAATTTTATTAATGTCACAATGTTGCAGAATTTTCGTTCTGCTCTCTTCTCTCTTACAAACAAATTACTCTCTGTAAAACATCTCTCATTGGAGAACTTAAGTGCTATTTGTACTTCAAAGTGCATACATCAAAAAGCACAACCATCACGTTCTCTAATCCCCAATCTTCAGTTGCTTTATTTACTCCCAAGTAAAAAAGTGGTCCCAAAGCTTTCTTTTTACTCAACAGCTGCCACCTCATCTGAAACCTTCTCTGGAGCATTAGCAACTTCAACTTCATTTGGAGACTTCCTAAACCTGCCTCTTTAATAAGTTTTTTTTGAATAAGTGGCGTATCAGATCGCAATTTCAGCACTTTTCCCAAGAATTGTGATTGCACATCCGCCCCTTGCTTCCATAAATCCCGTAATTGTATTTGTCAAAGTTGCTAAGAGCTAGCAAACTTTTCCACATTGGTCAAATGCAATGACCAGCATCCTTTTTGGTTGTTTTTTGTTTTCCTTGTCGCATGATACTGACCTACTTTGGATACTTTTAAACTTAGTTTATTTGTAAATGGATCTTGAGATCAAATTCTAACAAAAAGAAACATTTAGGAATTTAGGATGACCTCCATTAAAGTGAACATGAATCACTTACATCTTAGAATTGATTTCCTTAGTTGAATAAAACATGCGACATCATATGAAAAAATGAGATTGTTGCAAAAGCTGG
The DNA here is from genome assembly GCA_039657325.1 of Stephania cephalantha. Lineage (NCBI taxonomy): Eukaryota > Viridiplantae > Streptophyta > Magnoliopsida > Ranunculales > Menispermaceae > Stephania > Stephania cephalantha. Next base: position 11,461,835 of record CM077574.1, on the reverse strand, counting down.
ATGTTGTATGTTTATGGGGAGTTGATTAACTACGTGATCTCAATTGATTTTTTATTTTTTTATTTTTTTTCGGACAAGAACAGTAGCGGACAACCTTTTAAAGATGTAATATAATCAGAAATTGATCTTCATTTTAACTTTTTTCTATGAAGTTATTCTGCGTTTATATTTTCTCTTTTCAATATATCCATTCCTTGTAAAAGAATAAAATAAAAGGAGATGGTAAGATATTGGGAGAGGGACAATGACTGTCAAATTTCAGTGGTCCATGTGACATATGACCAAAATGTTATAGATACCTCTAAGATAAAAAACAGAAGATGCACAACATAAATTTCTATTAACAAGGAAGGTGCTTGCGTAATTTATGTCATTCGATTCGAATTTTCATTGATAATATATCACTGCGGCGCACTTAATCGAACACAATGGAAAAGTTTGATCCACGTAGCCGACCCCAGTTAATTTGGGACTGAGGCTATGTTGTTGTTGTTGTTGTTGTTTGAATATATCACTGCGGCCTTGCTGCTAACTAGTACTTTTCTTAAGTATTTAGATTATTAGATCGTGTGCCATGTTTACATCCAATACATCATTTACGAGTCTTATAAATTTTTTTTTTGGGTTTCTTATTAAACATGTACCTCTCTTTCAGGTATACTTCAAAGCAACAGACCCGTTCAATGAACGTTGGCAGAGTGCATGGATCATCATTGCTTTCTGGGACATTCTTGCCTTTGCCTTGCTTTGTGTTATGTGCTATCTTTGGGCTCCGTCTCAGAGTTCTCAAAGGTTGGTTTTACATTTAAGCAAAACTAAGGGTGATGAAAGAGATGATTGTATGTGATTTCCTTTTAACTGTGACCTCTATGCAGATATGCTTATTCAGATGAAGTTGGAGAAGATTTTGACGCCGAAGAAGCACAATCTTTAACCAGAGCAGCAGATGGTGATCTCAGTTTAGTGAAGCAAGAAAGGAAGGGTGGAGATACTGTTGTTATTGACGCAGAAGAAGATGACGATGAAGCCAATGCAGAGGGCAAAAGGGAATAATGAATGGGTCATCTGCATGTCCTGGCCTTCGGTAGCTTAACCAGATTGATGTTGTAATAGTGAAAGCGCTACTTCAGCGAATTTTTTTAAGAGGCTGTTTCTCATCCCTACTCTTGTTGTAAAATTAAAAAAAAAAAAAAAAAAAAGCCCACTAAGCTTGTATTGTAATAGAATTTTTTGATTCTGCCCCTTGTTTTGAGGGTTCATTTTTATGTAAAATTCTTTTCTGTTGACAAAGATCACCCTACTGCCATTCTCCATTTCTGTTTTTTTTTTCCAAGAGCTGTCATTCTCCATGCAAAATTGTGAACTGAGAGCATCTCCATTTGAGATGTGGATTGGGTGTAAATGTGCGCTGCTACCTAGTACAAAATAGATATTGAAAAAAAGAAAAGAAAAAAAAGCCATCTCCAATACAAATTTGTATTTTGAATATCGAGCTGACGTGATATATGTCTATTCTCAATGTTTGCTTATAGACGGTTCGCTGTTCAATCCATTGCCATGTCAGTGATTCTCTATTAAATATATAGAAAAACAATAAAATTTTAAAATAGAAGTGGATATCCACATTGATCATTGGTGAACACTTTTGAACTTTAATTTATTCGAGCCACTTAGAATGAACATCCTCTCCACGTTACAGACACAACATCAATCCACGCCTACAACATTTACTATTGGAGATGCTCTGAAACCAGAGGTTTTAGCTTCGTTTTCATGTTTTATCTTCCAATGAGAATGAGGTCCAAGCTGAGAAAATCACAACTGTCAAATGGAACCTTAAAAAAGGAATGTACATGCAGGAAATTATTGTCAAATTGTTGCTGTCATGACCCCCGAAAACTTACAATACCCGCATCAAGGGTATTTTGGTAAATTCACAAATCTTATTTGTGTAAAACCCTAATTATAAAAACCCACCATCAAATCTAGCCACCACTTTGGTTTAAAATCCAAGAAAAAAAAAAAAAAAAAGTGGAGAGCTAGGGTGGTGTTGGTGACGCAAAGTGGTGGCGGAAGGTACAAATCATCTTCTCATTTGTTTTGTTCTTGTTTTTTATTTAAGTTGGTGTTGGAGAACCCTGCGGAGGGGCTGCGCTGCCACGACATCATCGGTGAGGGCGACGACAGTCAGCTGCCGCCATCGCCAGTGAGGGCAAAAAACATATATATACATATATAAAGTGAAATAGAATGAAAATAAACAACAAACAAACAAACGGGAAATGTTCTCTGCCTTCAAACGAGGCGCACTACTGCTTTCCCGGGGGAAAGATCAAGCAGGTCCCATCCCTCGACCGTAGCATCGGACGATAGGGACCTGCAGGACCCACACTAGTGAGCCTCGAAGGCAAATTATTTTGGAAATGAATTAACAAAATCAATTAAATTAGCGTGTTGATGTGACGTGTATTAATTATTTAGATTCGCGAGACGGTTCACATAGAACCTCGAGCGCGCAAGGACCGGGAAAAAGATATTATGGCGAGTCGAGGTAAGTGGGGAGTTTGCTCAATTATCAAATATGACATATTATTAGATATTATTAGGTCTCACTATTTTAATTCAAGACTTGGGAAATGAGTTGTGACTTATTATTGACTTGAATGTGACTATTCATAGATTGTGAGTGTGTTGTCATTTGCTCATATTGTCTTTATCTCATATTCATGGTTGTCGCCACTATTCGACCTACCTCGTGGTTGTCGTCACCATTATATTTACTTTGACACAATTGCGTGGTCGTCGTCACCGCTTAAGTATTTTATGGTCATCGCCATTACTCGAGCCATACCATGAGATCGATATATGAGATTGGTGCGCACATCGGTGATGGCTTTGGACGACCTACTGTGGACTTGATGGGACTAGTTAGGAGGCATAAAGGCTTTTATGTCAACTAATAGTTTGCATCACTTTGAGAGTTGAAGAATCGGTCACCGGATTCTTGTCAATAATTAGTACGCATTGAATGGACTCGACTTATTATATTAGTATGCTTTTATGATATCTCTCTTGAATTCACCCTTGCATGATGATTTGATCTATAAATGCTTTTATGTTCCCTATACGATGCTTTATGAAGTTGACTATGGATACTCGTGGATTATTCTTTTTCTCTATCTTTACTTTTAATTCATGATAGACTCGCATAATTAATAGGTCTTACTTGTATGTTTAATGGTTGAGCGGGTTACTTAATGAGGTAGATTCTAATCCCCAAGACTTGTTGACTTAGTACCTTGGTCATATATGTTTGCAGTTACTTAAGGATACTTGAACACCTTTGTTTAGAATTATTTGTTTAACATATGAAACTTTTTAGTTTTAAATTCCACAATTATTGTTTCATATATACAATTGTGGAATTCTGCAGGTTGAATTAGGCGTGTCAAGCCTTTATTTGGGCCTAGTTCAAGTATCTGGCTTGGGTAATGGTTTGGACCCGATGACCCGACCCTAGATCGTGGTAGGGTCGTCACAATTGCTGCCAAAGAGTTTAAAAATGTCCTAAGGACTCAATACCACTTCAGTGAGGTCTTAAATTCGAGTACAGTGAATAGAAAAAAATTGAGCTACAAGGGCTACTCCTCATATGAGGCCCGATAGTGCCCAAGAATAGATTAGTCGGTGTTGTTGACACCGGACACCAATTGGGCAAGAGGCACCAAGAACAAACATTGTCCTTGAAGGTACCAATGAAAAGAAGTGAAAACATTTCTATGTTATCACGAGGTAAAATAAAAAGCCATTTACACAAGGCTGGGTACATCCAAACACCCAACAATTAGTATAATAGAAATTTGAAAAGGCCGTTCATTGAGGATCATTGAGGATTCAACGCACAATAAGGATCACAATGCCTCACATTTTTACTTGTAAAGTTTCAATACAGATATAGTAAAGATAAGGTAATAACCCTGTTCGACTGCCATGCCTTCTAGTATGTGAACCTCCCTCGAAATGGGGGAGCCGGGGAGCTGTTGAGTGCTGCGATACCCACATGATATGATCCGTGAGCTCCGATATATCAAAATGTCCGCAGCAGCTGTAAACAACGATGGCTGTATCTTACACTCCAAGGCAAAATTGCGAAAGTACATATGTGAAAAATTCCCAAAATGTTGGGTGTGGGCAGCAATAGGTCTTGGCAACCACAATTCGTCCTCCAAATGCACTGAGATGTATCACAAGTCAGGGTCTTCCACAGCTTCCCTCTCAGGGAAGATATCATCGCCAGGGCATACCTCGTGGAACAACTGCTTATGAAAACCACAATAAATTGGTGAGAATCGTCGGACATGAAAAAGATGGTTGAAATTAGACTAAATAATTGGCAAATAGATCGCAGTTGGAAGGTATCAGATTCTACCGTCAAAAGTTCGAGTCTACAACCACTAGACACATACCCATATGACAAGGCTAAATGGAATGAGATGAATCCCTCCATGGTCGTATCACCATCAGACCCATTAAAAAAACAACTTGAAATCGAAGTGGGCGGCGTCATCTATGTTTGGATTACAGAAATGGGAAAAGCGACAAAAGAAAATACTACAACCAAATGAGAAACCTTCACTAGTCGTTCCCAAATTTATAAAACAGTGTTACGAAGTCTAAAGGTTTACATTTTAGGAGTTAAAATTATTTATCGCAGTACGCAGAATGAAATTTCATTCTTACAAACCATACTCATTGAAACTCAGATTAAGTCATGTGCAAGGATAATCTGTAAACTGGATTCTGGAAATCTACTTAATAAGGGATAAGAGAAAAAAGATAAATGACAAATACAAGGTGTTTTTTCATAAGGGAATTATAAGAGGCAAAACAACCATTTTGAAAACCTACAGATTTGAAGTAGCACCCAATTATGTTCCCTTACTGATGAAAGAAACCAAGACCCCTACGATAGCAATAAAATTATAAAAAAGTATATCAAGGCAAAACTGTACTTAATCGAACACAATGGAAAAGTTTGATCCATGTAGCCAACCCCAATTAATTTGGGACTGAGGCTATGTTGTTGTTGTTGTTGTTTGTATATCAAGGCAAAACTGAAAAAAAATCTAAAGAAATCAACCTTTTTTTGTCAAGAATCTACCTTGTTTGTAATAAAAATAAGTAACTACCCATCCAGATCCAAATAAAATCAGAAGCAAGCTACTTATCCTAGATTTTGCAGGAGAACTAGTGAGAGCTTATCACGGAGAAAACAGAGAAAAAAAAAAAAAAAAAAAAAAGGGGGGTGTGGTCACGGTTTAGCACAAGTAATTAAATTTGAAAAAAATACATACCATACATGTATACAACACTGACGGTGTTTAAGGAGCAGGAAGTTATTAATAAAAAAAAAAAAAAAAAAAAAAAGAAAAGAAAGTGAAGTAAAGGAACCACGAAAAGAATTACCTTCATGGCTGACTCTAAGATGTTCCTGTAGTCCAGGCTCCCATCTGGCATGGGGCATGGACTGATGGCTTCCAATGAATCCTGCGGTAATTCCTTGTTGCCTTCAATCTGGCATAGAAACAAAGAAGAAAAACATCATGTTGATAGTCTACAAGTCAGGTCAATTGTTTCGAGAGATGAAAAAGGACATAGTTTAACATATTTAACCAATGAATTAGCACAAGAGAGTTTAACAAGATTACAGAAACAAGTGTTGAACAGATACAGAATTTGTCCAACTGACTGACTTCATACTAGAAATATGTAATGGTAACAAAAATTTTCCTCCTATTTGAAAGGGTGCTGCTCATTCTACCGAAAACGAAAAAAAAGGCGCTGCTCAAAGGAGGCAGAGCTCTGCTAAGCATCATCTGAGGTCGCTAGCAAATCAGGTACTCTAGGGCTTTAGAAAGGTGAGGGGAAGCCTAAATCCATGAGGATGTATTATTAAGTCCCAAGGTAGAGTTTCACTGAGATCATATAAACCACAGTAAATAGAATAAAGAGAAATTAAATAATGCAAGAAAAAACAACTATCATGATGATAATTGATTAGTAGTAGTACAACTTAAAAATTGGGATCTACAAGGTGCAAAAGAATTCATTGAGGAATTCGTCAACAAACCTCTGTTAACTCCTGAATGTACATGGTACTCCACAATAATGTCGGCTTTGTTTTTTCTTCAGTACCCTCATTTTGCTTTGTTACCGTATTTTCATCTCTCTCGGGAGGATGTGTGAGAAGAGTTTTCATTGCAGCATGTAATGACTCCTTTCCTCGAGAAGCATCCTCACATATTATTGAAAGATACAGAACAAACCTGAGTAAAACAAGATGTGCACAATAGGGTTTACACGTCAAAGGAACCTAACAAATGGACTATTAAAAATGGGAAATGCAGGGATGACAGCATTTTGATGCAGTTATCAGTCCTTTGGACAAACATTGCGATGTGCTCGCACACATTCCGACGCAGTATCGAAGGGTCTTTGACAACACTGAAAAAGGCTTTCACTCAATTTTTTCCACTTCTTTGCAGAAATCATTTTCCAATTAAAACATAACATAATGGTGTATCCATGAAATTACAGAAAACTATTCTGAGTACTCATGAACAAAACTAGACCCAATGCTGAAGAATGCAGTGCTTTGCATGTGCATCGACCGGTGATTTCAAGGTCCACCTCAGTGATCTCGCCAGCCAAAAATGAAATTAAAAAGAAAAAAGAAAAAAAAAAAAAGTACGGTCCTTGACGGCTCTTAAGCTTCTTAGACAATGGTCAATTACCCTATATAATATGAGATATACAGAAAATAATATAGCTTGGATGGTAATAATATGCTTGACAAGCAAGGATTAGATTGCAAGCACAATGAAAAAAAATCCAGGAGCAAGACCCAAGGGCAAAATACACCTAACTGAGTCAGACATGCAAAAGACATCCTTTTTTTTTTTTTTTTTTTTACTATGTATACACAATATTAAATAAAAATCAGTACTATTTATGGCAGACAAACAGGAGGAAATTTATCCGGTCAATTGATAGACTAGAATGAAGAGACTATTCCTCTCTCATAAGCACAATAAAACAAATATAATACGTTCTCCATTATATTCACATGAACTTACAAGCCCGATGGACACACATGAACATTGCTCGATAATTGGAGTGCGCGAACTGCTGATATCTGCTCAGGATGCAAAGCTGGAGAAAGACACCATGTCAGTATTAAAGATGCTTCGTCCTGAAAGAGTAGCAAATTTAAAAGAGTATAAACCTTACAATGAGGAGGAAACACCACCAATAAGTTCGATACATCAGAATTTATAGAACCCCTTATAATACACACCCCTCTGGCAACTTGCTCTTTATCCCCAACCAGCCCAATACTTTCGGAGCTTTCTTTCTGCAACTCGGAAATAGATGATAAGACTGATGGTGACTGAAGAGTAAAGGTTGGACCCATAACCAGGCGATGGCTGAATATCTCTTGACCAGATTTCAATTTTACTCCTTTATAGAGATTACTTTCCTGCATGTCATTTTAAGAATTAAACTGTTTAACATACACTTTTAAACATCTATCTACCTTTTCTATTTTAATTATGGAAATTTAAACGTGACAGATTAATTTAGTTCGTTGAAGTTGATAAAATGCCAAAAATGAGAAAAACACAGATGTTTAAAAATTGAAACTCAAAGAAAATGCAATTTCATAATCGGTTGGGTTTACACTAAGAGCTCAAGAACATTATTCGGAAAAGATGTAATTAGCTCACAATTTCAAACTTTTAAATAAATTCCTTCCACTAAAGTTATCTCCATTAAGCTCATGACAGCATAAAAAGGCCTTAAAAACCTCCCATTTTCACAGCAAGACAATGATCTTACATGACAACAACACAGCCTCAACCCCAAATTAGTTGGGATCGGCTACATGGATCAAACTCTTTCAGGGAGAATGATAAAAGCAACACAAAACAAAGGACCTTGTGTTGTATGTATGATTCACCTCATCAACTTGATCAATGATGGTCCTAAATTCCTAATTCAATTGATCCAAAGCAAAACATTATCTCAACATGCACAACTCATAAATCCAAAGAATAAATTTACATATCCAAGATCCTGTCACCAAACACACTCCTCAATATACAAAAAATGGGCCTCAACGCTTGGGTGATCCTCTGCCTTTTATTTAAATTCATTAGTACTTAATTCTATATTTCCACAAGATTTTAAAAACTTTCAGTAATGAGAAATTTGATGCCATAAGACTCAAACATATTGAACTCCTTTGCCTTGATCCTATGCCTTTTTTGAAAAGCTTCTTCCTGTACATTTGGACACTAGTATAGATTCCAAAAAGTAACTTAATCAATAGATTCCAAAAACAGTAACTAGGCCTTTGGATGGCATAAACACAGAAATATTAATTTCTCCTTGGTGTAAGTAGGAATTAGGAAAATAAAGACGTGTCAAGTTCCAGTAAACAAGAATATAAACTGATGTCAACAAACTACTATGGGTACCTAAATGAATACTCCCTCCGGTCATTAATATAAGTCGTTTAAGGTAAAGACACAAGAATTAAGGCAACCTTAATTACGAGGGTAATTTACATATATGTACTTTGACATTAAATGAATCGAAAAATTGAAGAATCATAAATGTTTGAATTGTATAAGGGTAAATGGGTAAAAATGCAATAAAAATACACTCTTGAATTCTGAAAACGACTTACAATTTTGAACAATAAGTTTTTGCTAGAACGACTTATATAAATGACCGGAGGGAGTATTTGTTATTTCCACCCTATAGAAGGCTTAATCCTCCATGAAAATTCATTAGTAAAATGAATAATTAAATCAAATGTAATTAATCCATACCTTCTCAACGAGCACATCAGTCACAGGCATGCGTAAAACCTGAGCAAGAAGATACTTTCAACTATTACTACACGGTACAAAAAGAAAGAAAAAAAAAAAAAGCACAATTCTCGATAAATACAATTCAAGTTCTGATCAACAATTCTTTTTCCCCCTTACTATGCTCTCAATTATACAGAAACAATACCCAATTGTTATCTCATAAACAAGTACAAAGAGACAAAGAGCCTTATCATTATAACACCTTTTCCTTTATCTGTCTTGGCAACCAATTTGCATTGACTTGACAAAAACCAATATCGGAAATTAACACCATAGATTTCAAATTTCCATATCTCTCTTAAATGACATTTAAGCACTAGTCTTGATAGATGCATTTTCAACAAATCATAGCCTCAATCTCAAATTACCTTGTAAACAAATAAAGTAAATATACTTAGACTTAAGGTCCAGCATGAAAGTCAAACTAAAGCAAGATTTATTTAAGGCTACTTGATTCTTCCAAATGAAATATAGGCTCACACTAAGACATCATAATCACAAGGAGATACGGCAATATGAAGAAGAAATGGTTTTAGAATAAGAAGTTCTAATCAGGAAGAGAGAATCAGATAAACTCTTACTACTCTTTTACTATTGGGAAATGCTACACTTACTTGGTGAACACACTCACCAAACAACACTCGCCTATGTGGCAATGCTAGGGATGTGAGTCCCAAAATGCAGAACGCTGTGCCACATAGCCAAGTGCATTCGCCAAGTAAGTGCAGCATTTGCCTTTACTATTAGATACTAAAAAGGCCCACTCATTTGCTTCCTTGATTCGATAACATTTACAGAACAATAGAATTCTGAATGTGTCGAAATAAAACCATGAATTTGTTTCCCCTGCCTTCTTAATCAGCAGACCACAAAAGTGAATACATTGGAAGACCCATGAAGATAAACTAGAGTTAAAGCTACCTGAAGAAAAACTTCCAGACTCATCTACTCTTTAAGAACATGTAACATAATAACACATGTAATTAATATGGATTGAGAGAAGGTATTGGAGAAGTTATTCAACAACACTAAATAAATAAAAGGGCTGCAGTGGATTCATAAAAAAACAAATTCAATATTCTACCAAATTATTGAGTGATTTCCCTCATTATTACTTACATATAGCGCACCTTTCACAGCAGCACAGCGGCAAAATGCTTGAGGCAATTCTCCTTGACCATAAATAGGATAAATCAATGCTCCTTGCGCATTCGCAAATCTGAAAGGGGAGACTGATTTCAAGTGAAAAAGAGTAACACTTACATGTTTATTTGACGTCTTCTCCTTAAATACTCTTACTTTTTACACAACAATAACAATAAGCTAATCATCTTGTCACTATAATAGTTTTTTACTCTTATTCCCATATACCAACAGGCTAGTCAAACAGTCCAACTTCTAACAATTTGTACGCATTTTGGAAATCGATACAGTACGAAGTAGAAAGCAGAACTATCAAATGCAACCTAATTACCAGAGCTATTTGAACACCAAAAGGACGCTAATGCTTCTATATAGATAAATCCTCCAGCTAGCTCAAACCAAATGAAAAGTATCGTTTCATTCCTAGAGAGAGCTATTGACATCAACTACCCATAAAAATTAATGAATATGACAAAGAAGTCACCATCACTGTCCTGCCAACCATATTAAGAACATATAATAACACAATACAGCTAACTAATGTGTTCTGAAAATGTGATGAATGGAGAGGGACTTAATGAGAGAAGTAATGTGCAGGAAAAGTCTAAAAGTTGAGCTCTGTGAGAAACAAATAACAAATAAATAGTCTATGCCTATCTTAATTTGAATCAATCTAAAAATTAACCACTATAAATAACCTCATCAAAAGGGAGAGACATAAAAGAGTTAAGATCTCAAGAATAATATATGTCAAGCATGCAAATCGGACATGATATTGGCTGTGCCTAGTCTAATAGGCTATAGAGTTTGGAATTGGCAGATTAAAGGAGAGTTTATAAGAATTGTTAAAGAGTGCACCTGCCGACTGATGAATGATAAAGAGCTAAGCTCTCTATTCCGCGTTTTGTCTTGACCACATTCTTAGGTAGCACTGCAGTGTCTTGATCATAATCTGCCATGGCTATCGCATATAGAATAATCCTGCACAGTAATTTGTAAGGTTAGCAAACAATATAAGTTTAGAAAAAATTAAGAAGGCACCAAAAGGAACAAACACATACAGATCTTGAGTTTATTTGGTATGACAGAAAATAGCTTTTAGCCAAAGTTCAAATGCCAAACATTAAAGAGTAGAGACATTACACAAGTGAGCAAGAACAAGTAAATTTAAGCAACGGTAGAACTTTAACGATTCCAGCAAAGAAGATTTGTGCATTAATGAATTATGTCTCAAAGGAAACACAAAAAAATGATAAGATGTTCAGCCAACTCAACGCTTTAATCATGTACATTAAATTCCACATCTCTGTGATCAATCCCAACCACTGTCGTCTGCATCTCAGAAACAAACACATAAACTCATGCATAATCATGAAAACTTGATCATCCCATTGTTAAACAATCACCAACCACACAATTCTTACTCGGGTCTCTGTGCAATGGAAACTACTACCACTCTTTGAAGCAGAATTAGTTAGGAGCCTTTTTTTGCTGGCCTGCCTTAGCATGTACTAATAATACTATAATTCTACAATTCTCATATTAGATGTTAGCATTTCAATTAGGCGAAATTCTAAACTGATTTTTCTGGCAACAGAAACTTCACAAACATTAGAACGAGCTTCTAAAATCACACTACCCACTGCCTGAAAAATCAGCGGATTGATTAGCCTCTCGCCGCCATAGACTTCTTACGCATAAAACGATAACAAACTCACATTATTACAAACAATTATTATCCTAAGTTTAGTGTCAACTTGATCCAAACAAAACCAATTGATTAAAATCAAAATGCCAAACCGAGAGATCTCTCGGTTTGGCCTATCTATCGAAATGCGAAAACTGAAATTCAAGCGAAGGAGATCTTACAAAGAGAAAGAGAGAGGCGTACGATTTGATGCTGGGAGGCAACCGGTGCTTGTTCAAGAACTCAACGAAAGGACTCTCCAAGTCCTCATCCGAAATTCTCCTACCACTACCACTATCATCACCATCAGTGGTTTGGCAATGATCCTGCACGAGCTTGAAGAACCTCATCAGCTGATTCTTCTCAGTAAGACTCAGCGACCGGTCTTTGAAAATCGCAGAACGAGAATCCGGCACCGAAACCAACTTCTTCTCTGCTGCAGAGTACATCAACGTCGCCTCAATGCTCTTGAACTCGATGTGATGGCTGGCGCCGGACTTCAACATGAGATCCACCGCGGAGTCCGCGCAGAACAAAACCCTAGGCCCAGAGAGATCCAGGTAGAAGTCTCGAGAAGCTCCTAGAACGTCGTCGCTAACCAGTCGATGCTCCTCGATGTGCGAGTAGAGCGATCGAGGTTTCAATCGCAGAGCAAGGTAGTCGGTAGTGAGTTCGGTTGGTGGCGGCGGTGGTGGAGTGGAGTGGAGGAAGGGGAAGAGGTCGCGGAGAGGGAGAGAGGAGAAGTGTGCGCCGTAGAAGGAGTGGTGGTCGAGGTGGAGGACTGACTTTCCGGCGGCGGAGGCCGCGGCGGCGATGATGGATTCTGGAAGGCCGGTTCCAACCACGATCAGGTCGAAGAAGGAGGGGTCTATGGACGCGTCGGGCTCCGCCATGGTGGTCAGTGGTGGATGGTTGTGGTGGTGGTTCTTTTCATGTCTTAATTATTAGATGACTGCCTCGAGATCTTGACTGATGGACTTGATTGTACATCTTGCGGTTTGAAAGGGGGCGTTGGGTTCTTCGTCCGTTCAGCGTCGACTTCTGCACGTGCAATCTTTAGAGCCTATCAATGCCTTGAGTTTTGGTTTGCAAACATTTTTCTTGAGCGCCGAAGGCACCTATGTTTTTTTAGTTATTCTCTCAACTAAATTTTACTTTGATGTAAATGCAATATTGCCCCATTCATATAAGCCCTCCACAATTTCACAATATACTTTTGAACAAATTTTAGGGCATCCTACCTTCTTTGTCACTCATCTCTAACCTAAACCCATATTTTTTGTTGGCGGGCGTGTATCGATTCTTGTGCTTTCACATCATCCGATGGCGAGGTAACACTATTTTACAGCCATATAAAGATTTGAATCGATTGTTTTTTTTGTCGAAAATAGTGACATTGATGATTTGATTTTTCATTGTAGGGTTTGGTAGATTCGGTCATTCCGAAGTTGTTTTCAGCCTAAAATAGATGAATGTACCACATGGTGCAATAGGAGGTACAAGAAGAGGTATTTGTTGCTTTTTTGTGTTTTTTTTTCATTTTTTTCATGTGTGTGCACGGTCACATTTGTTTTGGCCTCGTAGGATCGAGACTTGCAAATAAGTCTCGGTACATGGGGCCGAGACTAATCACGACGTCTTGGTCAAAGTGTGACCGAGACATCTTGAAGCGTCTCGTTCACTTCGTACCGAGACTCTTCCATATGTCTCGGTTGCCCGTGACTGACTCTTAGTGTTAAGTTGCGAACCCGTACTACCGAGAATGTGATTTTTGGTTTTTTTGTGAATCTGTTGTGCATTGGTTTTAAGTCCTTATGGTTCAATGTTTGTATTGCAAGTAATGTCGGTTTCGATGCTATTTCCTAACTACAAAGATGCTTTCACTCCTTGTAGGTCATTCCGTTCTAGAGAATCGGCTATATCATGGCTTCAAATGATTGGTCGTGCGAACAAGTTTGTATTAATAATGAAGCACTCTGATGTCGGAGGGATTAAGCGCAGGGGAAGGATCAAACTTGCATGTGAGAGGTCTGGTACATTTAAGGGAATGTTACAAAGACTAGGGAAAGACAAAGCTGCAAAACTTTCTTTGAAACCAAGAACCGAAGAGGATGAGGAAAATACAAGGACTCAAACAGGTACAAAGAAATGTAGGTGCTCTTTCCTTATTAACATCAAGGAAAATGTGGATTCTTTGTTGTACGTCGATATCGTGTATGAGAGGCACAATCACGACCTCGCCAAAAACTTGGATGACCACTCATTTGTAGGAAGATTGGATATGGGTGAGCAGGTGGTTGTGGTGCAGATGACTAAGGGGAATGTGAAGCCAAGAGATATCCTCAACACGTTGAATCAAATGGATGTAAATAACGTTTCAACTATGCGAACAATATACAATGCACAACAAAAATATCGAATTGAGGATGCGGGTAGGAGGACTCAAATGCAACAACTATTGCACATATTGGAGAATAATAAGTGGATGTCGTGGCACATAAAGCATCTCGAGATGAATGTCATGACTGACTTATTTTGGGCACATCCTGATTCAATCAAGTTGCTACGGTGTTTCCCGTCGGTTCTTCTGATGGATTGCATATACAAAACTAATAGGTATCGGATGCCGTTATTGGAGATAGTTGGCATCACTTCGACACATTTGACGTTCTCAATTAGGTTTGCTTTAATATCATTGGATACTAATGCAAATTATGTTTGGGCACTTGAGAATTTCATATCCATATTGGACGGGTGGCCTAAACCTGACGTGATTGTTACGGATCCGGAGTTAGGCCTTATTAGTGCTATTGAAGAAGTGTTTCCAACATCGTCTCACCTTCTTTGCTCTTGGCACATCAACAAAGTAATATTGGTCAAGACTAAGAAGATGTTTTGGGATAACGAAGGCTTCGCTCATTTCATGGATAGGTGGACGAGCATGTTGTATGCTAAGTCGGAGGTATCATTTGAACTTAGGATGAATGATTTACGTTGTGAGTTCGGAACTGTGAAATGTCATATTGATTACTTGGATAACACATGGATGAAGATCTACAAGGAAAACTTTGTACCGACATGGACAGATCGAATTATGCACTTTGGGGAAACAACGATGCAGAGGGTTGAGTCTGCACATTCCATTTTGAAGCTACATATTGGCAACAGTTAGGCAAAATTTGAGACTTTGTGGAGTATGGTTGATGGTCTTCTTAGGATCCAACATAGCAACATCAATGCATCATTTGAGCTCAGTTTGAATGTGGTGCAACATGAATATGTTGATGGTTTGTATCGCCAGTTGGATGGATATATCTCTCAAATGGCGATTAAGTTAATTAGAGATAAGTTGGGACGTGGAGAGGATGTTGGACATGACTTTACTCGTTGTGGTTGTGGTTGTGAGATACGTACCACGCATGGTCTTCTTTGTGCACACGAGATAAACTTCTATAAATTTACTGGTTCACCCATCCCACTCAAGGACATTCATGTATACTAGCAAAAGTTGAGTATGATACCATGGAATCCCGTGGATCGGGCCGAGTACAATGTAAACGATGAGATTCAAAGAGTGTTGGAAAAGTTTCATGCTTGCACTGACGATGACGATCACATCAGGATTATTCAGCAGCTCAGAGAGATTAGTCAGCCTTCATCCACACCGAAAGTTGTCCCACCTACAAAAATAAAGACAAAGGGAAGGACACCAGGGTCTACAGTTGGAAGTTTGATGAACAAAAGAAAGAAGAAAGGATCAAAGAGGAAACACAATGAAGAAGATACTTCGACGACAAGATTTCCAAGCAGGTTTGAGTATGTACTATCGAAAGAAGAGACATCTAGTTCGAGGAAGAAGCAAAATAAAGTGGGGCATAAAATACATCGGACACGTTAGGTAACCCAAGGTGTATCTTAGATTGGTTATTCTCATAGCATATAACCAGATTGGTTGTCATATGTTGAGAGCATTATTGATGTGACAGGCGATGGTAATTGTGAATATCGGTGTGTTGCCTCCGGGCTCGGACTCCCCGATGTCGATGGTTGGAGGATAGTACGTAGAAAGATGTTTGATAAGATAACAGCTCGTATGAAACTCTTTAGCGGGAAGTGCTTGGAACGAGTTACAAGAAGGTGAAGACTGTCATGCATTGTATGAATGATTGGGTTGGGGCCTCTTTTAACGAATGGTTGACACTTCCAGACATGGGCCTCTTAATATCAACGACCTTTAATGCCATTCTAGTAAACCTCTCGCATGATAGTTGCTTAACATTCCTTCCTCTACGTAATGTCCCACTACTACTGTTAGATAGCCGACTTATCATTGGCATGATTAATGATATGAACATCCATTGGGTTAGGGTAAGTTCGTAGATTATTTGCGACTAGCGTTTTTCATCTTCTGATTATATGATAATGACTTCTTGTTGTACTTTGTATTTGACAGGATAAGTTGACTATGAATGCACCGCTTCTATCATTATATCCATCGTGGGAAAAGTATACTGAGGAGTGCGCTAAAGGTTGGCGTGATGGATTCATAATTCGAGAAATCGTGCCAGTTGTAACTTCTCAACAAGGCACGCCTTCTGTAGTAGATTTAGCTTCGCCTTAGCTACATTCGAATTTACGTTCATGAATAAAGATTCTAAAGTTGTTGGAGTTTGTGCATTCTTTTTGCTAATAGTATTTGAATCATCTCTTAGTTGTGTTATCAATAGTCGTGTTTAATCTTTTAAGTGAGTAGCTCGTAGTTTTAGTTATTTCCTAAGATCTTGGTTTGTACTCTTTTTCTGTTAAACAAAAATTTTTTGCTCTTTAAGTTTTGATGTGTATACTTGACGTACCAAGAATTTTTCAATCAAATAAATATGTATTAAAGTTTATTGTTCTTTAAGTTTTGATGTGTATGCTTCTTGGTTAGCTAATGTGGATGTGTTATGGTTTGTAATTGTGACATTTATGTAGTCACAATTTTATAATTCTTTAAAAAAATGAAGTCTCGAATAAGCAGGTCCGCGACTCACATATATGTTTCGGGATGGTATAACCAGTAATAAACCGAATGTCTCGTGCTTACACCTCCGAGAGGTATCTTTCATTATGTAATCTGATGGTTTTCAGATACGACTCATTGACCCATGCCTGACACAACTATAGTATTCTCGATTTTACATTACCGAGACACTATAATGTATCATTTAACTAATGTTCACGGTAAACAGCTACCGAGTTTACAATCGTAGTCATAGTGGCTTAAGGTCGAGACTATTTAAATAATGTCGGTATTCACTGACCGAGACTAATAGATTGCATGACCTGCGTATTAATCTCGATATTGTAGGTCCGTGATACATATGCTTAGTTACAGAACGATAGGTTTGAGAATATACTTAAAGTTTCGAACATGTGGTACCGAGACATAACAAATAAAGGCATGAATGAATTTAAACCAATCAAATAACAACAAACCAACAAACAAATCCATAAAACAAATAAACCAATCCACTAAATTAAGTGCATTAATGACAACAAACAAATGTTTCAACTACTACTCATTTTATAATACTTCTAACCCAATCTTCTCTCCCTCTTTCCTTATCAACCCAACATTCAACACCTCACTCTATCTCTCTCTCTCTCTCTCTCTCTCTCTCTCTCTCTCTCTCTCTCTCTCTCACACACACACACTCAACATTCCTACTATAACACATCACGTTTTTAATCACACATATATGCATGCATGTAGTCTTTTTACAACTCAACATACATCTAACTACTTGTATACTACAAGTGTGGTACGCTCCCATGAAAACGTCTCCCAGAATCCTGCATTTCAATTGTAATATCACTTATCAGTAACTTGAGTTTAATAACTGAACACATAACACGTATTTGTTTAGATGACTTACTAGAAGGGACCTCAAGGAGGAGGCACATCCAATGCAATGAACCCACTGGTGGATTCTCCAATGGGACTTAGAAGGCTTTCACAGAGTTGAAATGTGATTACAAGTTTAGAAATCAGGCTACATGAAATTCACAATGCCTTCAAATCCATTCACAATGAGAACAAACCAATCCACAACACACTTTCAAACTCATTCTTCATATCGAACCGTCAAAGAAGTTTATCAAACATGCCAATACCATTATAATGCAGTTCACACATTTCAAAACATTAGAAATAGTTTACTAACAATCACACAATAACATTACAAAACATGGAAAATTGTAAACCATAGCACTAAACAAAGTTCATTGCTTTTGGGAGGGCTCGGAAAGCTTCTTCTTCTTAAATAACTTCCACTAGATATTCATTGCTATGCATGCGCTTGGGAGGAGGAGCATCAGGGCGAGGAACATCACTTGGCTTCGACTGGGTTGCCACGCTGTCGTGTTGGGATTCCTTTAAAGGACCGGCCGCGGCCGACGTGGTAGTAGCGGTGGTGGTCGTCGTGGTAGTGGTGGTGGTAGTCGTAGAGAAAATCTTCCTCGACAAGAAGTTCACGACATCACTCACCATTTTCTTCGCGGACTCAACGGTACAATCCTTATTTGGCAAATCAATCCACTTTAATGCGACTTCCAATGCATGTCGGTTCCGCTATTCAAGAACAACATTCATAAAAGTATGTAATTTTAGGCACAAAGGAAATAATAAGAAATGAAATGGACTTAATTTAAACATTACCAATGACATAACTCAAACACCTCATTATTGGCGATGGTATATGCAACCCCAGCATCGTTCTTATATGTCGGGTTCTTGATAACCGGGTGTGAAACGCGAGGAATATACTCTGATGTTGCCATGAACTCGAATTGGCCTTCTTACCTCAGACTTTTCTTACCTCAGACTTCAGGGGTCAACAGATGGTTACACCACCTCTCCCAATGCTCCGGTTGGAACCCGTACTTGATGGAGTACTTGAGTGCAAACGGGCCTCGGGATGCCTCGAAAGGGTGATACGGAAGGGGCTGGTACACCTTGCACATGACCGAGCTGTCTCAGGAACCTTTTCGGATGGTATGGCTCTACGATATCCATATACCTCAAGGTCCCATCATATAACGCGATCGGGTGAACCATACCATCTGACTTGTATTCAACGTACTGGTCCCACGTCACCTACATAAGTAAACATGTATAAGTAACACATAAGGTAACACGGGAGTATGTGAAAGAAAGTAAAGAATGACACGCACCTCATTTGTCCTCAATTTCTCTAATGTACTCCTAATTGGCACCAACTTGTCCTGAAGGCTGACCGTCTCGTGTTTATGGATCCATCGCGAAACACAGGGTTGCACTTGGTCTATGTACTTAGTGTTTGATATGTCAAACCCGAGTTTGAAGTGCTCGTACACTCATCCCTGACAAAAAAAACATTAGTATCGATAAAACAATAAGTAATAAAATAAAATTTATAGGCAGTTGAATTAACAATAATTACCTCAAGCAAAGTGAGGTATCCGACAATCTATGACATTTCAAATCTGGTGGCCGACCCAAGCTGACGGTATAGTATGCCAACGCAGCGACGCGCCCCATGCGTAGTTGCCAACATCGTCTAAATTCTCCAGTACCTTGAGCAATGCAATAGAGACCCGTGATCCACTCTTGTTGGTAAAGAGAGTGCATGACAAAAGGTACAACAAGAATGCTCGTACGGTGCATTGCACATGAGGGTAATAAAGCGGCTTCGACTTCCCGGTCAGGGACCACTGAGTCTTCAACAAAGACTTTCGGACAGTGAGGCCCCTCGTGATGTTAACCTCCTCCTCCGCCTCCTCAATTGTAACACCGAGCAACTTTGAAACTAGCTCAATAGCTTCCTTACGAGAGTCCTCGATGTATCTTGAGAAATTATCCACTGCAACGACCTTGCCGACCATCGAGACCTTCAGTAAGATGTTGATGTCCTCCAAAGTGATAGACTTTTCATCGAATGGCATGTGAAATGTATTTGTCTCCAGCTGCCACAACTCGACAAAAGCAGAAATCAACTCTTTGTTGCCCTTCCGATATGAGTAGTCAATAAGCGGAGCTAACCCGGACCGGCAGATAATCCTCTGAAGACCCTCGGTATAAGGGTGACATGATTGCAAATCCTACTCTTAGATTTGAGCCCCGTAGTTGATGCGTTTCAGGTGTAGGCGATACTGCAAAACAAATGAAAGTAACATCATTTCAAGCATAAAAATAGTCGGAATAATGTAAAAGAGCAAGAGTGACAGAATTCCTATCTTGATGCGGTGCACATCTTTCCACATACTTTTAGACATCTAAGACATGGGAAATAGGCGATTTCCATCAGAACAAATAAATAGTGAAACTTTCAGTAGTTTTAATGCACCTAAATTATGAGCTCTCCTAAAATTTCAACTTTCAAATAAAATTTAAGACGGACACAGCCTTCTCATCATTTGTCTCTGACTAAACCAACCAAAGTGCTAGTAGTTCCATCAGTGTGGCCTGTCATGACCGCCACATGATTTTTAGAGTCTCAAAAACACCAGAAGAAAACAGTAGAATAAAACATAAACACCATATGAGTTCCTATCACTCTACTGTCGTTCATGAATTCATCTTATACGAAACTCAATCTCTCTCATTCAATGGATACTTCAAAGCAGGTCATTCATAGCAGAAAAGAGATCTAGTCATTCATGTTGAAATATTTACAACGTCATAACGTTTATAATTATATTTATAATTACTTCACTTCAATAATCTGCAACCTCTTATCCATAATTCCTATATTACACTAAATTACCCCTCATTAGTAGCCTATTTTTCATAAGTTTTTACTGTAGTACTCCCTCTGTTTCCTTATAAGTGACTTTTTAGACATTGAGAAATAACAACAATCCGTAAACATGTGATAGTGCCAAATATAGTCCAAATAAAATATCAAGATCATTGATCACCTAAAGAAACAAAACCAAAAAGCTTCACGAAATTCCTTGTGATATGCCAGTTTTAGCACCATCAAGGGAATACAGTAAAAAAAAGTTTATAACATAATATCTTGAACATTCATCTTGTTTATTCATCTTTGTTTCATTTTTTTATCCGTCAAAAACAAAAATTTTATAACATAATATGCTTTGTTCAAACTTTATACTATGTAATATACTTCAGAAAACCATAGATTTTTCAAACATTTAGACATATGGGTCACAAATTTCAGCAATGAAACCATTTTTTATATAAGCACCAATAATATTAGAATTTCTTAACTTAAAACTCACGATCTATGTACCACATTGTCCCAAATCGCAGCCGCAATGTGATGTTTGAAGCTTAATGTCATGTCCCAAATTTCTAATTTATGTTTAATTTGTTAATTATGATCAAATGACCCGTAACATGGGACCCGCAGCGAGATACATGTCATTACCGAGGCTAGGTGGCCGAGGTAAATGTTATATTTGTGGTGATGTGTACTTAGTGTATTGTATATGTGTATACCACTAAGTCACACTTACGTGTTGATAGGTGTCGAGACATGAGTATGTACTCATCTCGATATGCATGCCTACATGGTTAAGAGGTAAAGAGTGATAAGGTAAGTTGGTGTAAGCTTTACGTTGGTTTTATAAGTGAATTAAATGGGCTATGGTTGATTTGGTATTAAAATACCAAAGTTAGTAAGTTAAAACATAAGCCACTTGATATGTCTCGAGACATGAGTTGACATGCTTCAACATTAATTGAGTTATTGTTTGGTGTCACTTAAGCATAAACTAGTGGGACATGTGTGAGTAGGAGGTCTACTAGTTAAGTCTCGAGATAGGTGTGCACTATATGATCAAGGGCTATCATTCAACCATATCCAATTCATATATATAAAGCATTTGATCAACTCAAGCACATCACGCTCTCTCATTTCGATTTCTTCATTGAGAAGAAATGTTGCTGAAGAAGGAAGAGATGCTGGAGAAGGTGAAGATCAGCAAAACCAATGGAATTGGTGAAGGAGAGCCAAGTTCAGCTAGTATTCATCAAGATAGGTAACTTCTTGACTCCATTAACATAGCTTAATTCCACGAATTCATGTATTTGATGTTATGGGTTGTTGTTTTATGTTGTGAATGGAGTCTTGGAACTCTAGAGGTGTGTATGAGGGTTCCCAAAGCATCAGCATAGCCTATGTATTGAGAAAACTCGAAATTCTGATTGCAGAACTCTGGGTTCTGCAATACATAGTGCGCTATGTTGGTCATTAGCGCGCTACATGCTATAGCAACATAAAAATCTGCAAGTCTCAATAAGTCCTTAAACACTACAAAAGAGTCTAATACGATAAGTAAAGGTCCAAGCACACTAAAAAACATATGATATGATGTCAGGAAATTAGGGAAGTATTTCGGAGATTCGAATATGAGTTTTGAGGCATTGGGAGGCCGGAATAGCATAAGGAATTTCGTTTATGTAAGTAAACTGATTGAGAGATTTCTTTACATTTCATTCATATTCATATGTTCATTTCCAGTCATTTGGACTGAATTGTCTTCGTACTTAATGTGTCATGACTTGTTGTTCATTCTCATTACATGAGGTTGTTTCATGGCATAGTTTGTTGATAAAATGATTTCATTGACTCCAATTCATGTGCTATGTCATTATTGATTGTTATTACTTGGTGGTGAGTGAAATAGCATGCTATTAGGTAGTTTTTACATAATGTTGTGAATTTATATCCTTTGTGCATTAGTTATGCAATTGTATTTGTTGGATTCCAATACCGTGTTGTTCTTGAATATAAAAGTAGTTCTTGTATCTAGGGTCATTTTATGATAGAAATATGGCTGACATACGGAGGTCACTAGACTTTCCAGGGTGATCGGGATTTCTCCATTATCTTGCGCAGCACATGGGGTATGGGACTCGAGGTTGTTGGCAAGCATAACTTGGGTGACTTCACGAGTTGTAAGACTCGGGGTTGTTGGCAAGTATACATCACAGTGACTGACATTTGGGATAATTATAAAGGCGTATTGTACCGTGTAAGTACGACATTCATAGAGATGTAAGCACAACTCCATCCTCATATAGCGGAAAGGCTGATGTGATGAAGATCACGGCCGACCGACTCTAGATCATTACTATTTAGCCTAGTGTTAGTTTCATTTTATTTTACTAAAGTATCTCTATGCATGATATTCTTTCAGCATAGTTGCTATTGTGATTATGTTTTTTTATACTTGTTGCATAATTGGGAATGTGAACAAATGTCTCTCGGTATTACTTTCTATTTTCAAGTACTCACTGTCTAGTTTGTGACGGTGGGTGCAGATCTATCGAGTAGTAGGCCAGGCAAAGAGAAGATCGGCAACTATATATGAGCCAGATGAGCACTGCTACACCAGATTTTGTAGGTTTCATTTTTTATGTATTATTTTTATATGTATATGGTATACTTTTGGGGTTATATATTATGGGTTGAGTGAGTAGTACCTTGACCAGACACATGATGTTATATATCGCCGTTTCATTATATATATGCATGTGATCTTTATTTCCTGGTTTTTCCACAAAGGTTAGGCTACACATTATAAGCTTCCGCTAGTTAATTAGTTAGGACTTTCACTGCATAACTTTTAAGTTAGTAAATTTTAATTAACTCCGATTATTGAATTTACATAGGATTGGTATATGTTTATATCTATTTGAAAACTAATAAAACGTTGGTAAGTAATAAGATTGTTGAAAAGGCTGACTAATTCCTTGTTAAGTCCTATTTGGTGAGATTAAGGCTTAAAAATAGGATTAGGCCTGAATGTGCCCTAATTTGAGAAGGGTCACAGTTGGTATCAGAGCCTATGTGTAACGGCCTAACTGTAATTCACCGTTATTTCTGATGTGGTTGCAGACGTGGCCGACAGCTCAGACGCTCGTGGGACCCGCAGTTAGGCTTGTGTGAGTATGGAGCTATGTAAATAGTAATTTTGTGTGCTGAATTGTTAATTTGCGATGTTTATATCAAAATAGTGTAATTGGCATCACAATGTGTGTTATTATATTTGATTTGATGTGCGAGACTGTGTAACGTATTCGCCTCGATATGAGTGTCGACACGGGTACCAGGTAGTTTAACCGAATTAACACTAGGTCGAGGAAAATAATACACACAAAATGAATAAAATTGGCTAAATAAAGAATATGGACTGCATATTTGGTGGTTAGGGACATGATATGACGCGTATGTCGCGGTTCAGGACTCAAAATCGGGCGTCGGAACACCCGAAAATGGACTTTTTGTGCTAAGAACAAGAGCAAGTGAGTTAATGGTGTCCCAACTGGAGTCATGAGAAGATGAGAAATGGGCCAAATAGAGGCCATTTGATGGCCTAGTGATGCACAAATGTGGGAGATCACATTAAGACTATAAAAAGTCATATTTGACTTTAGTTTCACCACCTTTTCTCTCTCCTCTCCATTTCATCCAAGAATTTCAGTGAATGCACAAAGGTTTGGTGATTTCTCTTGGAGATTTAAGGAGCTTGGAAGGGTGAAACATCAAAACCAAGGTGAGAATCACTTAAACCTCCACTTCCTCTATCTTTTGATCTTACTATTAGAGGTGTTGGTGATGTTTTTGGAGGTTGTTAAGTTGTTGTTGAGATAGGTTTCTAGTGCTTTGAAGTTGTATTGTTGGTGTTGTGGCTGTTGTTGGGTTGGTGGGGTTGTGGAAAACCCAAAAAATTTGCAGCTAGTTGCTGTCCAGAACGCGATTAGCGCGCTAATGACAATTAGCACGCTAATGTTCGTCTGTGGCTAAGAACGTATAACTGTTTGGGCATCTAGCGCGCTAATGCCCAGACCTAACGCGCTAATGGACCCCTGTTTTGACATAATTTGTGTGAAATGACTTAACACACATCCGAATGACTAAAAATCACCTATACATGGAAATAGGTCATTACGGCTATAATTTGGGATATCTGGGACTAGGCGGAGCCGGACCGAGGGTTAGTGACGGTACACATAGTGCGGTGTGAGGTGTGTAGTAATCCAACTAAAATTTCTTGAGTAGTCTTTACTTTTACGTTTTGAATTCAATTTATGTCTTTCATTACTCTATTCCTGGTATGTTATAATGGACGGACGTTGAGGCTCTCCCTTCGTGCCATTTCTGTGTGTACGTCAACTAGGCCATAGCACGTGTGCCATCTCGGTGAATAGGGCTACCCTAGAGAGTGGTGGGCATGTGTGGGTGCGTCGTAGGTTCCACGTCGACCACCTAGCGGATCCAGATAATGGCCTTGCTTGAGTGCTACTCGTCGGCAGTAGTCTGTTGGGAGTCCGAAGTATGGCGCTAGTGTGACCCTAAGGGCTAGGAACACACACTTTGCACTTTCAATATTACATATGCATGCGAAGAGCACAATTGCCTGTTTATATTTCCCACATGTTTATTTAATAGTTTTCTTTAAATTCCAGTATTTATTTTCAGTAATTTCCTTTGGAATACTCACTCTGGACTCGTCATCTGTCTTTTTGTGATGGCTTGATTGCAGATCCTAGCACGAGCCGGGGCAAGGGCAAGCTTGCTGAATACAGAGACGTTTAGCCAAGCTTGTACGTTTGTATACACTTATTTTGTTTTATTTTGGGATTCGGGATTTGTGAAAGACACTATGACTCTGTATTGTTGATATTTTGATACATTGAGGTACATATGATATATTGGTTTTCCACACTAGTTATCAGAGTTAATTGCATGACTTTGTTGTTATATATATTTTGTCATGCTAAAGACTTCTGCTGTGATTTATTTGGGTTTAACATGATCTTAACAGATGACTTGAGTTCAGTAGTACTTTAAACAATACATTGTTGTCATTTGAGGTTACTCATGATAGTATGGTGGATGAGTTGGCATGTGGGACACAGCTTGGCGTTGGTAGGCCAAGTTGTGGGCCTGCATTGGCCCTCGTGGCGGTCCATTTGGAAAATGGGTCGTTACACTATGTTTATAAAAACCTAAGTTACAGAACCTAAATTTATCAACATTAAGATTGTGTAAAATAGTCATTCCACAAGGTGATACCAAAGCTACAGTGTGTAGCCAAAGACTCAGCTTTTCCAATAAGTAATAAATAAAAATTGAAAATTATAAAAATAGAAATCTTAGTAGTGGAAAACCAAATGATCCTTGCCTAGAAACCATTAGTTGGGAAGTGAGAAAAAGTGTAACGACCCGTTACCTTAAGCTGGTGATTAGTACTAATCTGAGTCCTAATTAATTCGAGTTAGGCTCATGATTAAGTTTGGCGTACCTCGAATAGTGTGTGCGTGCGTTTGCATGATGTATAGTGTTTGTTTGAATTGTTAAATCAATTTATATATAGGTTGTTGTATAATAAGGAAATTATACACAAGACGATAAAACGGAAAATACCTAATAAACTATGGTTTACTGTGACACCAAGTGTGATGAGGGAGTCGTGGCAAGAGTGTGCACGTTCAAGGACACTTGTAGGCATGTCCGATGAGTTTATTGGTGAATAATACGCGATATATATATTTACATGTTTTTAAATATATAAATATATATTGGAAAATAAAAGAATATTGAAAATATATTGTTTATCATATCATCTCGAATGAAGCGTAAGTGCTTGATGTGTCAAATTTCATGTCACTTTAAGGAGTGTCACTTTAACGCATCAACCACGCGATCGGTCTCGAGATAGCACGACGCGTATCTCGAGAAAAATCATATATAAAAATTAAAATTCATTCTTATCCAATTCATTTCGATCAATCGAGGGTTTGAGAGGTTCGGTTTCGATTCGGATCGAAGGGAGATCGTTCTGGGAGCCGAATTCGATCAATTTAAGGAGCTTAAACGGATTAGAAGCTAGTGATCGTCACTTTGGTAAGTTTAGTTTTTTAGTTTGTTAAAGCTTGAATTCATGGTGATGATCAAAATGTGTTGAATTGAGGTTGTTGTTGATTTGAATGAGTTTATAACCTCATTAGAGGTTCTCCCGGATTGATTGGGAGTGTAATTGTTGAATTTGGAGGAGTTTGGGATTGAATTGAATCAGCAGAAGCGTGCTATTGTTGCAGGTCTAGTGCGCATAGCGCGCTAGGCTTTGGCCATAGCGCGTTATGCATAATGGGAGGATGAAATGACATGCAAGTAGTGTGCTACCCACACCTAGATTAGTACAGAACTGATTTGGAGTTGGTTGGTTTGTCAAGATACTTAGGGACTGGTCTAGGGATTCTAAATGTAGTATAATGAACTTATATTGATCCCAAATGATTGGTGATAGGTTGAGGAACACCAAGGAAATATGAGGTGATCAGAAAGTTAGGGAGTTTGGGAAATAGAGACTTAGACCGAGGTAAGTATGGATTCGCTTATTTATCAATATTATCTGGCTATTTAGTATATATAGTTCATATAATTGTTAGAATGAAATGGGGGATTATGTACACTGTGATGGATTTCAATAAATGGAAAACGGTGTGTAATGTGACCATGCTATAACTCTTAGTTTTGAGAATAGGTTTATAGGAGATGGGTTCCCTTCCTGGCTTATATATAACTCCCGCTAAATTCAATAGGTTGTATGGACTACATACACATTAGAGGGTTTGGGATAGAACCACTAGGCATTAGTGGATGGGCTAGAGAGCAAATCGACCAATATGTTGGTCTAGCAATCACATTAATGGCGTCAATGGGTAATCGACCCTAGTTTTATAAAATAAACGGGGATCACAGTGTAATAGTACAAATTACTTGCTTTGCATCTGATTATGTATTGAATCTATAGGCTTTCCATATTCTTGTTAGATATCATTGGAGCATGTTGTTATTGCATGGTATCCTTGAATATTATATGGAATGTTGATGATTAGTGTGAATCTCTACTTACTAAGCAAGTTGGAGTGCTCACCTCAATTAACATTACGGGTAGATCTGACGAGCGCTACGACTACATCATGGAGAAGTTATAGGAGTCTTGAACTTCTCTTCGTTGTAATGACTTTCTCTGGTCTTATATATTTGTATTAAATTAGTGTTTTGTACTATCACATGGGATGGGTGATTATATAACCGAGGTTTATTCCAATTTGTTTTAAATAATGTATATCTTATTTTGATTATCGAAAAGATTTTAAATTTTCGCTACGTATATGATTTGCTTTTTTCCTATAATCGATATACATTAGCTTATTAGGTGTAGGTGATAAGGCTGCTGGCTCTAGTTAAGTCTGGTAAGGGTAATCTGGGCTTATTTAGGGTTTCAGGCTGGGTATTGCCCTAATCAGGTTAGGGGATGCTACAGAAAGTGAGTTGGGGATGTCTTATATGTACATGTTAATTTTTTTATATGTATATATGCGTTATCTACATAGTAGGTGATTCGTGATCACTATCAACTTGTAGACACTGATGGCAGATTCACGTGATAGCGGGAATGAAGGTGCGAGTGGCAGCCATCCTTCTTTACTATCAGCAAATGACTTTCAAAGGCCATCTGATCGAGTAGCTGCTTAGTGGCAGTAGTTAGTGGAGTTCATCGGTATGATGACTGCATGTTTCGCTCCACCAGCACAGACACTAGTCCCTACTACTACGACTACATCAACATTACCAACAGCAGTGCCGGTAGTGCAGACTGTACCAATTATAATGGCTCCGGCCATAGAAACAATTTTTACACCGTCTTTTACACTTCCATCTTCTAGCTCGTCGGCAGATATTCAGTTGGTGATGGATTTCATCAGACTGAAGCCAGTTTACTTTGATGGTTAGCGAGATTTGAAAAGATCGAGAAGTGGGTTTTGTTTCAGGAGAAGTTACATAGATTCTTGAGGATTGAGGATAGACTCCGAGCTGAGATTTCATCATACACTCTACAGCGAAATGTCGATGTTTGGTGGCGTGCGATGATAGCTTCTAAGGGAGAGTTTGAGTGTTGGGATGCCTTCAAAAGGAAGCTTTATCAGCAGTACTTCCCACATCTAGTGATGAAGAGGTTGAGGAAGGAAATAATGAACCTGAGACAGGGATTTGACGAGTCAGTGATGTGCTATAGAGACTGATATGGCTATCGAGGCAATTCGTTGAAGATTTAGTGAGAGAGGATTTTGATGATGTGTACCATTTTGGAGATGTATTAAGACCAGATATTGAATTTTATGTGGTCAATTATGGGGCCAGGACATTAGGGGAGATTTACGAGCGTGCACTCTCTCATGAGACATATTATTTGGGTAGAGTTACCGATGGGGCACTATTAGTACCAGTGTTGACACCCGATCAGGTTGCGGAGTATGAGAGGAGGAGACAAAGGGGGAAAGGATCGAGGAGATGGGATAGAGGTTCCCAGGGTGTAGGGATATCTACAGCTGTTGTACCATATGTATCATCTCCTACGCATTTGCAGACCATTGTTGGTAGACCTCCCTTACCACCACCGGTTAAGCCTGCATTGCCAGCTCCTCCTCCTCCTCCTATTACTACTACTTTGCCAGCTCTACTAGCACCACCAATGCCACATCAGCAGCAGCAGGGTGGTAGAGGCTGAGGTAGAGGTAGGGGTAGAGGACGAGATAGTTTTAGACAAGTGCAAAGACATGCACAAGCCCAAGATCAGGTTCAGGTTCAGCGTAGACCATCACATGTTATAGGTGTGGTCAGGTATGACACGTGATTCAAGATTTTCTACAGCCAACAATCGTGATTCCACCATAGAGTCGAAAGGGTGTACATATGGTTGCACAACCTGATGCAGATGCCACACGGAGACTTATTGAGGGTATGGTTTCCATTTGTGGTAGACAGTTATATGTTTTGTTTGATTCAGGTTCTACAGTATCTTTCATTGTTGGTCGCATGTTAGGCATCTTAGGGTTGATACCGGTTAGAGTTGGCGTACATTTGATTTTAAGTACTACAGCCGGGGATAGAGTTTACCCTAATTGTCTTGTTGAGATATGTTCAGTACATATACGAGGAGTAGAGTTACCTGTAGACTTCAGGGTGCTCGAGTTTTAGACTTCGATACGTTGTTAGGGATGGATTGGCTAGCAGCGTATCACGCTCATATCGATCGTTTCAGTAAGACATTGATATTTGAGATCCCAGGGCGTCCGATGTTTACGTACAGTGGTAGTATATCGAGAGCCAAGGGCACTCGAGGTCGACTTGCGACCAATGGAGAGATGAAGACTCCGGTGTCGTTATACACCATAGTAGAGAGTCAGGGACCTAGACTTGCGGAGATATCGGTTGTGTGTGAGTTTCTGGACGCATTTCCGAAAGATTTACTTCATTTACAACCACCGAAAGAGATAGATTTCTTTATTGAGTTGGTACCAGGCACTGGATCGATTTCTATACCACCGTACTGCATGGCTCCACAAGAGTTGGAGGAGTTGATGAGTCAGTTGCAGGATTTGGGAGAGAAGGGATTCATCGCACCTTCTATGTCACCATGGGAAGCACCAGTCCTATTTGTGAAGAAGAAGGATGGTACTTTGAGACTGTATATTAATTATAGACAGTTGAACAGGGTCACAGTCAGAAACAAGTATCCTTTACCACTAATTGATGATTTATTTGATCAGCTGAGAGGAGCGCAATATTTCTCCAACATAGACCTGCGATCAGGTATCATTCGCTTAGGATCAGGGATGAGGATAGGTTCATGACAGTGTTTAGCACGAGATATGGACACAATCAGTTCACACTCATGCCATTTGGTTTGACTAATGCTCCTGCTATGTTTATAGATCTAATGCACCGGGTGATGAAACCATTTCTTGACCATTTCGTGATTGTTTTCATTGATGATATATTGATATACTCGAGGATTCAAGAGGATCACGAGCAGTACCTCAGGGAGACGTTGCAGACTTTGACGGAGCATAGACTTTAAGCCAAATTCAGTAAGTGTGAATTTTGGTTGTCAAAGGTCAAATTTTTGGGACATGTTATTGGAGCAGCATGCATAGC
Organism: Stephania cephalantha; assembly: GCA_039657325.1. NCBI lineage: Eukaryota > Viridiplantae > Streptophyta > Magnoliopsida > Ranunculales > Menispermaceae > Stephania > Stephania cephalantha. The sequence continues at coordinate 11,431,065 of CM077574.1, read as the reverse complement.
TGTACATCCAGCTAAGATTCAGGCTATTATGGATTGGCCAGCGCCGACGTCAATTACGAAGATCAAGAGTTTTCTGGGGTTAGTAGGATATTACTGAAGGTTTGTGATAGAGAAAATTGCTCCACCGATGACATGATTAACCTAGAAAGACGTCAGGTTTCATTGGTCTGAGGAATGCGAGGAGGCATTTACTCAATTGAAGAGATTGTTGACTACTACACCAATGTTGATATTGCCAAAGGCTGAGTAGGGGTTCCTGGTATACATAGATGTTTCCCATATGGATTTAAGTTGTGTGTTGATGTAGGATAGAGGCACGGTGGCCTATGCATCAAGACAGCCGAAGATACATGAGAAGAACTATCCAACTCATGACTTAGAGTTAGCAGTGGTAGTGTTTGCTTTGAAGATATGGAGATATCATGTGTATGAATAGAGGTTCACACTCTATATTGATTATAAGAGTTTGAAATACCTATTTACACAGAAAGAGCTGAACATGAGACAACACCGATTGTTGGAATTTCGAAAGACTATGACTTTTCTCTAGAATATCATTCAGGAAAAACTAATGTAGTTGTAGATGCACTGAGTAGAATACCGACGAGAGACGGCGAGATTATTAGATGTCATATGACATACGAGTATGGACTACTCGAGGCAACGACAATGATGACTCGGTCAGATATTCCTACCGACACTCGGGTGATGATTTGTGCACAGATGAGGCTTCAGACAGTGTCTACTCAGAGAGTGTGAAAGGTTCAGATAGCCGACATTCTACACTCGAGATTTAGTGGGTTAGCCCAGAGTAAGGATTGTACTGACTAGACTAAGACAGCGGATCAGTGTCTCAGATTTAGAGGCAGATTGTGGATACCGGCAGAGGTAGAGCTGAGAGATGATATTCTTAAGGAATCACACAGTTCCCGGTTCACTGTCCATCTAGGTAGGACCAGAATGTACCATGACATGAAGAGACATTTTTGGTGGCCTGGGATGAAAGGGGACATATCGGAGTTTATCAAGAACTATGGGATCTGCTAACATGTGAAGGCATATCATCATAGACCTAGATGATTGTTGCAGCCGCTTCCCATTCCAATATGGAAGTGGGAAGATATTGCCATGGACTTTGTTAGAAGATTGCCGAGGACTGTCCGTCGACACGATTCCATCTTGGGTGATTGTAGACAGATTGACGAAATCTACACATTTCATACCAGTTGCAGCTGATTACACATTTATCCAGTTGAATGTATTATTCGAGAGAGAGATTATTAGGCTGCATGGGGTACCATTGACTATTAAGTCAGATAGAGATGTTATGTATACGTCCAGGATGTGGCAGAGTATGCAGGAGCAGTATGGTACGCGCCTACAGTTTAGCACAACTTTTCACCCTCAGACTGATGGGCAGACTGAGAGGTTAATTTAGACTCTCGAGGATATGCTAAGGGCTTGTGTACTTGAGTTTGGCGGATCTTGGGAGGAGTACCTACCATCGTGTGAGTTTGCATACAACAACAGTTATCAGACTAGCATTAAGATGGCACCATTTGAGGCATTATATGGCAGACCATGTCGATCACCATCTTGTTGAGCTGAACCAAAGGACCAGGACATTATAGGGTCTGAAATTGTTGTCGATTACACAGAGAAGGTGACAAAATCGCCATAGGCTTAAAGGAGCCTAGGAGAGGCAAAAGAAGTATGCAGACGGGTATCGCAGCGATCTCACATATGACAAATGAGCTTTAATGTATCTAACGGTTTCTCCTCGTAAGGGTCTTCATAGATTTGGTTTGAAAGGAAAGTTAGCACCGAGATTTATCGGGCCTTTCAAGATTAAGAAACGGGTCAGAAAAGTTGCTTATGAGCTAGATTTACCTCTACAGATGTCGGGGATTCATCCAGTGTTTCATATTTCTATTCTTCGACTAGCCAAGTCGAAGGCAGGCGAGAGACCGACAGTGGATTTGAGTAAGATTGACTTGAGTGAAGATATATCATATGAAGAGCAATTTGTACAAATCCTAGACATGAGGGTACAACAGTTAAGAGGCAAGTCTATCTCGAAAGTGTTAGTCAAGTGGCGGTTTTATGGAGACTCGGAACTCACTTGGGAACGGAAAGACTATATGCGCAATAGGTTTTTGTACCTTTTCGAGTCATGTATAATTTTAGGTTAATTTTAATTTTGAGGACAAAATTTCCATTAGTTGGGAAGAATTGTCACGACCCAAATCTCTAATTTATGTTTAATTTGTTAATCAAGATCAAATGACCCGTGACGTGAGATACGTGTCATTACCGAGGCTAAGTGGCTGAGGTAAATGTTATATTTGTGGTGATATGTGCTTAGTGTATTGTATATGTGTAGACCACTAAGTCGCACTTACATGTTGATAGGTGTCGAGACATGAGTATGGACTCATCTTGATATGCGTGCCTACATGGTTACGAGGTAAAGAGTGATAAGGTAAGTTGGTGTAAGCTTTATGTTGGTTTTATAAGTGAATTAAATGGGCTATGGTTGATTTGGTATTAAAATACCAAAGTTAGTAAGTTAAAACATAAGCCACTTGATATGTCTCGAGATATGAGTTGACATGCTTCAACATTAATTGACTTATTGTTTGGTGTCACTTAAGCATGAACTAGTGGGACATGTGTGAGTAGGAGGTCTACTAGTTAAGTCTCGAGATAGGTGTGCACTATATGATCAAGGGCTATCATTCAACCATATCCAATTCATATATATAAAGCATTTGATCAACTCAAGCACATCACACTCTCTCATTTCGATTTCTTCATTGAGAAGAAAAGTTGCTGAAGAAGGAAGAGCTGCTGGAGAAGGTGAAGATCAGCAAAACCAGTGGAATTGGTGAAGGAGAGCCAAGTTCAGCTAGTACTCATCAAGATAGGTAACTTCTTGACTCCATTAACATAGCTTAATTCCACGAATTCATGTATTTGATGTTATGGGTTGTTGTTTTATGTTGTGAATGGTGTCTTGGAACTCTAGAGGTGTGTACGAGGGTTCCTAAGGCATCAGCATAGCCTATGTATTGAGAAAACTCAAAATCTTGATTGCAGAATTCTCGGTTCTGCAACACATAGCGCGTTATGCACGATAGGTGGCGCGTTATGTTGGTCATTAGCGCGCTACACAAGGTCATTAGCGCGCTACATGCTATGGCAGCATAAAAATCTGCATGTCTCAAGAAGTCCTTAAACACTACAAAAGAGTCTAATATGGTAAGTAAAGGTCCAAGCCACTAAAAAACATATGATTTGATGTCAAAATTTTAGGAAAGTATTTCGGAGATTCAAATACGAGTTTCGAGGCGTTGGGAGGCCGAAGTAGTATAGGGGATTTCGTGTATGTAAGTAAACTGATTGAGATATTTCTTTACATTTCATTCCTATTCATATGTTCATTTCCAGTCATTTGGACTGAATTGCCTTTGTACTTCATGTGTCATGACTTGTTTCATGGCATAGTTTATTGATAAAATGATTTCATTGACTCCAATTCATGTGTTATGTCATTATTGACTATTATTACTAGTGGTCGGTGAAATAGTATGCTATTAGGTAGTTTTTACATAGTGTTGTGAATCTATATCCTTTGTGCATTAGTTATGCAATTATATCTGTTGGATTCCGATACCGTGTTGTTCTTGAATATAAAATTGTTTCTTGTATCTAGGGTCATTTTATGATAGAAATCTGGCTGACATACGGGGTCACTAGACTTTCCAGGGTGATCGGGATTTCTCTACTATCTTGTGCAGCACACGGGGTATTGGACTCGTGGTTGTTGACAAGCATAACTTGGGTGACTTCACGAGTTGTAAGACTCGGGGTTATTGGCATGTATATATCCCAGTGACTAACATTTGAGATAATTATAAATGCGTATTGTACTGTGTAAGTACGACCTTCATAGAGATGTAGAGCACAACTCCATCCTCATATAGTGGAAAGGCTGATGTGATGAAGATAGTGGTCGATCGGCCCTAGATCATTACTACTTAGCCTAGTGTCAGTTTCATTTTGTTTAACTAAACTATCTTTTTGCATGATATTCTTTCAGCATAGTTGTTGTTGTTATTATGCTTTTTGATACTTGTTGCATAATTGGGAATGTGAACAAATGTCTCTCAGTTTTAATCCCTATTTTCAACTCACCGTCTAGTTTGTGACGGTAGGTGCAGATCCATCAAGTAGTAGGCTAGGCAAAGAGAAGATCGGTGACTACCTCTGAGCCGGAGGAATACTGCTACACCAGATTTTGTAGGTTTGGTTTTTTATGTATTATTTTTATATGTATATGGTATACTTTTGGGGTTATATATTATGGGTTGAGTGAGTAGTACCTTGACCAGACACATGATGTTATATATCGCTGTTTCATTATATATATGCATGTGATCTTTATTTCCTGGTTTTTCCACAAAGGTTAGGCTACATATTATAAGCTTCCGATAGTTAATTAGTTAGGACTTCCGCTGAATAACTTTTAAGTTAGTAAATTTTAATTAACTTTGATTTATGAATCTACATAGGATATGTTTATGTTTATATCTATTTGGAAACTAATAAAAAGTTGGTAAGTAATAAGATTGTTGAAAAAGCTGACTAATTCCTTGTTAAGTCCTATATGGTGAGATTAGGGCTTAATAACGGGATTAGGCCGGGCGATGCCCTAATTTGAGAAGGGGTCGTCACACTCAACAATAAACTCCGGTCTATTGGCCCGCCGGGTAAATGAGCGAGATGGTTTTCTTCTTGCTCTTTTTCATTTGTTGTGGGTCGGGTGCCACCCCCACCTCGAGTCCCTCGCCCACCTCGGCCGCCTCGAGTGCCTCGTGTGGCTTATGTCCCTCGATTGCCTCCACCACTGCTACTACCACCCGCATGATCTTGACAAAATAAGCATAAAATCACAATTGCCAGAAAATTAATCAACAAATATCTAACCAAGTAAAAACTAAGTAACTAATGCAACAAATGCAGATAAATTAAAACGAACCTTCTTTTATTTCTTCATTCCCAAGTGAGTCCTCAGAAGACTCGGAGGCTTCACTTTCACTTCCACCGCGAGCAATCATCAAATCCCTTTCTCGATGCTCGGCAACGTGTGAACCCTCATCTTGCAAAACACCCTTCCGAGCACATGTACTCGTCGCTGGTGCATTAACCTTCATTTCAATCTTTTGTTTCTCATTCCGGTAAGATGCAGTGTGGGGTCGCCGACCACCACGACCGCGGGCACCTCTTAACGACACATTACCGCTCTCCTCCCTAGCCACAACTGCCTCAGAACGAGCCATATCTTAAAGGAAAATGAAAAAAAAACTAATTTCAAACTAATATAAATGAAACAATGTGTGAAAAGTATGTCTCAGTTGAACAAGTTCGAGAACAAAAATTATGTCTTAGTACCATGTCAACGAGACAGCCAAACAAATCTCGGTAGCCTACTAACGAAACAACACATACAGGTCTCAGTTAAGTACAAACGAGACAAATATAATTAAAATTCATCTTTAAATCTCGGTAAGATATAATTGAGGCTGTCGAATTGTCTCGTTTACTAATAACCGAGAAAAATAAGTCTAGTCTCAGTGTATATCAATCGAAACCTACCTTCTCCCAAATATAAATTATAAAATAGTTCGTTCATATGAAATCAAGACTCATAGTATAGTCTCAGCATTATAGAATTGATACTAATGTTATGCATTTTTTAAAAACTTATGTATATCGGCCACTAATGGCCGATAATGTCCCATAAGTTACTGCCGTGTGTGATCGAAAATCACTGGTTTCTAGATTCGAAACTCGTGAATGAAGAACACGCAATACGAAGACCAAAAATCAAGTAACCTAACCCATTTGTTTTCAAATCGACTAAGAACATACCTTATGTCATTAAAATTGACTCCCCGCAAGATCGAATCCAAAAACACGAACCCTAAGTTTGTCGAATCCTCCAAAAAAATGAAGTTGAAACCAAAGAGCTAGGCGAAACCTAATGAGATAGTGAAAAGTAAGGAGGTCAAGAGCATCTAAAGTGAATAGAGAGTGAGGACATGTGAGGGTTTTGGATATTTGGTGGGGTGCTTATCTTCAAGGAGCAAATAAAGGGGATGGGGTTCCTTGATCGTAGGGTTTGAAGGAGAGGGGTAGTGTGCTCATTTTGGGTAGGATATTTCTAGAATTTCACCTCTTTTTTTTGGGTGCCTTCGATAAAGCACTTGGTGCCCTTAATAACAGCGTGCCTTTGTAAATTGGTGGGGTGCCCATAACGACCCTCTTTTTCTTTAAAGAATACAGGAAAGGCATGCGCAAGCGGCCGATTTTTGGAGTGTATGCATCTCAAGATGCATCAAACGGACTTATTCAAGCACATGTGGTGTCGTGTCGTTTGTTAGTATATTTCTTGTGTTTTAATAGCAAGGTCCAAATAAAAAGGAAAATGCCCGCGTGTACCTATTTGGCGGCCCTTGATTTTTTTCGTGCATGAAACCTGAAGCACATCGAATAGATGAGGACAAGTGCAAATCGCTTGTTCGTGTGTTTCTTTGCAATAACATTATCTATTTTTTTACTTTCGGTGTCACCTCAAATTCTCAATCTTGACTAAAGTTCAACCCTAAGCCCCTAAAGATTGTTGCGAGCTCTACTTTTATAGAACTGAGAAGGTTATTCTTTTGGCATTGGAGAATGCTATAGTGACCCATACTGGGCACCATTTTGTGCACCGAGGCAGTGGGTCCCACCGACTGTCGAGTTGTCAATTTGACAGACTGACTTTCTGTCAGGGTGGAAAAAAACGATTTTCAAGTTTTTTGAAAAAAAAAAAAAGCAATACAATTGGTTTGACAAATTGTCAACCCTGACCGACTTTTTTGCTTTGTAATGTAGCTGAAAATTTGAATTTTCCTCTAAAAGTTTCAAGCTCTAAATCTCTTCATTTAAAGCAAAAGAAAGGGCAAGCACCCCTGGTCTTTTTTTCGCAAAGCTCTTGATTGGGGTTGATCAATTTTTTTGGGGCTCACCGACATAGCCGGAACAACGAGCTGGTTCGTCCTCGTATAGAAGAACTAACTGGTTCGAACAAAATGGAGCAAAAAAAGAAGGCAAGAAGAAAAATGAGAAACAAGGGTGTATGACTGGTTCGTCCTCGTCTGGAAATGAAGCACGTAATTAAAGGTACAGTCAAAACAACTAACTTGTTCGTCCTCGGCTGGTTTGACATTGGGAGAGCAAATATTCTCATTTCTTTCAAGGCGTGATAAAGGGACCACTCTCATACTCTTGTTTGTTTCTTGTGAGTGATTAATGGAATATTTTCTTGTTTTCATTGTTTTGTTTATTTCATGAAGGAAATTATGGATTTTGTTATTTGTGGCAGTTAAGATTCCTTAGGGCTTAACATGTTTTGTTGGCTGAACTCATTTTTTTTACTGGCATGGATGGAAAATGTTTTGTCCTTACATTTTTAGGGATTAGCATGTTTTTTTGGTTGAACTATTTTTACTCGGATAGTCATTGATTTGTCGTTACATTTTTAGGGATTAGTATGTTTTGTTGGTTAAACTCATTATTTTTACTAGGATAGTCATCGACCCACCCTGAAAATTTTTAAGGATTAATATGTTTTGCTAGCTGAACTAATTTTTGACTGTTACTCATTGATTTGCTCTTTTATTTAAGGATTGGATTCCATTAGGCAAAACTAAGAAACACTTTTTTGGGGTGTGACAGATCCCATATTACACATGGACCACTGATTGCAATTGCACTTATTATGTCGGTAATACGATGGTGCCCTTATTTGATTTGAACGAGCCTGTTGAGTCGGTAGTTAATTTGGTATCCGATGATGGCATTGAATCAGCTGATGCAAATGGTCAAGTTTAGGAGGGGATGAAATTGTTAGCACTGATAGTGTTGACGATGATGTAATTGAGGGTTGTGATGAACTGAAGGCCTCTGAGTTACGCATGGTGTTTGATAGTCACAAAAATGTTAAAAAAATTTTCAGGAGTATGCAAAAAAACTAGATTTGGAATGAAAGTCGATCAACGGATAAGAAAAATGGAGTTGTTTAGAAGTACGTGTTCATATGTTGTAAACAATGTTTCAAAAAAAGCCAAGGAGGTATACCAAAGAGGAGGGCTTAGTGCAAGGCGTGGTTGTCGTTCCCAAGTGAATGCTAGATTATTTACAGACTGTAAGTGGTACCTGACCAAGGTTTATTTGGAGCATAATCATCGGTCAGCAGCCTATAGAAGTCCAGATTTTATCGTTGCAATAAGTTCATTTCAATTGCAGCTAAAAAGAGATTTGATTTAACATGTGTGTTGGGATTCCACCTTGTAAGTAACTCTTACATAACAGAGTTCGTCCGTGTAGGAAGGATTGATAAAAATGACATTCAATAAGAAAGACTTACAAAACCACATTGAGTCTACACGACTCAGGCTTGAATGTGGGGGCGCGAAGGCAATTGTGCAACAATTTTAGAAGAAACAAAAACATAATCCCAACTTCTTCCACCTAATGGCCTTAAGTGAGTATAATGAGTGAGACGTGTTTTAAGCCAACAATAGGGCTAGATCAGCTTATAAGTACTTCGGGGATGTGGTGTCCTTTAATACAACGTACCAACAAGTACGGCATGCCATTTACTCCCTTTATCGACGTGAACCATCACAATCAATATGTTTTGTTGGGTTGTGCTTTACTGGGTGATAAGACGGAGGGAAGCTACAAGTGGCTTTTCAGTACATGGCTTGATTGTATGGGGAAGGAGCCGCAAGCCATCATTGCCGATTAATGCCCCTCTATTGGGTATAGTGTATTGAAAGTATTCCCTAATGTACGACACAAGTTGTGTATGTAGCACATAATGAAGAAGATGCCTGAGAAAATAGGCGGTCATTATGACCGAGAACGTATTATCTCAAGGTTAAAACGGGTTGTTTACAACTCCATTACTGCATATGAATTTGATGCTGAATGGCCTAAATTGTTCACAGATTTGTCTCTCGGTGAGAAATTTAGTACTTGGTTGAAGGATTTGCATGCCATTAGATAGAAATGGGTTCCAGCGTACATGAGTTGTAACTTTTGGGCAAGGATGCCGAGGACTCAGAGGGGCGAGGGAATGAATCATTATTTTGACATATATCATAACATGAAAACCTCTCTTTAACAATTCATTGGTCAATATGAAACGACATTAGAAAAGAAGTGGGAGAGCGCGACGAATGAAGACTTTAAATCATTTCACAAAAAGCGTCCCTCGAATTGCAAATAACCACGCGAGCATCAAATGGTAAAAATATACACAAACACCATATTCGAGCTTTTCCAAGATGAAGTGTTGTTGGGGTTAGACTGCAAGGCAATAATTGTCACCATCAACGAATGATACATATACTACGACGTGCAACAGATAATAAACATACGCGATGATGAGAGTGTGATCACAAAGACTTTCAATGTCATTTATGAGGTGGCCATTGAGTCAGTACTTTGTGTATGCCGATCATTTGAGTTTAGAGGGATACTTTGTTGTCATGCGTTTTATGTGTTCTGTGACCGGGATTCCATGTATATCCCACCGCAGTACATGGATCGTTGGAGGAAATACTTTACACATGCATATGAAAAAGAGCTACGCATAGAGGAGTTGGATGCTAGTGCGACGACCGTTCTTGAACGATATAAAGTTATTGTTACTCGGTGCACTCGAGTTGCTGATTTTGGAGCCCAAATAGCGGCAAGGTTTAAGCTTGTCCTTGAGACCTTAGATAAGTTGAAAGGGCTACTTCTTGACATGCCAGATCGGGAGCCGTGCCACGACCCGAATTTCTAATCGCGTTTTAATCCTTAATTAGGATCACCAACCCATGACATGGGACCCACATCGTGATATGCACACTGACTGAGGCATGTGGCCGAGGTATATTTTATATTTGTGTGATGATTTCTGATGTATTGTATATGTGTAGACTACTAAGTCACATCTACTTGTTATTTATAGGTATCGATACGTGGGCGAGGACACGCCTCAAAATGCGTAATATGGTAAGCTAACATTAAGTTAATGTAGCTTAATTAGTTGAATTTGATGTGGCTATAGTTGATTTATATTAAATGTAGCCTAAGTTAGTTAAATAAAACATTAGTCATTTGATGTTTCTCGAGATATGTTTAGACACCTCAAGAGATTAATTGAGTTACAAATTGTGTCATTAAAGATGAGTTAGTGGAATGTGAATCAAAATGAAAGCCATTATAAAAGATCAAATGAGAATGACATAAGCATCATCTAAAATGATTAATATATCTCCCAAAAAAAGTTTGCAACAAAATATATTTTCAATCATAAAAACAAAAAACAAGATCAGTTGGTCACATAATTATCATTAATATTTCTCAAAATTAGTTGGCTGAGTCCCATTTGGGACTCCATCGGGAGTGCACATTCATCTGCTTCCATCACTTGTTGAGAATTAATTGCATTGTGTTCCATATCCATATCGATAATGGACTTGAAATTGGGCTTCACATCTTTTTAGACACCTTCCCCTGCCATTTTCAAATATGTACGAACTTCATAATACAAACTACTAATTTGGTTATAAAATCATAAATAAAATTATAAAAATTATGTTACTACCTTCTTAGACACTCTGACTGTCTTATTTGCCTTCGTGGTTGATTTCTTTCTGATGCTCCTTTTTTGAAATGACAATGAAAAATCTTGGTATTCCATTAGAGGTTGATCCTCATCGATGTCCATCACCTGTTGGGAAGACTTATCTTTGTCTTTTTATCGGTCGATGCCTTGAACCTACCACGAGGTCTTCCCTTTCTTTTCGACTTGCTCGCCTCTTTAATTGTGTCATTAGTATTACTCATCACTGTGAATGAGGTCCTGTAGATTTTTCGGGACCCGGCTCCCGATCTGGCATGTCAAGAAGTAGCCCTTTCAATTTATCCATGGTCTCAAATATAAGCTTAAACCTTGCTATTGATTGGGCTTCAAAGTCAGCAACTCGAGTGCACCTAGTAACAATAACGTCATATCGTTCAAGAACGATTGTCGAACTAACATCTAACCCCTCTATATGTAGCTTCTTTTCATATGTGCGCGTGAAGTATTTCCTCTAACGATCCATGATGTACTGCGATGGGATGTACATGATATCCCGGTTATGGAATACACAAAGCGCATGACAACAAAGAATCCCTCTAAACTCAAATGATTGGCATACACAAAGTACTGATTGGGTGGCCACCTCATAAATGATATTGAAAGTTTTGTGATCACACTCTCATCATCGTGTATGTCTATTATCTCTTGCACGTAGTAGTATATGTATCTTTCGTCACTGGTGACAATTATTACCGTGTAGTCTAACCCCAACAACACTTCATCTTGGAAAACCTCGAATATGGCGTCCGTGTATATTTTTAGCATTTGATGCTCGCATAGTTGTTTGCAATTCAAGGGACGCTTTTTGTGAAATGATTAAAAGTCTTCATTTGTCTCGCTATCCTACCTATTCTCTAATGTCATTTCATATTGAACAATGAATTGTTTAAGAGAGGTATTCGTGTTAAGATATCCGTCAAAATAATGATTCATCCCATCGCTCCTCTGAGTCGTCGACATCCTAGCCCAAAAGTTACAGTTTACGCATGCTGGAACTCATTTCTGTCTAATGGAGTACAAGTCATTTAACCAAGTATCGGATTTCTCACCGAGGGAGAAGTCCGTGAACAATTTAAGTCATTCAACTTCAAATTCATATACAATAATGGAGTTGTAAACAACCTGTTTTAACCTTGAAATAATATGTTCCCGATCATGATGACCGCCTATCTTCTCAAGCACCTTCTTCATTATGTGCCACATACACAACCTGTGCACATTAGGGAATACTTTCACTACAACATGCTCAATAGAGGGGCATTGATCCTTAATGATGGCTTGAGGCTCCTTCTCCATACAATCAAGCCATGTACTGAAAAGCCACTTGTAGTTTTCCTTCGTCTCATCACCCAGTAAAGCACAACCCAACAAAATAGATTGATTATGATGGTTCATGCCGATGAAGGGAGTGAATGGCATGTTGTACCTGTTGGTTGGGTACGTTGTTTCAAAAGACACCACATCCCTGAAGTACTGATAAGATGATCTAGCCTTGTTGTCGACCCAAAACACGTCTCAGCTCATTATGCTCACCTAAAGCCATTAAGTAGAAGAAGTTGGTATTCTGTTTTTGCTTCTTCTGAAAATGTTGCACAATTGCCTCTGCATCCCCATATTCAAGCTTGAGTCGTTGTACAGACTCAATGTGGTTTCGTGAATCTTTCTCATTGAATGTCATTTTATCGATTCCTCCTACACGGACAGACTCTGCTACGTAAGACTTACAAGGTGGAATCCCAGCACACGCATTAAATTCCAATATCTTTTTAGCTGCAATTGAAATGAACTTATTGCAATGATAAAATTTGGACTTCGATGGGCTGCTGACCGAATGATTATGTTCCAAATAAACCTTGGTGAGGTGCCACTTGCAGTCTAAAAATAATTTAGCGTTCACTTGGGTACGACAACCACACCTGGCACTAAAGCCTCCTTTTTGGTATACCCCTTGGTTTTTTCGAAGACTTGCTTACAACATGTGAACACGTACTTCTAAACAACTCTATCTTTCTTATCTGTTGATCGAACTTTTATTCCAAATCTAGTCCTTTTTGCTAGTCCTGAAATGCCTTTTTAACATCTTTGAGACTATCAAACACCATGCCTCACTCAAGGGCCTCCAATTCGTCACAACCCTCAATTACATCATTGTCAACACTATATGCCATTAGCTTCATCCCCCTCCTCAACTTGACCATTTGCATCAGCTGATTCAATGCCATCAACAAATACCAAATCAACTACCGATTCCACATGCTCGTTCAAATCAAATAAGGGCACCGTCGTATTACCTACAAAATAAGTGCAGTTGCAATCAGTAGTCCATGTGTAATATGGGGTCTGTCACGCCCCCAACCAAAGGGTTCTTAGTTTTGCTTAATGGAATCCAATCCTTAAATGAAAAGGAAATCAATGAGAGCCAGTCAAAAATTAGTTCAGCCAGCAAAACATGCTAATCCCTATAAATCTCAGGGTGGGTCAATGATTATCCTAGTAAAAAAAATGAGTACAACCAACAAAACATGCTAATTACTAAAAATGTAACGACAAATCAATGACTATCTCAAAAAAAAATAGTTCAACCAACAAAACATGCTAAACCCTAAAAATGTAAGGACAAATCATTTTCCATCCATGCTAGTAAAAAAATGAGTTCAACCAACAAAACATGTTAAGCACTAAGGAAACTTAACTGCCACTAACAACAAAACCCAAAATTCCCTTCATGAAACAAACAAAACAATGAAAACAAGAACAAATTTCATTAATCACTCACAAAAATAGAGAAGAGTGTGAGGGTTGTCCCTTTATCATGCCTTGAAATAAATGAGAATCTTTGCTCTCCCAATGTCAAACCAGCCGATGACGAACCGGTCAGTTGTTCCGACTATACCTTCAATTACTTGCCTCATTTCAAAACGAGGACGAACCAGTCGCACACCCCTGCCAATCGCACACCCATGTTTCTCATTTGTCTTCTCGCCTCCCTTTCTACTCTCTTTTGTTCGAACTAGTCAGTTCTTCCATACGAGGATGAACCAGCCCGTTGTTCCGGTCATGTCAGTGAGCCCTAGAAAAATCGATTAACCCCAATCAGGAACTTCGTGTAAAAGACGACCAGGGTTGCTTGCCCTTTCTTTTGCTCCAAATGAGGGGATTTAGGGCTTGAAATTTTTAGAGGAAAATTCAAATTTTCAGCTACAGTACAAAGCAAAAAAGTCGGTGAAGGGCTGGCAATTTGTCAAACCAATTGTATTACTTTTCATTTTTTTTCCAAAAAACATGAAAATCATTTTATCTCCCACCCTGACAGAAAGTCAATCTGTCAAACATACATCCTAACAATCGGTGCGACCCATTGTCTTGGTGCACAAAACTGTAACAGTGCCCATTCGGGTCACTATAGCATTATCCTAAACATTTTGAGGTCCACTATGGGCACCCCACCAATTCATGAAGGCACCCATAATTTTTGTCAATTCCCAATCTAAAATGTAAAAGACTATTTTGCCCCTTCATATATACTCACCCAAACCCCACAAACCATTTCCAACTCCAAACTGGGGCACCCCACCACCTTGAGGAACAAGTGAACCATAAAGCCACAATTGTGTTTGCCGAGCGTTTATCGATTCTTGCGGCTTGACATCATCCAACAGCGAGGTAACAATGTTTGACAACCATATGATGCTTCGATGGAACTGTAAATTTGATTAAAAACTGTGAAATTGATGAATTGTTTGTCAACGTAGGGTTTGGTAAATTCGACCAATCCGAAGTTGTTTACACTGTAAAATGGAAGATTGTACTGCTATGGTGCAAGAGGAGGTTGAACTTGAGGTAATTTTTGAAATTTAATGTGTTTTTTATGTGGTTTATCAAATTTTCAGTCGATGTGCGCGATTGATTCGGCCTCCCAAGACCGAGATGTATGGAAACGTCTCGGTCAGCAAGCACCGAGAAGTCTACGTAGTTCACGTAATGGTGTGAACGATACATAGTGGCAGTGTCGGTATGGAACGACCGAGACTATGAAGTAGTTCTCGGTCGGACATGAACGAAACTCTGTTTATAGTATCGGACCTGTACAACCAAAAACTTGTGTTTTTGGATTTTTTTGGTGATTGTGTTGTACATTTTGGTTGATCATAATGTTACAATGTTTGTATTGCAGGTAATGCAACGAGGTTCATACAACAGCAACATACTATCCAAAAATTGCAACGAGGTGTCGGATCTGAATGATCGAGACACTACCTTTTCCAAAAATTGTTATGTTAACTAAACCGAAATAAGAAATACATGACCAGGTTCATACAACAGCAACATACTATCCAACATTCTGCATATAAACTATAAAAAAATGACAAGTTTCAAGCAACATTCATCATATTATCCAAACTGTCATCCAACATTCATAAAAATATCCAAACTGTAATCCAACATTCGTCAAGTTTTTCAACTATAAAAAATGACAAGTTTCAAGCAACATTCATCAAACACTCATTGCTTTGGTTTCTTCAAATTTTTCCTTTGGTACTCCTTGTCAAGCATTCTCTTCGGAGAGCGAGCATGGACCGAGGCGGGCGGAGCATTAGTCGGGGTGGAGTGGGTAGAAGTGCTACCATGTTGGGACTGCCTAGGGCCTGCTTTGGTAGGGGCGGATGTGGCGGTTGTGCCGGTTGCGGTGGCCGGAGTGGTAGTAGTGGTGGTGGTGGGACCGATACTCATTCCCGAAAGGAAATTGACGATATCACTCGCCATTTTCCTCGCAGACTCAAGCGTACACAACTCCGGCGGGAGGTCCATCCATCGTAATGCCGCGTCCAACGCACGCCTATTACGCTGATGAAAATAATCGGGTTAGTGTTAATGTAAAACATATCGGGATTTCAACAAATGGCACGTGGGCATGCAAAATACGTATAACACATTCTATACCTCCAATAGCTCATTGTCAGCGATGGTTGTGGCGACCATGTCTTCGTCCTCATGGCTCGGATTAGTGATCACAGGATGAGACACTTTGAGGAACCAAGGTAGGTAGTCCGGTGTAGCCAAAAACTCGAACTCTGCCTTGTCACCACGAACTTCGGGAGCCAACAAATGGTTCCGCCAACGCTCCCAATTGTCTTGCTGGAACCCATACTTGACTGAGTATTTGTTCGCAGATGGGCCTCGATGTGCTTCCAAAGGGCGGTACGGAGGATCTGGTATAGATTGCACGTGGCCAAACTGTCTCAGAATCCTCTCCGGATGGTAGGGCTCCACCACATCCATGTACTTACGCGTCTCACTGTAAAAGGCCATCGCGTGCACAGCTCCATTATCCCTGTAATTCACATATGGGTCCCAAGTGACCTAATCAAAATGCAACAACCATTGTTAGTAACCAAACACTAGATGCAACATTCATCAAAGGATTTGGATAACTATCTCACCTCACTTGGGCGCAACCTGTCCAACGTTCTCCTAATGGACCCGACCTTGTCAATATTCATCACGGTCTCGTGCTTTTGAATCCATCTGCAGACAAGAGGTTGCACATAGTCCATGTATTTCGCATTGGGTGTAGCGAGACCAAGTTTGAAATGGTCGTACACCCATCCCTACAAATACATACAACGTTAGTTAGTCCTGAAATGCAAAAATTACTAATAATTATACCAAAAACAATGTAAGTATATTTTATAATAAACCTCAAGTAATGTGAAGTATCCAGCAATCTGAGACACTTGTACTCTGGTGGCAGACCCCAAGTGTCGGTACAAGTAGGCCAATGCACCTGCACCCCATGCGTACTTTCCCACGTCGTCCAAGTCTTCAAGAAGCTTCAACAACGCGATAGACACCCGAGATCAACTCTTATCGGCAAACAGGGTGCAAGATAGAAGATACAACGGCTACGCTCGGGCTGTGCATTCCACATAAGGATAATTTGTGTTCCTCGAACCAGCTTTGGGGCACCATCGACTCTTCAACCAACATTTGCGCACTGTGAGCCCCTTGTTGATATTCACCTCCTCCTCAGCCTCTTCAACGCTAACCCCAAGTAGTTTCGACACCATCTTAATAGCGTCCGAGCGAGATTCCTCCGTGTACCTCGCAAAGTTCTCAACTGCCACGACTTTGCCCGTCACAGGAATCTTCAGGAGGAAGCTCACATCCTCCAAGGAGATAGACATTTCACCAAATGGTAAGTGAAATGTGTTCGTCTCCGCCGCCACCGCTACACAAATGCAGAGATAACCTCCTTGTTGGCCTTGCGGTATGAACAGTCTATCAGCGTATTCAACCCAGAACGCTAAATAATCCTCTGAAGGCCCTCCGTGTCAGGGTGGCACAACTGTAAATCACATTCTTGGATCTGAGCTCCGTGATTGATACACTTGAGTACCAGACGCTCCTGCAACAAAAAAGAAATCTCGTCATCTTTGTGAAAACCCTAAGTTTTTAATAACTCCGTTCAATGAAATTTTAAATACTTCATTGCTCCAAATCGCTAATGCAACATGATCCTTAAAGCTCTTCAACAACGCACCGTCCAAAGGACCACCGGGGAAAGGAGCACGCATTTCTACAGGCCCTTGTGGCTCTCCTTCATTATGGCCACCTCCACCACTACTACTCCCGCCCACATTACGATCAGTTTCCGTGGTGTTCGCCGCCGCAGATGAGTCACTGCTACTAGACTCAAATGCATGACCCTCCTCTTCCCCTCGGGCAACAACAAGATCTTTTCGTCGCCGCGTTTCGATGTTGGAACCCTCATCGTGCAATTCTAAATTCCTTGCACGATTTCCATCTATCTTAGTCTTTCCCTTAACATCTACGTTCTCCTTCTCTTTCTCTTTCCGGTAAGATGCTGTCGTGGGTCTCTGGCCGCCTCGCCCCGGTTACCCCTCGACACCTCAACACCAACCTCCTCCCTTGTCACCGGTGTTTTCGAACGAGCCATACCTGAAAACACTACAACATTTAAGCGCCTGGAACAAAACCAAAAGTACAATTCTAAAAAAAAAGTTCAAAATCATCCATTTATGTTGTCTCGGTCAAGCAGGTTCGAGAAATACAACATACTTTCGTTCACTCCTAACCGATAATGGAACAACAGTCTCGACAATGTACAACCGAGAGCAATGCAACGTTCTCGGTTGTACATCACCGACATGGCATAACCTATTCAATTCGCCTTACTCTCGTGATGTGCAGACCGCGTCGACTCTAACAGTCTCGGCAATGTACAACCGAGAGATAGTGTACATTCTCGGTTGTACACCACCGACAGAACATTAACTAACACTAAATGTTACTCTCGTGATGTCTCGACCGAGATAACACAATTAAGTTCGGCCATTCGTAACCGAGACTGTGTGAACTCTTCCGGCCGGCCTGGCCGAGAATGACGAGTTCCCAAAAATTTACCCTCTGTCTCGGCCATGCTTGGCCGAGACTGTAAAAAACATCTCTGGCATGTGTGGCCGAGAACCACGAATTTCCAATAATGGAACCATTCAATGCACCGCCACACAAACATTACAACTACTCTACCAAATGAAACTTAATTAGACTATCAACGTACCTTCAAACGATCGATTTCACGCCTTGAGTGTGTGTACGACGAACTTCAACCGAGCCCTAATGTGGAGACGAAATCGCCCAACACCCCGAGCCTTCAAACTCGAAAAACGTCCTACAACAGAGGAGAAACACGGAGACGAACGAACACAAACGATTTTCGGGATTGCTCGCTTGTACCGGGTATCGACGATTGCGTGGTTGCTCCTTCAAGAGATCGGTGGTGGGGGTGGTGGGGTGCCTCTGTTTTCAACTAGGGGTATTTTGGGAATTTCGGGCCTAAATTCTGGGTGCCCTTGGTAAAATACTTAGTGCCCTCAACAACAGGGTGCCTTCATGAAATGGTGGGGTGCCCATAGCGGCCCTCAACATTTTCTAGGCTCACCAGTTGGCATGCAGAGCATACAAGAACCTTAGGAATGCATGTTATTCTTTTTTATTTTTTTTGGGGTACATCCTCTTTCATTTGTTGTTTCTTATTTTTAAAGGTGTAGAGGATTTAATTTCTTTTTAAGTATATTCTTTTCTTTTTTTTACCGTCGCGCACGCATCTCGATGTATGCATCAAAAGTATGTCAATCTTTTCCAATGTTTAAACATTTCTATGGTTTGTTTTGATTTGGAAATCCAAATACCATAGATGCAGTATGTTTTGGAGATTTGGTAAACCACATCTGATGCAAGATCAAATATACCCTATTGCCTACACATTTGGATTTGATAGGTCTTTTCCTGCCAGCTCTGTTTCACACACAATTCTAAAGAAG
This sequence comes from Stephania cephalantha, assembly GCA_039657325.1. Taxonomy (NCBI): domain Eukaryota; kingdom Viridiplantae; phylum Streptophyta; class Magnoliopsida; order Ranunculales; family Menispermaceae; genus Stephania; species Stephania cephalantha. The sequence goes on along the minus strand of CM077574.1, from coordinate 11,411,973 downwards.
ATGAGACGCTAAACTTTTTTGCAAGAGCAGAACACTGAGTGATCTAAGTGATGCAAGCAATGCATACAACTTACCTTGGTTGCCTCAGAAGCATTGGTAAGCTAATTGAGATGAACATACGACCAAAATACAACATATCAGGATGAAATTGTATTGGAGCTGTCGATGACAGACATCGTCGAGAGAATTATGTAACAGGAGTTCGTAATGAAAACTGCTTTGCACTTCAAAACATTCAAGTGCAGTGGCCAATTGTTGGGAGAAGGACAACACTTAAATGACTTAGAAGAAAAAAGATAAGCAGCAACTGATGTTTCTTCTGATGAAATTTAACTTTTATTAGTTTGTGCTTATGTAATTCTAAGCTCGATACAATGTCGTAAGAATGTCTTACAATACCTCCTTTTCTAGTTTCAAAACAGCCATGAATGCTTCTTGAGGCACATCGACTTTACCGATTGCCTTCATCCTTTTCTTACCTTCAGCCTAAAACAACAAAAAGGAGTTAAAAATGTAATTCCCAGCAATTTCAAACCCTTCGGCTTCTTAAACAAATTTAAAACAATGATCATATAATGCAACACTGAAGAACTATATAGATATCACAATCAAGTTGGTTAAAAAAAGAAACTGAAATCAATCGTGGTCACTAAAAGGAGTTTTTGCTAAATTTTCATAAGTATTGACAGTAGATTTTGTTTGAGAGATCTAAGATTATTATCAAGTGTGTGAAAGATGAATACCTGCTTTTTCAGCAACTTCTTTTTCCTTGAAATATCACCACCTAAGAGAATATAAAATTCAGCATCTGAGTATTCATCTAAGATGCAGCATAACCAAGAAATTATAGCCCAAAAAATATATTTACGGTTGTATTTTGTGAAGATACTTAATGGCTCAAATATCACCATGTTAAAAAATTAATCCATTTTTTGACCGTCCACACAAGGCTTTATCTTACCATAACATTTGGATAACACATCCTTCCTGATTGCCGATAACGCCTCGCTAGCAATTACCTTGGAACCTATGCATGCCTGTAATAAAATGTCCATTGAATAGATTACCAACCAAGGTAATATAACTTGCAAAAAATCATCATTAATTGAACAAGAAGTTTTGTTTCAAAGAAAAAACTGAACAAGAAGTTTATAATTTTGTTAAATCATAAGATGGGAAACTCTATTTCGATAGTATGTCAAAAAAGGTTTTCGCTGCTCATGGGTCGATTTTCCAAGTAGATCTGTGTTTCATAATTCATATAATATGAATGATGGATCTTGGTGAAATAATAAACATTTGAGTTGACTCTAGAAATAAAGTCCTCAACTTTTAATGCCGATAACATTGATGCAAAAGCTAGAGATAGAATACAATGTTCTTGAGATTTATAAGCGTTGGGTATGTGGTATTGTTGCAAGAGGGTGGGAGTTCGAGTCCCATAGGGGGCAAGATAAGTTGGTTCTTTCTTGTCAAAATTTTTTTTTCTTTTTATTAATCAAATGCAGTAAAGAAAAACATATCACAATGCCAACTAATCACCCTAATGGGCTAATGGTATTAGACTACTAGTCTACTACTACATCTAGATTCCAAATAATAACTACCAAGAACTCGGAAAACAAAAAGTAACAACAAATTAGAAACTAAATCTTAATTATTCTAGGATTCAAGATTGATATGAAACACATCCTACATCAAACGTTGACTTCGTCCCAAGCCTTGCAATAGTGGGAGGCTCATGTTGGATGCATCGCTTGAACCATTGAGCGTGATATTACCAATCCAAGAAATTATAAATTATACTTATTCCCCCAAGTAGATTCTAATCTTTGATCAACCAAAATCGATGGTAGCCTACTTTGAGACCAACCAAGTGGTAGCTCAATGGTTTGGTATATGGCTACTGATGCAAGAGGTTGAGGGTGCGAGTCTCCTTCTATGCAAGTTTGAGGGGTGATAAGCTGATTTGTTATCAAAAATTAAAAATGAAAAATGGTAGCTTAATTTAAGGGTCACAGAACTGGGAGATTGGCCCAAGGACAGTATGAGAGAGCTTTCCCATTAAAACTGGAGGACAAAGGAAGATTACAATTGTTTCCGGTTTGGAAGGAATGCATTAAGAAATCTGTGAATGAAATTCTGAGGTATTAAAATTAAACTTTCGAATATTTAGTAAAGCCATGAATAGCATCATTTATGTTCTTTTCTAGGGGAAGAATAACTTATGTAAGTTAGACATAAGCAATCAATGGGGATGCTGTACAAAAGCAATTCTCAGCATTGATTATCAATATGCTACGATGCATGATGACATTAAATGGAGCAACTATTAGCATTTGCTCGATGGACATGAAACAAGAAGACAAAAATAATATACAGAACAGTAAAGCAGCTGTAAATATGCCAAAGAAGCAGATGTAATCTTACTTGAATTGGCACTTTAAACATTTGCCGTGGTATAAGCTCCTTCAGCTTCTGCGTCAATGCCCTCCCAACAGCATAAGCCTAGAAAAAGGTATCACAAAGCATCATGGGTTTATAAGACAATTTACGATAGCATGCTTCAGAGAGGAGTGAATCCTTTTCTTATTTTACAGTTTACTACGCATTCAGTGTAAACCAAGTTTTGCTAGATTTGCTGCATACGTACAGAAACAAGCAAGTGGCGGAATGCACAAAATGGCCATCAATGAATTTATGATCCAGCAAAACTCATCCTTTTCTTTAGGTTTCAGTTCATTTTCTGGTATGTCGTCGATGTGGATTGATTTCTTTGCAGAATCCTATGTTCCGGACGTGCTTGTTTCCCAAAAGTGCAATTTAAGAATAAAAGCGGAGCATGCATGCAAGTACAAACAGTACATATTCAAGGTAAGATATTCCTATTTTCTTCCTTATTGAGGTGGAAAAAAAAAATTCTTGACGTGCAAAAGTTGTATTCATCAATAACCTGGGTAACAATATTTTCACCAGATTTTTACATAAAAGAAAAGGAGAATAATCCATAAAGCTTTTAGACTATTTTTATTCCAATAGTAGAACAAGATGTAGAAGCCAACAAGTTGCTAAGTTAACATGGCAAGGCCTCATTGGTAACAGCAGGCCAAGCCTCTTACACAAACAGGTATGATCATTAGGCCAAGAAGTGGAAAGTAATGAGTTCCAATCAGCATACCAAGGACACAGTGAAGGCAACTCGGTAACACCAGTTCTGATTCAGAACACAATCTTTGTTATAATCATTATCATGATAATATGTCAAACAATCTAGAAATGAGACTGTGGCTCTCTTTACCTAGTCTCTTCGAAAGATTCAATTTCTTTTTGGCATAGTGCCTCCTGAAGACTTTGAAAGGAGACGAGGAACAAAGCTCTTTCCTCCAGCAGAACAACTGAATACTAAATTTTACAAGTATCCTAAGTTGCAACCAGCTGTCTCCATATAATACTCGAATCAAGAAAAGTTCTTCCTGATGAATGCATGGTGGGAAGATGAGGTAGTACTTCCTAAGAGAATTTTACAAGAAAAGGCAACCAATAGAAGATGAGCAGATAAAAACAGAAACCACCGAACAATTCTTAGACCTCATAAAGTGGTGACTGTAGGGTTCAGAGGAAAGAAAGAGGGAGCAACAATCTGGTGATCTGAGAGCATCTCTAAAGGAGTCCACATAATACATTTCTTGGCTTTTCATCCAAAATATAAATTTCCAAGAAGAAATGAAGGAAACTGAATAACTAATTGAATCAAGCAAATCAGCGAAATCTACTCGTTATTGGAAAACCTCCTGAAACATAAGTTTCAAGTGTTTACAAGGCGTCAATGTAAACCTAGTTGTTGCAGAAGTCTGCATTCAGAAAGCAATAAATAAAATGACTAATTTTAATAAAACGCCACCTTATACAACTATGTTCATACTCCATGCCATACAAATTAAGGAAATGGAAAGCCAACCACTTCCAGACATGGGTGCAAACATCAAGAAGACCATGCCATTCTGCTCTAATTTTAAGACAAGGAAAGACGTATAACACAAAAAGAAGGTTAGAGGAAGTAAAAGAAATGTTCACGAATTAGCCTAAAATTGGTATATTTAAACCAACCCACTTCAGCAAGCACACCATTCATGTGGATATGGTGCAGACGAACAAGTGCGGTTAGCTCAGTTTTCAGGCATGTGTTACGTGAAGTAAAATAGAGAGTTAGTATAAATAGTAGTGGAGACTCTCTCTTCTTGTCTCTCTCTTCTTGTCTCTTTCTTCTTTCTTTTTTAACAAAATCATTCCATTGATTTTCTCCATGTTGTGGTTGTATCAACTCATTTCCAAAACATAGCCATCAAACTTCAACACAATACACTTGCTTTTTAATTACACTGACAATTGACAAACACTATGTACTAGAAGCCAAATTTTGCTTCTAAAAGGGAGGTCTTTCTTTTAGAAGAAGGGTTATCACATGGTTCACACCTCAAAACGATTTCCAAAAGAACTCTGATATAATTCTTGCAGGTTTACTTAAAGAGCCCAGTTATCATTTCAAAAAAAATAAGGGAAATGGGATTAATTTCTAAAACTTATAGACTGACTACGCACTTAAGCAGTGCTGCTGGAGGATGATGATAAAAAATAAACTGAGATATTCCAATTCTGGAAAATTAAGCGTCTCTGCATGACCTAGACAAAATAAAGATGAGAACATCGAAATGGACAGAAGACATGACAACATGAAGGGAACAAAGAAAATGGAAATGGAAATTCAACCAACTTCCAAGGAAAATTGCAACAGAATAATAACAGCCACGCTTAATACAAGATATACAAGTTGAGATATGCAAGACAATAAAAACCAAACAATGTAGATTGTATCAAGTTCATATCATGCATCTTCGATATGTATAGATATCGGACATGGATAGTGATTTACTAAAAAGAGTCTGTTTACTAATTACTATGAAAATAAAAGGCTTCTTATTGTGATTATTACTATAGATATGTTAACATGAAATGCTCATTTCTGAAAGGAATATACATGGAAGTTGATAATTAAATGGAAGTATGGAACAGATTTGAGCTTAAAGTATTACCATTATACCAAGCAATTCCCACTTTGCTTAAGGGAAGTTAAATGCTAAAAGTTATTTTAAAGAATAACAGCAACTTGCTAACATCCAAGACTAAGCAATCGTCAAATCACCTTATCCTTGTGAACGATGGTGGCCAATGGTTCCACAGGATCACCATTAATTTGAATGTCAAGTTTTATCAAGTCACTTTCCCGATACCTAACAACCAAGCAATGGTGCATGATTAACAAAACATCAATGCAAATATCTAACGCTATTACCTCCACACAAATCACTATTTGTTTTCCTACAGGCTATAATAAAGAATAGGAAAAAAGGAAAAGAACAAGAAAAATAAAAAGAAAGAAAAACACTGCTATTACAAGTACTTACCCAACAAAAGAATACTCCATACTCGCATATCCCTTACTTCTTGACTTTAGCTGATCAAAAAAATCCCCAACCATCTATTAAGAAAAGAGAAATGAGAAAATGGGAAGAGGAAGACAAGAAACAGGATTAAGTCAGTACAACACATCCTGGAACAACCCAAACTCCACCGAACAAGGAATAAATGAAAGGTATAAATTGGCAGTCCTTCATTGACAGAACTCATGCATCAGAAGAAATACAAAAGACATAATGAAAAAAATTACCTCAGCTAGGGGTAATGCATAGGTAAGAGATGCTCTGTTCTCTGTGACATACTTCATTTCTTTAAACTCACCTCTACGATCTTGAGCTAGCTCCATGAGAGAGCCAATAAATTCTTTTGGTGTAAGCATTTCAATCTGTAAGATATACAATAAACAATTAGATGTTCTGGATAAAAAGAGAAGTTCAGTCATGGCCGTAAAAATGAAAATAAAATAAAATAGCCTAAACCACAGAAACTTGACCTTAACATATGGCTCCTCAATTGACCTTCTTTTTCCAGGTTCAGGGAGTAAAGAGGGATTTGAGCACTCAACCTGAACAAAGAACAAAATTCATGGTATCAAGATTATACTTGGTTACTGTAAAAACAATAACCTGACAACCTTTTAAATAAGACAATATTTTTATTATTAAAGATAAAAGTTCTTTTTTCCCCAAAAATGTCATTGACTCATCTTTAGTTTTCATCATTGAGTTGGTTGGAATTCCTTATTAAGAAGAATTTTCGATCTACATTTAGTTGGCAATCATAAATTCTAAAAGCATATTCAATGAGCAAAAAAGGCTGACTCAGGCTGATTGTGGATGGAAAATAGGTCTGGAGATGTGAATGATAAAAGCAAAGCTGACATTGTTTTTGATGATTTCGAAATGTAAAATTCATCTTTTATCCGCTAAATCAAAAGGGAGTAACCTGAAGGAATGAACATGTTCATGATATAAATACATGAAGTGTATTTAGTTCCAAACAACAAATAACACCTATTTGATCCTTAAACACGTAAAAGGAACTATAAAATTGAATAAATCAAGCAACTCAAATAGTAAAAATGATTTAATGGCGAGCACAGGATCAAGAAGAATTTACAGTATCACCATTTACGCAATTCACTCGATACACAACACTCGGAGCAGTAGTTATCAGCGACAAGTTGTATTCTCTCTCAAGTCGTTCCTGAAAATTGAGATTTTATCAGCTAACTACCATTTGAATGCGTTGAGGGCACTTGATAATCAAATTTTAAACAAACAGTTCGAATTTAATCACATCCCAGTAATGTTAAAAGTCTCAAGAAAGATGAGAGAACAGGAAAATATACTAAAGAATTGTTAAGACCGTTTCAGAAACTTTAATTACAGTCACATGATCACATCTAAATCCCCAAGAAAAGTAAGACTGTTGCTCGACTTTTTTATGCAATTAAGACCACAATGTAAGATTCTAAACCGTATTAAAAAAAATAAAATAGTGTTCAATAAAGCAACAGATACCCACTGCTCCCTCCGTTTCATATTATATAGCACATTTGGGCTTGTGCACAGGAATTAAGGTGATGATTGAAAGTCTTTAAGAGATAGACATTAAGACTAAATTACCCCTCATTAATAGCCTACTTTTCATAAGTTTTTGCTTTAGAAATTAATGTGGAACCCCTAATTGGCATTAATGAAATAACTTTAAATTATGGGTAAAATTGGAAAAAAGACCATAAATGCACTTTTGATTTCCTAATTTGACACATATTGTGGAACAAGAAAAAAAATTCAATGTGACAGATAATATGGAACGGAGGGAGTACATTTCTTTTACATTTTATATGTTAAAATTGACCATAACTAATCCTGATTGGACAGAATTCAAAGTTCAAGCAAATAGATACATGAACCTCTTTCACAATTTTCTTGGACAGAATTATCAAGCATTATTCAAGTATGGTGTTCCGCTACCAAGACTTGTTTCCACAGAGCTACAAATGGTTGAGCTCAATTCCAAGCCAGTTTTATTTTAGTAATTTGATTAGCATAGTAAGGTTGAAAGTGGACCAAAGTTTCGGGAATCTATATACTATATATAATGCCAATCCTCTGTACCTTTTCTATTAATCCAAAATTTAACATTATTCCAATATTGCCCTTAAATGCATTTTTCCTATAGGTCTGGAAAAATATAGACAATTGAAACTTGAGGGCATTTATGGAAGCAAAATACAGTTATGGTTAGTTTTGAGAACGGACCCAATTTTTTGAAAATTTAAACTTAAACTTCTCCTTAATTATCTCCTTTAAACGCTCAATGCACTTTCTCTCTCTTTGTGTGTGCATATCTAGATGGATAGAGATCTATTTTCTAGATTTTAACATATTACGAGAAAAATAATATTACAAGAAAAATAATATATTTGCCTCACGTGCGGAGCACACACGTGCCCTCGGTTACTAGTAATACATAGAGCGAATTGGACCATCCTCTACACACATAAAAAAATGTGTCGAGCTGCTAGAACTATAAGTATGCAAATTTTACAGCTCAACAGAAAGGTAATAAGGCTTGGCGGACCTGAACAATTTCCATGTGGAGGAGGCCCAAAAACCCGCATCGAAAGCCAAAACCCATTGCACTCGAAGTCTCAGGCTCGAACTACAAAACAGGTAAACAATTACTAGATATTTGAGATATACGAAACGCATAATGGCTTGGAAATAAGAATAAGAGTGAATTAACAATTGAAATCAAACAAGAAATACGCTTGTAATTTCAATACTTGACCAAGAAAACTAATTGTTTGAATTGAACCTCTTACGCGAGAAAACTTTGTCTCGAGGTTGCCACTTCCAGTAAGTAAAACATTTCTTTTTTTTTTTTAAATCAAGGTAGCCTCCTCCAGTGTACTTACTAAACTTTTACCATAATGTTAGTAACCAAGAACTTTCCCACATGTTTGTTGCTAGAAAAGAAATAAAATGTGTTTCAATTCATCCATGAAGATGATGGATAAAGAATAGCTGTGTTTTGAGATCAGAAAAACTTGGTCCATGAATTTTTTATAAGAAATCTCAGGTTATCCAGCAAAGGCATAAATATTTACAGGAAATTAATTTAGTGATAGTCCCATACAATGTCCCATAAAATTGACATTTACAGTTGCAATTGTCAGAAAAAAAAAAAAAAAAAAGACAGAATTTTCTACTCAAAGTTAAACTGACAAAGAAAACAAGGGACTCAAAAGAAAGGGAATTTGGAAAGAATAAATATTATAGATGCATCTCCAGTGAAACTGAAATTCTCAGAAAAGATTACTAGATTAGTACTGATACTTAATACACTGAACATAACAGAAAAGGGAAAAAAAGGAGTGAAAAATAGAACCCAAATGTATTTTCCTCGAACATTCATTAAATTAAACCAGGATGCCCTGAACAAGTTACTAGTCCATTTTCTTATTCACTCCAGGAATCGAATCCATAGTTGTCTCAGCATTAACTAGCTCAAAAACGATTAGATTGCAAAATTTGTTACGGTCAGATGACTAAGCCTAATGTGAAACAGTATGGAAGAAGCTCAGAAAGGGACCTCTCGCATCATGAAATTTATGGTTCTGAGATTATGGACCTGTCTTTTCAACATGGTTTCAAAAGATGCACAATCGTAGAACATAAACCAAAGCTTTAAATGAAGAGTGGAAAGTCGATGCTTTTAGTCAAGAACAATCGACAATTCATTATTTTGTGAACAGTCATCTGTTGATGTACCACCCCATGGTCGAATATTGTAGAAAATCAAATGTATAACCCATGGGTGCAACTACTCTCTTCCTGTATTTGACTTGAAACAAAAGATATGGATAACAAAACAACAATGACTTCGGTTAGAAGCCATTTTAATCTCAAATGGATAGAAATATCAAACAGCAACAAAAGACATACAAGTATTTACAAGTGACCACCTTCAATGCCGCGTCATTAAGCTGTAGTTTCTCCAATGCATCCCGCAATTCTTGAAACCTAAAAATAGAATAGAAATTAAATGAATACTGGATGTATAGCCTATGAAATTCAGGTTAAATACTTAAATCAACATTCATCAGTTAATGTAAGATAATTACTGGTCAGCATCAACAGGAAACAGGCCGCAAAATACCATTGGCGTAGCTTCCTCATATCCAGGCAAGGAACTATCTGCTTGTCTTCCATAGTGAGTGATGGTGTCACCAACTCTCGCATCTGCTACTGATCGTATAGAAGCTGATAAATAACCGACCTGAAGATGTATAAAACAGAAAAGTGAATTACAAGGAGGGCTATTAGTTGGTGTACTGCAAGAAATTACGTAACATAACACTAATATGAGAGAACAGAATTTGAAAAAATAATATAGACCTAGTGATCAAGAAAATACAAAAGGGTGCGTATTAAAGACTACAAGCAAACTCGAATATAATATCTCAACCAAGACAATCAGATAACTTGCGCCAGAACTGCATCTATTGGAATTCAAGCGGTCACTTACTGTTCACCCAAATATAACTAAGGTTATGTTTGGTAACACTTTTTTTTACCTCTTATTTGTTACAAGTCTTATTAATAAGAGATTGAAGAAAATAAGTGTGTTTGGTAAGTTAATTTGTACCTCTTATTTCAAATAAGTCTTTTAAAGAATAAGAGGAAAAACCTCTTAACAAATAAGTTAAACTTTTTAGCTTAGCGGATATAGGATTGAGAGTTGGCGATTAATTTTAAAATTCCAACATTGCCCAAACCCCTTCAACGCAATCTCATGCCCTTCTCCTCTCTCTTATTGTCTTCATGCTCACCTTATGCTCTGTTCTTGTCACATCCTGGGAATCGTTCCATTTAGAGCCATACTTTCGTCCTTATCAAAAACAGATTTGAAAGACTATCAATCAAGTTCTAATGAATTGCTACTAGTAGTAAGAAATGTGTCGCCCGTATCATCATCATTAGATGTAGATTCAACCTTCTTTTTTGTCAAACAACTCTTGAACTTCACTCCACCAACACACAGTACAAAACCCCCATCAAATTTGCTCAGATTAAAGAATACATCCACACAAGGGACACACCATCGCAAATCACATATTAGAGTTTTCACAGACACCATTGAAGACTAGAATAGGGCTGTGTGAGAGTCAAACAAAGAAGACTATGGTGAAGCTTCTCTCTCGATCTCGAACGAATTAGGGCTCCTCTTTCCAAACAAATGACACTAAATACCCCTGTAATAAGAGATGACAAATTTGTTCTCCAAACACTCAATTTTTTAATAAGAGGTTCTTAAACTATTTTTACCAAACACCTCACAATCTATAAGATCTTATTTAATAAGTTCTTATAGAAAAAAGTCTTGATGAATAATCACTAAAAATTTAAGCTGTAGAGTTACCAACACAACCTAAGTTAACCTTTGGTGAACAACTCTCTCATTTACGTCCCAAGACTAAATCTTCCACTCAACCTTTTGTTGTTAAATAACCCATGATATGGATGATGGATCTCTTTGAAGTAGTTTTTTTCGAAGTAGCCCAATGAGAAATGTAGTACATTGCACATTTTTCAAGAAAATAATTTGTTTGGTCAGGCCTGGATATGCGTCTAAGACTAGAAAGATAAATATAGTACCATAAGAAAGTGATTGGGAAGGATACTTTGATAATTTGCAACACGTGTTGAGGTTCTTTTGACACACTTCGTAACATTCTCCCACATCTCGATGCAAGATCCAAAGAACCTCCACAACTGTGGGGCAAATGCATGTACCAAAAGTCTGCCAACCAATTATTTTCCACTTTCAAATAATTACTACACATTTGCGAGTGATAAAAGTGAGCAAGAGTCGTCCGAACAAAAAACGAAAAAGTTGATAAAAGGGGGTAAGAGCTACACAAGTACAGAAAACTCAATTATAGCCTAAGAATTGACTTTGTGAACCTATCTGCCTATGTTGGAAATGATTCTTAAGAAATTAAAATTAACTTTGCTAAATAAGTTCCTTGCTCTTATGACTAAGTTGACTTTTTCTAGTCAATTAAAAGACAATTTTTCCTGGCTTAAAAAAAAAAAAGACAATTTTTCTAGAGAAGAAGTTGGCTCTTTCAATCAAGGTACCAAAACCAAAGAAAAAGAATTATATTATTCAATTAATGGCATATATAAAGATTAGATTAGGAGAGAGTTTTTTATAATTAAGACAAGGGTTTAAAGCCTCAACCTCATGTCTATTGACTGCTTGGTTTCGCATATACATCCTCATGCACATACACGCTCCCATCTGCAGACGAAATTGGGAGTATTCGACCATTTCTTTCATGAGGTCTTTGGAGTGTTAAACCATTTCTTTAATAAGGTCATCTCAAAAGCCTTCACCGTATTCATTAACATTAGAAGCACAAAACCTCAAATTTGAAATTCACCACAAATACACGTATAAATGACAATATATGACACCTCGAGATACCTTGATCCAAAGACGTAGCTTGTTTACTAAATACTTGATAAGGTAAAATGTGTATTGTCACTATTTGTACAACCAATGCTCGGTAAGAAAAGGATATGATATCATCTCGTGAGTTTATGCATAGTTGTCTGTGGGTACAGAACACGTCCCAAACAGATTTGAATATATTTTCCAAACAGATACACAAGACAGTTGGACAAGATTCACAATGACAACCAATACACGTCCAGCAAGGCAAAAATATTTGATTGACGACTCATGATAAACATAAGGCAAGATTTCCTTTAATTAGTGAAGAAAGAAGGAAAGAAGATATTTGCCACATCGTTGATTGAAGACATACAAGGAAGTTTTGTAAAGTAACCGTTGTATGACTTCTTTATACATTCGTGTAACCATAAGTCGAAAGATCAACACTTATGCTTTGAACTTTCGATACACAGTGAGATAAGGACACACGAGAATTTGTTCTTTGTTTTCTTTTACACACACTAGGCTAAGGGGACTAAGCCGATTCACTGAGGGGGTCTCAGGCACCAAGGGGACTTGGGTATTGTGTAGGATCCTTTGTAAGGGTAGTGGGTACCGTTGCAAAGTTTGGAGAGGGATTCACTAGCTAGTTGAGAGTGCACTAGTTAGGAACTTTGCGTAAAACTGTACTTTACTTCTCGTAGTGGATTCTACACCCTGCAGATGTAGGACGGGAGGTCCAAACTGTGATAACATTTTTGTGTGTTCATTTATTTTTTGCTTGCTTTGTTGTTGTTTTCATGATTGCAATGAATTGAGTCATTTCAATACTAATCTTAAACAAGCTTTAATTTCTTAGTTTCTTGAGTCGACAGTCCAATGTTAAATCCATTAGTTGTCACTTGGTCACTGCTAAAACTAGATCAATGTTAAATAAAACAAGTCTCGACTCTTGTGTGTTCGCTAATATGCGTTGCCCCCCACCATCAATGGCTTTATCAGGAAGTGTTTGTCTTCAGCTTGGAAATGATAAATCCTTCCACTAGTTCCCATTAAAAACAGTTGATCAAAATCAGTTGATTAATCTTTTTTCCAACTCAAAAACAAAAAAGAAAAAAGAAACAAAATATGTTGCTCTACCAATTTTATTACACAAATTACCCACTTCCTCTAAATCTTTTGCATTGATTGTTGATCAAGCATCGAAACAAGAACTGATACGAAAAACCAAAAATAAAAACCAGAACACAGCCTAACATCGTACTTCACAAGCAAAAACGAGGAAGTTTGTACAAAATGAAGGAATTACGAGCAAAGAAATTGCTTAAAAGAGACCATCTCAACTAATTTGAAGAAATTGAGATTTTCAAACAGACTTCAAAATTGGAGACCAACTAATAAACTTCACAATCAAGAAAATAGAATGAGTCTACATCCATACATATCGAGAATATTAAATAAAAAATATATGTAAATTACTGAATACACCCAAATACACACTTATGCACACAATACTTCCAATATTCAAGATAAATATACAAGAGGTTTCACAAACTTTTCTTGAAACACTTTGTATTCCTAAACCCTATCAATGTCAAGTTAAAACCATCAAACAAGAAAAGGTAAAAAGAAAAATAGCCACATAATAGAAACTTATTTCACCATGTGACTCATGTAAAGTGAAAACCTCATCGCAGAATAGTCTATTTTAAGTCAAAAACAGATATTTGTACCTCACCAGCAAACAATTCATCCACTTGCAATTGATTTGGCGATAGGACACCAATTTCATCAGCATAATAATCCTGGCATAATCATTGGAGTGATTAGAAGACCAGAAAAGATGTATGAACAAACAACCTCAAGTTATAAAAACAGAGTACTAATGTTGATATGCCTAAGTGCTTCCAAAGTGTAACCAGGAGGATGCCTCATGCAGCGCTCAAGCTTAAATACCTAAACTTATATCAATAGTATCTCTTTGTTTTTAATCTTCTTAATTCAAATAAGATTTTTGCACAAGCTATATATCATCATTTAAGTTTGCAAAACCCAAGTTCCTACAATCTTGAAATCCAATTCCTTTGTCATAATTATTATCATAAAAACTGGCTCTAACATTCAACTATCGTCTAGCTTTCCCCATGAAAACTAAATGTAAAAAGCAGAAAGAAACCCCTGGAATTTGATAAAAATTTTTGAATTGAAGACAAGGTCCACCAAAAGCTTTAATCAATTCTTGATAGTTATTTCAAAGAGAAACATGTACATCAACGGATGTATATGAATTATCCAAGATACAGACAAAACAGTGAATCATATGACTTGAATAATAAGTCGGAGTTCTAATTAGCCAATTAATGAGCATGAAGTTGGAACATTTCAAAACATGTCTACTAAGTTATATTGATGTAACGACCCACCTTTTCACTAGCCATGAAATGTATTCTGTCACCTTTCTTTATAGTCCCATCAATAACACGAAAATATACAATAACACCCCTATATGGATCATAGTAACTGCAACAAAGCAGCAAGAAAACTTAAAAAGTAAACAAAACTTTTCCGTGAATAGAAGGAAACAGAAAACAAAATAATAAAAGAATGCTAAAAGGCACTTCGAGAGAATTTTTTTGGTAAGAAACTTCAAGAGAATGCAATCACACAGATGATAAACGGACCCATTATCTTAAGAGTATAAAACAAAAATGAATGACCAGTATCATCTATGTAACTTCTATTAGTACAGAAGGCATTGGAATATGTCAGAGAATACATATAAGTTTAATCCTTTATGGATAAGGTTAGCTACAGATTGAGCAAATTCCTTTCAACAGTTTTAAAAGAATAACCCATTCCACACACGAAAGTATCCTCTATCACTAGAGGTTTTGACAAGACAATACCAACAAGGAGATGCTACGTTATCCTCACAGTTGTTTTACCAAAGAGTAAGTCATTTAAGGTCATTATGTTACGGAATCAGAAATTGCACATGATAAAAGAATAATTGATTCGTATTGATAGGTGTTCTTTTTTAGAATGTGCATCTAAGATGTCCAACGAAGGTCAAGCAAACCCGTACTAGATGGTTGCTTCCGTAGAACTTTTGATTCCCCTTTCTATGACCTCTTTTTACTAGTAGAAACTTGAGATGAAGAGATATTCTGAAATGCCTGCCTAACATTTTACTGGTTAACATGGAGATATGACGATAATACACACACGCAAAAAGATAGAGCAAGATAAGGTAAAAAAGGAGTTTTTTTTTCTGAAATGAACAATCTAACATGAAACCTTTTTTATGTAGAAAGAAGGGGGCACAGGCCCAGAAAATTGTGATTACATCAGGCACATTCTAGGATGTGCTACTCCTCTAACACCCTCTAGCAAAATGTTTTGAATACAATCAGGAGGGTCAGAGAAAACCGTTAGTCCCTGAGGGAGTCACCTTGCGTAAGTTGCAAGTGCGTCTGCTGCTCTATGACCTTCATGGTACGTATGAGAGAATATTAATGTCCAATCCTGATCAAGTAATCTTCTAAGTTCTAACATGAAACCTTTAATAATTATAAACACAAGCGAGAAATCAAGAATAATTTAAAAAGAAGGCCTTTTTTCTTTTTCCTCTTCAATGAACCTTTCTTTCTTTTTTGCAAAAAGAAAGTTTGTAAAATCACAAATGTTCTATATAATATCTCATTATGGGACCTGTTTTCCCAGCATGTTATTTTTCCTTTGGATTTTCTGTTTCACTCATCCAATGATACCAAATATGAGGTTATGGGAATGAACTTTTATGGACAAAAATATCTGAGACAGCAGTTTGGTTGTCCACATTATTAGGACGGCAAGTAGCAAATTCTGATCGAAGAACGCTTAGCCACCATCCAAATTCATTCGAATCATTTATATTTGTAATCATATGATGCCACTAGGATTAACACTTGATCTAAAAGCTATAGCTGTTAGATAGATGTCCAGCAATGTCTATCTAAAGAACAAAAATTTTTGAAAACCACCCCTCCTCTCATGAGAAGAATGCCATGTGGGTAACATTTAGAATGGAAAGGAAACACAAGAAGTAATTAGGAAAGAAGAATTTTCAAACAATCCAACACTAGACCTCCAAAATGAATTGCCCTGATGCAAGTTAGAATTACATCTTGCTCGACAATATAGATCTAGAGAGGATAAATGTTGCTTTTGTACTTTGGTTAATATGCGTCAAGATTCTATTTATATGCAGATGAGTTACAAGAAGAAAAGGAGGGAAAACATAAACATCAGCCAAGTATTAAGCTATTGAAAAGTGCCAAAAAAGTTACAAACATGTTCACCAATATTGTAAATACCTATCAAATATAAGAGCCCTGAGTGGATTTTCAGCAGTTTCCTGTGGTGGTGGAATCCTCTTGACAATCGCATCTAAGATCTCAAGTATACCTACTCCCTCCTACATAAGAAAAAGCAAAGAGAAGACATTACTGCACGTGCATGAAGCAGCCTGGTTTCATTCTACAGTACAAGGCAATAAATATTTTACTTCAATAAAAAGGATATAAATGTGCAACTATCTTCCTGAAACTAAAGGAATATAAGTGTGGAAACTCCAGTACAAACATTTGGTAAAAGAATGAGCATCTATAATTCAATCATGAGCTGTAAACTATAACGGATAAAATTCACCAAAATGATGATCGATAAAAATCTATTAGATGATGCATGTGTAAAGAAAGAACCAATCGAAAAATAAGAAACTAGATAAGGTCTATTTGGACCATTTGTCACCTTTGTCTCGCTCGGGACCCATTAAGGACCTATTTTCTATGATATTACACTTTCAACTGTTGAAATCGTTGTACCATTAAGAAATTTTAAGAGCATTACTCGACTCCTACTCTCATTCTTTAACCGTTCACATTATTGAAGCTTCCAAACATCTTAAGTATTTTTCTACCATTTGAACTTTTGAAATTCTTCTCTATCCTAACTAAGGGAATCATATGAGAAAACAACAATAAAGATGGAATTATTTTTTTAAATACACTAGGGTATCGAGGTCATGGCACCCAGCTAATCCTATGGACCAATGCCAATGGTTCATGGTTGTTCAAGCAAAAGTGCCTCGTAGAGACCAACACCTATAGGAGATTCAAACCCGAAACTTTTACTTCCTAAGGCAGAGTTAAGCCCATCAGGTTTAACATTGCATTGGCTATGGAGGAACGATTATGAAGTTTCCGTACCTATGGAAGCATTTTCTCTCTCCTTGTTTATACTCTAAATTATATTCTCCTATCTTAGTTTAAACTGTTTCATCTTAAGTATCATGTCATTAAAGATCAAACGATGGATTGACTCTCGCTGACCTGATTAATGCAAATGGTAGGTATTGCATGCAGTTGCCATGAAGAGATAATAACTTTACCTAAAAAACCCCATAGAAATAAAGGGATTTTATATTCCATGGATAGACAGTTTAAGAACATTTACAAGTTTCTTAAGGTAGCTAACTACTCTACAAAGGCTATTAATTGGCAATCTCCATCGATTGAGACTAAATTTTCCTACATAATTAGAAATATTCGAGGTTTTAGATCGAGATTTGATCATACTTTTGCTCAAGTTGGTGAATAGGTATTTTCTATTCCCAGACAACACACTATAAATTGATCCTTGGTTAACACATCGAGCATGGTCAAGTTTCTCCATTAAAAGTGTATATCTAGTAACCACTGTAAAACGTTTAGTCCCATCCACTGGAATTATAGCCATTGTTTCGCCAAAACCTCACAGTTAGAGCTTTCTCATCTACTACTGATTTAACCTGCTATCAAAGCCTCAATTCGTGGGAGGTGAGGGGTTGAAGCCTCATTGTTAGCATTCTTACTGTCCATCTAGATTTTGGAATGACATTCTCCTCTTTGGTCCTTTTGCTAATCTCGCTATTGTACTCTCTTCTCTGGCTCTCCACAAGTAAGATGGGGTTGCATGTGACGACCCAAAACCCAAAACCCAAAACATCTGCCCCAAGGGCAATTTGGTAATTATACAAACCCTACACTAATTCAACCCAAACATATTAATCTTATTATAAGCCCTAGCCCCCTTTGGAGAGAAAGGGAGATTGGAGCTTGTTGGGGTGCTAGGTCAAAGAAAACCCACTTGAAGGTACCATCATCTTCCCTATCTCCTCTTCTATTGTTGAAATCAATTGGAAGCTTGAAATTTGCTCAAAAATGATGGGAAACCACTTTGTGTTAGTGGTTTGTATTGGCGGTTTGTGGTATCGTGACCACCCCCACCCCCCACGACCTCACCAGCTGAGGGCTGGACAGGGGCGCAACAACACTGACGGTCAGGGAGTCGCCCCCCCTCCCTGGCGGATGGACAAGGCCGGATCAACCCTTGGGGAATCAAGCCCCTGGTTCGGGAACAATGAGCTAGCACGCCCCTGGTGTGCGTCCGCCAGGGAGGAGGGGCGATCCCCCTTCCTCTCCTCCTTCACGTGTGGCGGTAGGGGCGGCCTGGTGGCGCCCCCACTCTCCCGGCGGCGACAGTGAGGCCGCCGCCGGTCGCTTTGGCCACCGTTCACCGTGGTGGTGCCACAAACCACTAACACAAAGTGTGTTCCCACCATTTTTTAGCAAATTTTAAGCTTCCAATTGATTTCAACAATAGAAAAGGAGATAAGAAAGATGATGGTACCTTCAAGTGGGTTTTCTTTGACCTAACACCCAACGAGCTCCAATCTACCTTTCTCTCCAACGTGTTTTGTTTTTGAACAAAAGGGGGCTAAGGTTTATAATAAGATTAATATACTTGGATTGAGTGTAAAGTTTGCATAATTACCAAATTGCCCCTGGGGCGGGAGTTTTGGGTTTTGGGTAGTCACATTGCACGTGAGAAAGGTGTTGGAAATTGGAATAACCTGACATCTATTGTTGGGCCCATAACTGACAGCAGTAGTTCTCCAAAAATTTAACTAATACATTGTATTTGTATTTGCTCCTATCAGTCCTATGTGTTGCTTAGAGGGGCATTGGTTCTTCCCACTTTATTTTAAAATCTTCTAGAATGTTTTTTGACCACAATAATTCAGATTATTTGTGCCATTGCTTGAAACTGCGCTTAAACACCTAGGATGGGTCACTCACTGTATTTTGTTCTTTAACACTCCAAATCACAATGTTTCCACCAAGACAAGTGTAATAGCATGATGTACTGATAGAACACTGAATTTGATCTATTGAATTGAGAGACAACAACGATAACAAACTCGAAAGTAACCCCAGAGAAGAGTCTTAAAACTCTTTCACCCAACTCCTAAGAGTTCCCAAATTACATTCAAGATGACAAGATCCTTTTCTCTCCCTTGCAACCTCTATTTATACTCCTGCTACAAAATTACTCAACTACCCCTATAACTAACTTGGACTCACACCAATACTATTGTGGTGGTCTCCTAAAACTCTATCATTACTCCCCCCTTTAAAAATCCACCTTGTCCTTAAGGTGGCCATATAAAATGAGACAAAATTTGTGATGCCAGTCATGAAGCAAAAGAGAAATATGTGAGGGAAGACGAAAGCAGGAGACCACGCAAGAATCCAAATCCATCTCATAATTTTTCATGTGAGCAACAATAAAGAGCCAAAAGCCAACGTTGCGCCCATTGAGGCAATTGTGCAAGAAAGCGCCAAGTGCATCAGCCACCTCGTGTTACCAAAAATCAGCCACACTGTGTTACCAAAAGTTGCCTCAAATTGCATTGTGCCCATGAGAGCCAAACAACGAGGGAGCTCTATCCAAAATTTCATCGTTGTAAGCAAACCTAATGCAGTGAGGCACCCAAAAACTCTCAGCAACATATCATCAAACACTTGGAATACAACATCAATATATGCACCATTGCCCTCGGGTACGACGTAAACTACAGCAGCCATGGCCTACCGCGAAGCAAAAGTTGATAGATGAATGACCCTCCAGAAAAATGACAAGTACACTGAACAACCAACGAGCAAAGTGCTCCATAGCCCCCAATTGTTCAAGGACATTACAAACACCACTTCATATGCAACCAACAGATAAGCATATTGCACCAACATGCTTTGAAGAACACCCACAATGTGAGGGAAACCGCAAGTTTGTGATGTAGGCAGTGGAGAAGTAAAGTGAAAGTAAATCCAAATACAATCAATCATGAAGGCAAAGGGGATGGACCTGAGCTTCAGTGCACCAGTCCAATCCAAAGAGAAATGCGATGCCATAGCATGCAACTCATCGTAGGAGCAAACTAGTAAATAATGAGTTGACAGTTGAACTGCCATCCATTGCCTAGGCATCACAAAGCATATAACGATCCCCTTCCCATGAGCTTCAGCATATATGCAAACAAGCTTCACGCAAAGTGCAATAACTAAGAGATTGACATTGCATATGACAATGTATGCCAAGTCCAACTTGTGAAATGGAACAAGGGTACCTCGTTGAGAACACCAACTCCATATACCAGCAACCAAAAGCATCACACAAAAATGTGTCACCACAGCCATCGCATGCTCGAAAGCCTTATGAAACAGTGTAGGAATCGCAGCCATCGAAAATTTCTCCAAACAAGTTAGTGTTGTGAGAACAACAAGAACAACCACAATGCACGGAAGAATAGAAGACAAAACAGGCACCCTTGGATGATTCTCGAATGTCACACCACAAGAATGGCCCAGCCCCATTAAGTGAAATAGGAAGTACGCAAGTCGAGAATAATCTAATGGCAAGATGCAAAGGATATGAAGGTTTGAGGAGCAATCGTACGCATAAATGGTGTAATTGATTGCTTGATGAGTTGTTGTTCCTCCTATCATCCGATATCCTCGAACGTCGTGTTGATCACTGCAAGTCATCTTCACTAAATTCAAAGTCGTGTGAACAGGAAGAAAGAAGAGAAGATCAAATCCGTCGGAGTCGAATGCGAAATCAACGACAATGATCGCTGATTTTAGTGATGATGGCGGCGGCCAAGGAGGTGGTGCAATCAAACAGCGATCCTTCACATGCAAAAGCAGATTGTACAACCCTAACATCTTCTTTCCTACACGAGACTGCATAAGTACTGAACTGGGATCAGATGAAGCAAGATCTGAAAATATCGAGACCTTCTGATTGTTAAATTCAATGGAAGGAAGTTGAATCTGTCGAAATCCTTGTGTGGTAGGTGGTGGATCTGTTGGGTCAGAGGTCGGCAACACCTTGGACAACTCAAGATCTGGCGGTGGATCTAGGAGTAGAAGGAAAGGACTTTTCATCTGCAACACCACCTCTCGGATCTCTGATTTCACGTCAGATCTGAAATCGAATGATTGTATCGTCACCAAATTTGGATCACCAACCAATCGAAACAGCTTGGATGCCGCTAGATCTGGCGGATTGGCACAAATCTTATGTGCTTGGCCCATGGCTTCGTCAATCTGGCAAGATCTAGTCGTAAGCATGTTGGGATGAAGACACATGGACTTGATCTGATGCATCAATCCTTGAACCTCTGAGCACAACTCACCAATGGCACTCTCCAACGCTGGAATCTTCTGAAGCACGACTGGGATTTGCTTCATCTGCTCCTCCAAGACGTCGATTCGAGAATCAATCTTCGACCCCATGTTGATGCTCTGATACCAATGATAGAACACTGAATTTGATCTATTGAATTGAGAGACAACAACGATAACAAACTCGAAAGTAACCCCAGAGAAGAGTCTTAAAACTCTCTCACCCAACTCCTAAGAGTTCCCAAATTACATTCAAGATGACAAGATCCTTTTCTCTCCCTTGCAACCTCTATTTATACTCCTGCTACAAAATTATTCAACTACCCCTATAACTAACTTGGACTCACACCAATACTATTGTGGTGGTCTCCTAAAACTCTATCATGTACCTACGTGGAACTTTTGCCAATAATCTAACCTGCATAATCAGTATCGACATAATCAGCGGTGGTGCCTAGCGCCTAAGTGATGCCTAAGGAGCTAAAGAAAAATATTTATTTAGAGACCCTTGAATAACTATTTATTTATTTAAAGGTCTAACACTAATTTTCTACTAGTCATCGTGATCCACATTCAATATATATTTTATAGATACTAATAAGCCTTTAAGTCCTCATGTAACATTAATTATGGATTTTTTTTTTTTTTTGAGAAAAAGTAACATTAGAAATGTTAATATTTTGTTGTTGGGTAGATTTTCATATTGTCAAACTTAATTGTAATGATCCCCTTAAATGCTTTTATTATTATTTAGGACACCACCTGCCAAGGCAACCACCTAGACGGTTTTGCCTCAAAATGCCGAGGCGACACCTTGCAATCATTGACCTAAATATACTAATTATTTTGATGTAAGACTGGTCATTAACTAGTGACTGTTTAACAAATATTCATTCACAACGATACAAGGTCCCAGTCAACTACAATTTGACAAGTGCATTTAAAACATGCCCTCTTCAGCAACGATTATTGGATGAAAATAAGCATTAGTCAACCAAATTGGGACAGCCCATACGAAAGACATCTTATTAGTGAGCAGTGAGCACTACAAAATGTCAAACAATCTTTGACACAAAATTTATCATGATGAGAATTCTTTTGTTTATCATAAAGTGATCAACAAAAATATTCTCCAAGCAAATTACAAGACATTTTGAGCAGATTTCCCAACAAAAGGAAATGGATGAAGTAGGTTTTAAATATACAGAGGGAAGCTACAGTAGAACTGAATATAAGTAAAAAAACAAAAGCAGACAAATGACGACCGACTTACCTTAGCAGAGGCGAAAATCGCATTACTGCAGTCCAATCCAACAATCTATAAAAATGGTAGTGCATTAAAACAAATCACATTATAAGGAAAGAAAACAAAAATGGGTCCACAGGGGAAGCTGAACACATTACAAACGCATGAAGCTGAATAACAAATGAAAGAAAAGAGACCGAAACAGTAAGAAGCACAAATAGTAGGGGTAAAATGACCATGTGATTAAAAAAAAAATCAACAACTATAATAAAGCCTCAATCCCAAATTAGTTGGGGTCAGCTACATGGATCGAATGCTTCTACTTAGCCCGATTAATGCAGTTGATAATGAGCTTTTATAATCCTAAAACCATTCATTACTAATACACCCCAACGTGATTCTTAGGTATACCCCTACACCATCAAATTCCTTGGATTTCCAAAGTTTCATGTTTCCTAACTGGGACATTTGCAAGTGGTTTTTGGATGTGTCCAAAATTCAAATTCCCACACCTGCCCTTCTCTAAATAAATATTCCTAAATATATGTGCATTAAGGACCGCCATGCAAAGAGGGACAAGCTTGGACAGTTGCACTCTGACCCCGATTGAAGCACAAAAGCAAAACCAAAAGGAGAAAAAAGGGAGAGTAAGAACTAAACAATTATAAGTTTTATTTATGTAGAAATCCATGGGCCTGGAGAATGTTGGGCCACACACACACATGTGGATATATAAATGGAGTTGGAGCCCATCTGGCACAAAAATAAATGGCTTGTGCTAGGGTCCAATCTACTCCACTTATATACCACACAACTCTTATTATATTTCCGATGTGAGATTACATACTCCAACACTTCCCCTCAAGTGCAGTTAGGCCCGAACCCATTGTCACTTGCCAAACACAGACCTACTCTTAGAGGTCTATACAAATGCACCTAGGCCTACCCTTAGAGGCTATAGGTCCACAAACGGGTCTAAACTCCACTTTTAGCCCAACTAGATCTTCAAACACAAGCCGGGATCATCCCGCTCTAATACCACATAGAAATCCATGGGCCACGCACGCACATGTGGGTATATAAATGGGGTTGGAACCCATCATGCACAAAACCAATGGGCTTGTGCTAAGATCCAATCTACTCCACTTATATACCACACCAACTCTTATTATATTTTCGATGTGGGATTACATACTCCAACAATTTTCTAATCAACTACTAAATATCATATAAATACTATTTATAGCTATCATACTACCAGTTAGAATTACATTGAATCGAGCACAATGGAAGAGTTTTTTTTTTATCTATGTAACCGATCCCAACTAATTTGAGATTGAGTATTTGTTGTTGTCAAATACTAGCAGTTTGACTTTGACACCCTAAACCATAACTTGAAAAATAGGCTCCTGTTAAAATAGGAATTGAAAATCATGGTACAATCCAGTGAATCAATCTAACTAAATGAAAACTTTAGTAAGATTTCTAAGGTTGTATATTTTTCCTCATTATATGCACAGGATCATAATAATTAGGACAAGCTCAATCTTTTTTACTTTTCCGTTAATAATTTATTAGCATAGTTAAATGCTTTGCTTTTTGATGCGTAATTTGCAAAAATTAAACTCTCTGTTCGCTCTCAAAATTACAAAGATTACATTCCTCACAAAGTTCAATTATCTAGGTTTCCAGGCACTTTCTAGATAAATATAATGCTCATCTAAGCATTTGGTGTTTAAGAAATTTTATGGGAAAAAGCTATAGAATTTCAATGAAAGCTAATTTGTCCTGAAAAAGCAGCTTCTATTAAATGCATGATGCACCAAATAATTTTATTTTAAAAATTCTTCTCGGAGATAGAAAGGTCAAATTAAATGTATCAGGTAGTAATATCTATTTTCAATCACCAGATATAATTAATATTCCACAATCAACATAAAAAACAATAACTAACCTATACCAACCTCTTCAATCTCTTGTGCAACACGATTTGGTTCAGCACCTGGAAGATCAATTTTGTTTAAGACCTGTAAGGACAATATATATTATTAAAAGTTTGAAGAGATCATATCCCCACAAATGCAAAGATACAAAAATTAAACTCAAATTGAATTGGTTAATTAACAAAATTTTTGAGGATGAAAAATGTAGCTCACTTCTAGTGAACGGATCTTGGAAATATACAATAATAAAACTGTGGACGATAAAAATTAACTAGATATAATAGAGAACTCTTAAAAGCATGAGTATTTTTTAGACTAAGAAAATCATTCTTGGAACTAACTTGACATCATACTAAAATATTCAAGAACTTTTTCACAACTGAGTTCCATAGGAATAGAGAGCACAGATTTATAAGAGTTTATCAGCTAACACTAAAAGTATTCAGAAAGTTGCAATGCCACAATTATTTTTAGTTTAGATTCTTTAAACTATCCCCACAAACTTCACCAATTCCCCAAATAAAAGACAAAAGGTCACAAGGAGTCTCATGCCCATTGAAGCACATGAAAGCATACAGAGAAGTTCATGCTTCTATCACACTCTATTTTTAACATATGTTTGTTCTTGTCTACATCATTATTATATGGTAATCAGTACTCAACTTTTATCATCTAGAAATGGCTCAACATTTGGCAGCAGCTCCAGGAAACAAAGGTGATGTAGAGACATACAGAAGAATAGACCACATGGTCCATATCAGAAGTAAAATTAGATATATTTTTTTTTCTTTTAGTTGTTATCTAATTTAGAGTTTAAATTTTGTCATGAGTTAGGGTTTTTTTGAAGGGCATAAAAAGAAGAATAGACACTCAATCTGGGTTTAGTTGTGATTGAATAAAATTGTGAATGTTTTGTTAGATATTTTGTGTGATAGTTCTATGGCTTCTTTTTTCCAAAGTGCTGGAAAACATTTCCATACACATCAAAAGACCAAACCACCATCAACATTAATCACCATGTACATCAATTACGGCAAGCTCTTGAAGCTTCTTTCAAATCATACCAATCATTTTTAGTCATTACTACGATAAGGATATTGAGTTGAAGTGTTGAACAGTTTTACTGCATCGACAACTCTAACGCCAACTTCAACAAATAGCATTGCACATATAAATCTAGCAATATTTTCATCACAAGAAATAGAATAAGAAGAGCATCTAACATCCCAACTTAGAAATCATACTTTTGGAAGATGATTGAAGGATTACCTATCTAATGCATTTAAGACACCAAAGAAGAAGCTCTTACAGGGATGATTTCTAGGTCGTTTTCCAAAGCCAGATAAACATTAGCCAGTGTCTGAGCTTCCACACCCTGCATAAGATAAAACACGTTAATGACAATTTAACATCATTTCTCTTTCCAGAAAAATAAAATAAGTAACAACAAGGAATAAACAAAGTAAAAGAAAATTACATAAACTAAGTGTTGAAAAAATGAAATACATCAACTGTTAAAACTCTGTGAGGGAATCCAACTCGGTTTCTCATAAAATAAATAAAAGAATCTAACTTCAATCAATATCATGATAATGTAAAACAGTTAGACCAAGGAACTTGACATTTTTTTTGGTTTCCAACACAATGTCACGCGCCGACTGGGCCAACAATATCAGATTATTAGATATTGTAGAGAAGAGGTTTCTCTATTGTTATTCATTTATTTGGGTTGTTTGTTAAGGTATTTAGAGTTTCCATTCAGACGTAGGAGGTATCTTCAGCCTTTTAGAACTATATATGTAAAGAATAAGGCGAAAATCAAGATGACTGTTGTCATTACTGCGATTTCAGCCATTTTTCCTCTTTCTTTAATCCCCTTATCTTCTCTTTGTTCTTTAGCATTACTAACTAGTCCTTACATTCTAACTTAGGACCAGAGCACTTTTTCCCTTCTCTTCCTCCTTTCTTTCCTCTCTGTTCTCTCGTTCCCTTGGGTTGAAGGGCTGATCTCTAAATATTAGCAGAGGATTCAACTGGATCAGCAATTCTGTTTATTCCACCAAGTTTAAGAAGAGTGTCAGACACCTCGATCTAGTTGTGACTGCCATAGTGTTGAAGTTTGTTTCTTCTTGCGCATCACATTGATCAAAAGTGTGTTTTGCTTGTCCACTGATCGTAGTAAATTAGTTTCGAACCAAATTTCAAAATTTTACTACATGATTAAGTACACTAAATTGAGCGCAACAGTTTAACCCATGTAGCTAACCCCGATTAGTTTGGGATTAGGGCTTTGCTGCTGCTGTTGTTGTACTGCAATTGAAACATATTACCTTCTTCAACTTCAGTTATGGTACTTATGGATGATCTCGCTCATGTGAAGAAAAGCATAACATTTTCAACTTAAAGGCATGCAATTTAACAGCTTCTTTTTGAGTTTGGAAAATGCTGAAATATGTGCTCGATGGCTAACCAAGTAACAGATATATTCTAGTTCTCTTTCTTATGAGGATTGCTTACCCAAGTAACAGCTTTTAGACATGACAATAAAGTTTAAATGACGCATACGCAATCCATGATTTGTATGAAGCTATGTACACTGAAACAAGGAGAGAATCAACCAAGTACTGGGCACTGTAGTAGGATGAAAGGACTTTGGGATGAGTAACTTCTATATCATTCATACTCTACAACAACAACAACAACATAGACTCAGTCCCAAATTAATTGGGGTCGGCTACATGGATCAAACTTTTTCATTGTGTTCGATTAAGTGCAATTGATGGTGAGCTTTCCAAACCATTCAAATCCCTCATAATTAATGCATCCCATTTTAACTTTGGTCTACCCATACATCGTCGAATTTCTACAGTTTCTATTGAGTCAAGTTTTCTAGTGGGTGCATTTGTAGACCGTCTTTGCAAGTGACCAAAACTGCCCTTCCCTAATCTTTGTATCAATTGGTGCTACTTCTACTTGTCTTTGAATTTCTATATTTCTTATTCTATCTTTACGAGTTTTACCACACATCCACCTAAACATCCTCATTTCTGCTACGTTCATACCCATTTTTCGGTATGAAAAATGGGAATCAGAGTCCTCCTCCTTTATCCGGACTTGGGACCGGCTATGTAGCGCACATAGTGTACAACATAGGTGGAGTTTATATCATTCATATTCTAATGGTGCAAAAATGACAAAAGTAATTACAAGTATGACTGATGTAGAAGTAACTCTTCCAGTCACACTCGCCTTACGTGGAACAGAAAGAGAGTGGAGGACATCTTTGAATTAAAAAGATTATTCTACATTGATATCTACAGTCAATGTTTTCCGTACTAAATTACTATAGAATTTGCATGTGGCAGTAATAGTGCAAGTGCTGGAAGTGGCACTCGTCATGTTTCCTTTTTAATAATCCACTACAAGATGAGCATGTCTTATTTGTATGTGTAGCTTGAGGAAACATGTCAGAAACTCTTTACAATAGTTTTCTTTATCATCATCTGTATATTTGGCACATGTAGTGATTATAGCTTGTCACGTGACCATGGGAGTACTTTTTATCCTCCAATAAGTTTTATTTTTACATACAAAATTAGGAAGACTGAAATCACTATACCATTCACACTACAACTGATTTGAACCCTTATGTTTCCTATCTACTTTTTTCGTTAATTAAAATTACTACCATGTCACATTCTAACTCATAAATAAGAATTTCTTTTAGTGGAAGTAAAAGAATCCGCACCTGAGAAGCATCTACAACAAGAAGAGCACCTTCGCAAGCAGCAAGTGAACGAGAAACCTAGTCAAAGAATGTAACAGTTAGACAACAGTGCGAACTTAGAAATACTGTAACAAGAATCCATATGAATACAAATTCTAGTAGCCTAATGTTATATGAAAGTCTAAAGGCTTTTAATTGAGGCAATGATGAGTATTTCCATGAAATTGGTAACATCTAATAGCTGTCTTTAAAAATGCATGCCTCAATACTTTAGTTGCAAGCTTCACTCCTAAGGACATATCATTTTTGTTGTGCATCCAAAGTAGCTCTCGTGAGGGAAAATGACAGAAAAGAGCCTTTATTGACCAAAAAGAAGGCTAAGGAAAGCTGCACACAAAGTTCTAGTTGCTACAAAACAAAATTCCAACCCCAATAATCCCTTAAAAAAGATGGACCAATTTTGGATCAGATCATAGGATGATAAACTCTCCGCAAGTGTTTATCCAAAGACATTCAAAGGGAAGAGTCAAAAGACTTCATGCAAAGGTCCTCCCACAGCAAATCTACCTCCTTGTAGAAACATTAAAAAATTCATTCGTTTCTTCCCACATGCTGCACAAGCCACCATTGTTAGTATCATTGCAAGTATAGTAACAACTAACAAATAAGCCTCCTATTCTAGCTCATCCTAAATTCAAATACTCCCACTGTTCATTACAAATATTTGAGATAACCCAAGTGTACTGTAGCTCCTTCAAAAAGCTTAGCTCAAACCTAACGGGTCGAAAGTAATGTAGAAACAAAATGGTTAATGCTCTACTTGTTGCCTAAAAGTGAAGCCCCCGAAAAAGGGAATCATCAAACTAGGATTACATCTTTGAAGAGCACAAATTGGGGGAGGGCAAGTGAGAAGGGACATAACCATGAAAAATGAACCAAATTTTTTTCACTTCCTCAATCCAGCCTCTTTGAGTTCCTCCCAATCCGATGAAAATCTGAATTGGGATTCCATTACATTAGGCACCCCTTTAACAAGAAACCAAAGATATAGCCACCCTTAAATTATGAAATTTGGCTTTACTGTGATGATAAATGGAGCTAAGATTAAGTTCCTCGGAATATTTCAATTGCAAATGATTCTTCTCATATAAATTTTTGATAACCCGAATGATCCCCCATTTCCCAAATCCAAATGCCTTAGAAATGCCTTTATTCCAACTAAAATTAAAGTGTTTGGGTGGATTCCTTGGAAGTACACTTCTCGAGAATTGATAAAAGTGTTTGGTTGAGTTTAACAACTAAGGCCTCGTTTACCAATGCAACAGGGGGGACTGGGAAGAAGGAAAATGCATGAGATGAACTTGGCGTGCTTAATGAAAATTGGCCGGGGTCTGCTATCTAATCCAGATGCTTTGTGGATGAGGATATTACGCTAAGTACAAATTACCTTTAACTGGTCTCATAAAAGGAATATGATAAGGCCCCAATTAGATACAAAGGTACGTGTGAGTCAGGAGAGTGCAAGTTAGTTATAATGAAGTGTGTGAGGGTCTTGTACTTGTAGTATAAATAGAAGTTCTAAAGTAGAGAGAGGTATGTTGTTGTCTTGATTGTAATTGGGAACTCTTTTGAGTTTGGGCTGAAAGAGTTTGAAGACTCTTATCTAGATCGTTGTTGAATTCTCAAATCAATCGATCAATATCGGTATTCTATCAGTGGTATCATAGCACACCTTCAAACATGGAAGCTCGATTGAATCGAATCGAAGGCGAGCTTCAGAGGCTTTCACCGATGGTGGAGTCGCTCGAGGAGGAGGAGAATCATACACGCAATTTCAATTTGGAAATGAAGGCTGCGTTCAGAGGCTTGGCACAGAGATTCGACGAACTTTTCCTTCTTCACTATGGGATTGTGTTGCCTGACACGGGAGAGCGGAAATTCGAAAAGTCAAGCGACATGAAAGCCCCAGATCCGCCAAATCTGGTGGCATCCAAGTTAATTCAGATCGTTGGTGGCCCAAATCTGGTAAAGAAACAATCGTTCGGTCACAGATCTAAAGTGAAATCAGAGAACCAAGGGTTGGTGCTAGAGATCGAATAGCCTCTCCTACAACCCCTCGCTCACTCAGTCACTCATCGAAGGTCTCTAGCGTTCTTCAGATCAGGAAACTCGGTGGAGTCATACTCCTAGATCCACTAGCTTCGACCTCGTTGAACAATCCAAATGACTCCAGGCCGGATCCACCCCTTCCATCAAAACCACGGTATCCAAACCTCTCAGCTATTGTGATCTTCTTCCCATCACTCACCACTAACAAATATGATGCTCTAGGGATCCAGCTTCCAATCTTCATCATCACGAATGAGAAAGTCAGAATGACGGATTTGTTTGTGTGGGTTGCGACGGCATTCGATCTCGTATTTTGTGTGCGTCGTCATTGTGATTCTTGGCAGTTGGAGATAGGTGGTTCACACTCATTGCAACAATATGAATGTATCACCGCTATGGAACCACCACCATGGCCACTGCCTTGGCCTCCTTTCCTGTTGAGATCTCATCTCGACTGCTTGTAGGTCGTTCGGACAAGTTGCTCTGACTGGCCATGATTTAGAACTTTTGAAGATTTAGGGAAGAAGACTCAACTTACTGACTTGGAAATTTGAGGAGATCTGACTAACTGCATGGCAATACCATCGTATGTTGTGTCATGATGTCTTGCTTTTTTTGGTTAAACACATATAGCAAGAGTTTGGTGTTGGGACGTTTGAATATCCTTGTAATGTGCTCGGGACATCTCACTTTGAGCTATTGGATTACTTGGTGGCGCTTATGCTTCGTCTTCCACACTTGGCCAGCGCTCCATGTTTCGATTATTGTGGTTTCGCTCATATTGATGTTGTTGATGAGGGTGCGTGTGTGGAGTTTGGGTATATTGATGTTGCATTTGAGATATTTGATGAAATGTCGTGGACCAACTTGACATTTTGGACTATTTTCTTCGCCTTCATTAGTCAGCTTGCTCATCCCATAGCTGTTGGTATCAATGTTTTTACTCTCAATTTTTACCCCACTCATATGGTTAGTTTGATTGATGCATTTTGCACTATGATTTCGGTGCTAAAAGTAGTTGCTAAAACTTCAAGTGTCCTTGAGGATGGCCCTTCTATCCCACAAGCGACGTGGGGTGTCACTCATTCAGCTGCTAAGGGGTTTTTAGGCATCATGGTATGGTCCAGATTGCTTTGGATTATACCTTGGTTACCTTCACTTAGGGTGATTTATGCGGTGCTCTCACGTTAGTTTATGATCCTGGCTAACCCGTTCTCTCCTTGCCACCTTGAGGACAAGGTGGATTTTAAAGAGGAGAGTAATTATAAGGCCCCAATTAGACACAAAGGCGCTATAGGTGTGAGTCAGGAGAGTGCAAGTTAGTTACAATAAAGTGTGTGTGGTTCTTGAAATTGTAGTATAAATAGAAGTTGTAAGGTACAAAAGGTATCTTGTTGTCTTGATTGTAATTTGGAACTCTTTTGAGTTTGGGCTAAAGGAGTTTTAAGACTCTTATCTTGGGTTACTTTTGTGTTCTCGTTCTTGTAATCGTTGTTGAATTCTCAAATCAATCGATCAATAATGGTATTCTATCAATTTACCACGTAAAAGTGGATCTTTTTTATGGAGGAAATTGCAGAGAGTTTGACCTCATATGTGTAAAGGTATTAGCTTGTCAATAAGGAAATGAGTAGCTAGATTTTGGGAGGATGTTTGGATTGATCTGGGGAGGCCACTCATTGAGTTGGTTATTCCACCCATTCCTTCTGAATAGGTACAAAGATCTGTCTCGAATATTTGCTGCTCTTACAAAGTTCATCTCAATCGTTTTTGTAAACAATCATATATAGTGCTCCACAAAGTTCTAACAACTAAGGCCTCATTTAGTTCAACTTCCCTAGTTCACTTCCCGGTAAGTTGAATTCCTTGGAAGTACACTTCTCGAGAATTGATAAAAGTATTTGGTTGAGTTTATACCTCCGGGAAGTTAGACATAAAAATAATAAATTGCAACGATTGACTATATACCCTCTTAAAAACTTAAGGTTAATTTAAAGAGAGGGCACATTGGTCAAATGAGTGCACTTCCCTCATAATGTGGGAATTTGGTTTAAATAGCCAACCAAACAAGCAAGTTCCTGAAAGAACAGTTCCTCCCTCCCACGTCCCCCTCAAAACCAAACGAGGACTAAGGCCTAAAATATGTGAAAATCCATTCAAATGCCAATCCATGTACGAAAGAAAAGAAAAATGTAATTAACAAGGTCTAAAATAACACAAACAAAAAAATGTCTTCAAGGGCTATCCCTCTCATACGAGATGAGAGGGTCGAACAACATTATGTATTAGTTTTCTTGGTTGGACCCTTTGTGTCCCTCTGTTTTCTATTAAGACTATCATTTTTTACAGGAAAGAAAAAATCAAGAAATTTAATCCTTGAAAATGTTTACTCCACATTATCATCCTCCATGACAAACACAATACCTAATTACGTTTTTTGGACATCAGAAGGACCAACAGAAAATGCATAACATTATGAATAAAGAATCTTCCACAAAAACGACTGAATCTCGCACACCTTTAAATAAATAAATATTATGTCGGTTTAGGAGAGGCAATGAACAAAAGGAATTGTAGCTACCTCATATGAGAAGTCAACATGCCCAGGTGTGTCTATCAAATTTAGACAATATGGTTTATTTTCAAAAACGTATCGCATTCGAGCAGCCTGAACAAATATCAAGAAATAAAACAATATCAAGAATTTACCTATAAATAATAATTAGCAAAAGACATTTTTATGATAAGAAGCCGAGATGGAATATCATGATGAAATTAAAAAAAAAAAAAAAAAAAAAAAAAAAAAACTAGAGGACTACAAGATTTCAAAAATAGAAGTGAACAGACGCTCTTTCCATTTTTATACATGATATTATGTTTCATAGAACTTAAATTTTGAACCTTTTGGATATAATTTATTTCTTATTTAGGCAATTTGTCAAAATTCATTCCTAATACTTGAGATTGATTTCTAGTCTTGCGTTGTCTAATATGTTTTATCCTTTAGGATTATCTTCTAAGAAAAATTGACTCTTAATAATTTCAATGGATTTAATTTTTCAACATGCATCTTAAGGCAATTTGCCAAAATTCAGTTCTCAAATTTGAGATTGATTTCCAATCTAGCATTGTCTATTATGCTTTATTCTTAAGGGATGTCTTCTAACAAAAATTGACACTAACTATATTTCTTTTTTCTTACAAGTCAACATTTAAGTTCACAAATTACATCTACTCTAACCAACTTCATGGGATTTTGTATAACTTCCTTCACATCTAATTTCTAATTCAGTTTTTCAAAAGCCAAACTAATTCAGAAAATTCAGAGAATTTTCACACCAAGTGAAATGTATCCAATTTAAAAAATAAAATCAACACTAATTCCCAACTATACAAATTAAAGAAATAAAATGGAAGCGAACTAGTAATTTTTAACAAGTATGCAATACTCCATTGACACAACCCTTCATCCAAAAAAAATACTCCATTGACACAACCTAAGGAAAGAAACTATAAGACATCCAAGACACAAACAAAATAAATACAAACCTGGAGTTTGATTGTGATACCTCTTTCTCTCTCAAGGTCCATGTTATCTAAAAATTGCTCTTTCATTTCCCTCTTTTGTACAGTTCCAGTGACCTCTAATAGCTTATCCGCCAAAGTTGACTTCCCATGGTCAATATGTGCAATGATGCAAAAATTTCTGATATTTGAAATTGGAACCTGTGATTACAATTACAAATCCAACTATATTAAAGTCTACCATCCTCATCAGACCAAAAGGGAGAAGAAAGTTCCATTAAAGATCAAGTGTGCAAATATTTAATCATTTGCATCATCATTACCGAATTTTCTCAAATCACGAGGATCTTTTTTCTATGAAGAATATAAGGGAAACCATTTTCAAATCCACAAATGTGGATCCAATAGAAAACCATAACTTATTTCCTCTCTAATCTATCTTTCGAGAAGCAATCAGATATTAATTGGCTAATGAATTTCCAATTTATTTTGAAAGATATATGGTGCAATGAGACTGCCCTTTGAGTTGGCTAATAGTGTTGTTTTCCCTTTACAATTACAAGGGTATCATTTGATTGTACCTTATTAGATACAAAGTGTCTTAGGCTCTTAGCAGATGATGCTTTTCCATTTGAAAAGACTTTTTGGGGGTTCCCTTTCGGGATAATTCATTGAAATGGGTCCATCAATTTATAATTGTTTTAGTATTACTCCAATCAATGTGCATTGCAAGGTTTAAAAAATCAACAAACTTCGGCGAAGTTCGGTCGAAGTTTGTCGATTTTGAGGTGAGCGAAGCGAAGTTCATAGGCAGTAAAAAAAATTGCAAAACTTTGACTTAACTTCGGCTAACTTCGACCGAACTTCGAAAACATCGATGGAAGTTAATAAAACATGAAGTAAAATTGTTATGTTTCGTGGAAGTTGAGCAAACTTCGACTGAAACTTCGACTATGCTAAAAATATACTTAAATTTCGGCTAAATTCAAATAAAACATAGTTCTAGCATCTCCACAAGAAACTTGAGTTTTCTAGGCGAAGTCGAAGTTTCAAACCTTGGCGCATTGAGGACCTACTGTCCTATGTTTGAACAACAAAATACTCACTCTTATCGAAAACAAAAAAACAAAGACAAAAGAATGAATAGCGTCGTATCTTTTTCCAGAGCGAGTCATCCCTCTTACTTCTTTGATAACAATACACTTTGTCAAACAAGATGATAACCAATGTAAGAATGCTATGCAGCTTTTTCTACTAAGTTAACTGAAGGTACAAAGTTAGTAATGAATGCGATTTTTCAAAATAATTTCAAAGTTGACTCTTTTTAGGCAGCCGAGGCTTCGCGTAAGTACATAAAAATAGAAAGTACCTTACAAACAGGTATGTCAGTGTATAAATTAATTGTCATTATTTGCACAATGTAAGTTTTAGATGTGAAGCCGTAATCGTTGCAACAGGAGTAGTTGTAAATAGGACAGCTGCAACTGGGGCAATTGGAAACATGACAGTTGCAACTGGGGCAGTTGGAAATAGGCCAATTGCAATTGATACGAAATAGAAGTTTCTTTATAATGAAATTTTTATTCCGAATTTAGATCCTAATTAATCTCTACGAAGATTTTGGACAACTTTCTAAACATGTGAAGAGAGGATAAATACATCCATGCTATTTTGGGATTTAGGAAGCTCACATCAATGTTGGTTTTTAGAAAGAACACAAGTATATATCAACAATCAAGCTATGTTCTTCTTCTAGTGGGTTTTAGGTTTAGCAGTTGCAACAAAAATTCTTTTGAACTTTTGTTTTCTTTTTCTTTATTGAGTTGTAATTACCAAGGAGATCTTGGGGTGAACCAGTCGAGGGGACTTGACATTACCAAGGGGATCTTGGGGTGAGAGTTCATTGTGAGGGTAA
This sequence comes from Stephania cephalantha, assembly GCA_039657325.1. Lineage (NCBI taxonomy): Eukaryota > Viridiplantae > Streptophyta > Magnoliopsida > Ranunculales > Menispermaceae > Stephania > Stephania cephalantha. The sequence goes on along the minus strand of CM077574.1, from coordinate 11,376,011 downwards.
AGGGTAGTGTAGAAAGCCTTGTGAGGGATCACTGGTTGGGGTCTTGCATAAATCTGTAACTCTTTATCATTAGTGGATTCTTCACATCTGGGCGTGGCCTCCCAGATGTAGGTCTTGGACCGAACTGCGTCAACATCTATTTGTGTTGTGGTTTGCTTTACAATTCAATTTTAGTTTTGTGGTGTGTTTATCATTGCGTGATTGTCATTAGCGATTCAAAACTTACAAGGTATACCATCACAACTTCTCTGAAAGCCCTTATTTTTCAATACATTTTCAAGTCCTCCCAACAATTCAGAGATTCACAAATGTTTTTTTTTTTTATAAGAAATTAACAACTTGCCCCCCACCGAGGTTCGAACTCATGACCTCTTACTCCGAAACCCCATACTAAACCATTGGGGCACCCAATTGAGAATCACAAATGTTTTGACAACACAATATAATTTGATCCACTTGTACCCTTTAAGCAGGTATTCCCCGCACTTCTATATTTCATTACCAAAATTTAAGATGAAAAGCAACAACCATTAAACAGAATCGCAACCTCAGATAGAACAACAATAAGCAAAATTGGGACTATGGAAATGATTTTGAATCGATCAATTCACCTTGTGGAGACGATCTTTGCCGGCATTGGCGACCAGTTCTCTCGATTGCTCCGTCCCTGCCGCTCGGCAAACCACGAACCCTAGCCCTCTCCTTCTCCTTGTTCTTCCACTCCACTTCGATTGCTCGAAACGGGTACTGCAATTCGTGGTAGCAGTGGCAGGGAAGGGCAACTTTCGACGTCGATTGTGCCGCTGTTGGTGGGTTCGAGAGCTGAGGCAGATGGGTACGCGCGACACGCCCGTCGCCATGCCCATGAAAGCAGAGGAGAAACAGAGCAGGTCCTCTGTTTTGAGTGGGAGAGTTTTGGGGAAGAAGTGAGAGGAAGTGGTCTGGTGGTGTGTTATCTGTTTGAGAAATGAAAATTTTGAAATACGCGCGTTCTCAGCCACACAAAAAAAAAAAAAAAAAAAAAAAAAACAAAAAAACGATTGATTTAGGGCTCATGAGAAGGGGTGTCGGTCGGTTGGTATATGGGCTTGGTTGTATCTCGTGTGACTAGGTCGAGGTGATTTTCAAAGGAGCTTCCTAGGCACCTACTTTAGGCGCTGATCCAACAAAACGCCACCTTGAGACATGCGCATGTATATCTCCAGGTGTATCTCACGACGTCTAGCTATATGAGTGCCTAAAGTGAGTTATCCCATTATTTTTTATTTTCAAATTAATCGATTTTGTGACTGTGTTTACTGTATTAAAAAATGTATTGGGGGAGCTTCCTAGCTCTCATATATTGAGTTTGATACAACTCTACTTGACTCTAAATTAACTTAGGCCTAACTTATTTACGTGCTCCAGTGTTTTTTTTTTTTTTTTTTTTTTTTAACCGTGGTGTCTGATATTTTCCCGACCATTTCACACCCAACACGCTCCCTACAAGTTATACGCCTTATAAAATTAAAAAATTCGAACTTGAGACATCATAAAGGCCCAATTTTTCTTTTTTTTCAAAGGGTAGAGGCTCAATTGAATAATTAGTGTTAGAGTCACATTTTCACATGTGCATGATTGTCATTATTTGTATATATAAAATAAAGGTTGGTTTGTGGAGTATTTGGTTTGTGGATAATTATTTGTGATTGTAGTCACAATATTTCTGCATGTCTATCTGTTGTCTTCTATGTTTATAAGTGATGCTCTATACATTGTGACAAATAATGACAAAGGGGGAGATTGTTAGAGTCACATTTAACAAGTGCATAGTTGTCATTATTTATCTCTTGTTTGTTGAAGATTCTAGATATGGAGGTTAAATACTCATTATATGAAAATTGTTTGAATGGTAAATGTTGTGGCAGTAGACAACGATGATGATTATGGCAACAGAATGAACATCTTAACAGTTACCACAAAAGTTAAACAAAAATCGCATCATGTTGCAACAGCACACAAGTCGTATCTGTTACAACCTAGCATGATTATTTTCGTAACAACACACAATCCATATCTGGGAAGTTATTTCTTCATCCTTATCTGAAGGATTGGTTCTGCTGAAGACTCATGTGGCAACGGAACTACAGATTTTGACTGTTGGAACAGAAGATAAATCATTTTAGTTGTAACAGAGTTCATTTGGAGATAGAACTAAATCAGTTAAAGGTGGTTGGCTGAATCTTGGAGGTTAGTAAGATGAGATTTATTATGATCTGAAGCAACTTGAAGACATGTTATATTAATCAAGGCACATTAGAGTTTCGTATCCCATTCGATTAAAAATGTAGCCTTGAGTTGAAATGATGTGAGAACAGGTTCTGAACTCGTGTTCATTTATTTTTCTTTGTATTTCTCAATTATCACCAAGGGGATCTTGGGTATTCCAGTCGAGGGGAGCTCGACCCGCATTAGGGATTGAGTAGTCCAGTCGAGGGGAGCTCGACACACCAAGGGGACTTGGGTGAAAATCTATTGTAAGTGTGAAAGAGAGTGCCTCAAGATGGTGAGGGAGTCACTAGAAAAAAGGTTTTGTGTAAGTCGCCCCGCAGATGTAGGTCGTGGACCGAACTGCGTCAACATATTTGGTGTTGTGGTTTGTTTCCTTTCATTTTCCATTATTTTGTTAGTTGCATAGATTTCTTTTTTCAATTAGTAAGTCGCAATCACTTTAGGGTAAACTTTGAATTAGGTAGGGTTATGCTATGGATTAATTAGGGGTAAAAACACGGGGGGCTCAATATTAATTTTGTGATTATAATCCAAAGGTGTAGCTACAAGGAATCTAAGTCAAAGTGTATACTTTAATCACCACAAACCATATATAATTTCTTATGTATCCTCCAAAAATAAACAAGAAAATCCTGGTAATGTAACTTTTTTCTGATTATGGAGATAGGTTTGCAAAACAGAACAACTCACAAGTTACAAGGCACATTTTCATGCCACACAACACCCTATGAAACATATTGAAAAACTAAAGATGTATTTGGATCAACACAGTAAAACTTCACTTCAACAATTACAAGGGACAAAATAGAACTTATTGGGATTTTACAGATCCAAAGTCATATGATATGATCAATCCATGGTCCCAAATCCTGCCTTGGCACAGTTCCACCCACAAGCCAGTTCTTTGAGCATACACCTCATCCTTCTCTGCAACCACATAAATCAAACAAAAAATCATTCATTAAAAAAAAATTAATTAATATCAGGCCCTTTTGTGTATAATTAATGTATGTCATTCTCAATTAAGTATTTTGATTGATCAATAACTAAAAAACTTAATTATAGCCTTATAGATATAATGACATTAGGGCCCTAATTAATGAAACCGATAGTTATGAAACTATATATAGATATGCATAAAACTCACATAGTAATTCCGAGATCCCTCTGTCTGTGCTTTAGTAGAACCCCTGCAACTTCCCTTTACATAATTGTTGATATTGATATTGTCTTCAGATCTAATACGCCTGTATCGCCATTGCCTCGTCGATCGGCAAAACATTCTCGAGAGCAATGGCCTGTAATTCACCCTAGGACACTTGATCCAGCTCCACTGCATATGTATATGTAAAATTGATTAACCATTGATATCGGCCCAACGTTTGGTTGTCGTGGGGGAATCGAACTCAAGACCGTGTGCCTAACCTACACAGTTCGCCTTCACCCTTACCACTAGGCCAATCCATCCGGGTTGCATATACATAAAATTACAATCATATATCAATCAAAAGAAGGTTTTTAATTAATTACACTTATGTGCATGTATTCGTAGATATATACATGAAGAATAGAAAAAATATGTACCTTTGTTTTTGGTCTATTATTTGGGAAGTTGTTCATGGGCGCCTGCCATGAATTGATGCTCTTAGAGTTGTAATACTGCTTCCTAAGCTCCTGGGCATAGGCGAGAAGCTGCGCCTTCCGATCGAAACCATGGGACGATCTTGGCATCAGTGTGGGGAATTTGTTGGAGGAACTCAATATTGTTGGCTTGGTTAACAATGGCTTCGTCCTTCTTACTTGATGATGATGATTAGTTATTGCATTGTTGTTATTAATACTACTACGATGGTTGGTAGTAGGTTTATTTCTACGTCGAATGTTGTTGCAGGTGTCTGATTCGACGTATACGGTGATGATCACGCTCATCTTGCTTGATTGATCGATGTTATTAATTTCTGCTTTTGTTGATGCTGTTGTAGTAGTTGTTGTTTTCTACCAACTTAGCCATTTAAGGGTAGAGATATGGATGCATGTTTTTAGGTCTTTTTGGTTTTGGTTAACTTGTAAGCATTTGTTAGTGAGATTTCTGTTGTAACAAACTCAAGACGACTCTTTCCAACTTAATACACGTGTTTAATTAAGGGAAATGCTACATTGCTCCCTCATTACACTTATGGTCTGATCGCATCGAGTGTTGGATTAGACATTGGGTTATGGATTGGTAAATTGGTGATTGCGAGTCCTGGGTTACGTGTTTAATCCCGAAATCTCGTTTTGTTCGATTGGGTGTATAAAGCATCTTCATAAGTAATTGGAGTAGAGTTAAGTTACTTTTTTACCCTCATCTCTTTCTTGATCATGTCTTTGCTAATCTATTTCGTGCGTTATAAATCCTCACGCCTGTGTTTGAATCCATGAATTCATGAATTGATTACATAATCGATTAATTGATCATCATTTAAACAAAAACCCTTTTGAACAATCCTTTCAATCTATTAAGTCCACAAAAAAAACAGCCAGCACGAACTTTTAACCCAAAACAAGAAGCGGATATGAAGCATGCTACCTACCGTATATCACTTGAACAATTCTCAACCCAAATTAAGCAAATATGTGATGTTCTGGTGGAATGTTAAACATTTTCTTAATTGATTGCCTTGAAGAATTACATGAGATCTCCATGTTAATGAGGAAATCGTGAGAGGTGAAGAAGAGTTGGAGAGGATGAAGGTGCATAACGAGTTGATGGCGTGCACAATGAGGAAAGCACAGAGGTGCAGAACAAGTTAGAGAGGAGGAAGGTTTTGGATGGTGTGCACAACATGAGAATCGCGAGATCTAGGACTTCATTAACAGTGAAGTCGAGACAGGCGAAAAGATGAGGGCCGCTAAGGGCACCCCACCGTTTCATGAAGGCACCCAGTTAATGTGGGCACTAACCAATTTACCTGGGGCACCAAAAAATTAGACCCAAAATACCCAAAATACCCAAAATACCCCTCGAACAAACCTCTCTCACCCCACCACCCCCACCACCACCACCGAACTCCTTGCGAGGATACCCCGAAATCGTCGTTTCCGTCCGTCTCCGTGTGTTTTTTCGTCGTTGTAGGAGGTTTTTGTAGTTTGTAGTATTTCGGTTATCCTCCACCATTCTCGCTTACTAACGACACGAGAATAGGTGGGTTTATTTAAGAGGGACGCTAAGGGCACCCCACCATTTAATGAGGGCACCCGGTTAATGTGGGCACAAATGTGTTTTACTTGGGGCACCCAAAAATTAGCCCCGAACTACGAAAATACCCCCTCGTGCAAACCCCGAGCACCCCACCACCCTCGTGCAAACCCCTGGGCACCCCACCACCCCCACCACCACCACTACCACCACCCTCGTTCACCGAACTCCTTGTGGAAGAATTCATTTGTTTTGAGCCAGGCCAGGTGAGAGGAGTCCCCGAAATCGTGTTCTCCGTCCCTCGCCGTGTCGTGTGTTTCTCCTTCGTTGTTCGAGTTTTACGCATTTTGTATGGTCGGTGTGTGAGCCGATTTCGTCTCCAAATTAGGGCTCGGTTGAAGATCGTCGAATTAAGTTACATTTGGTAGAGTAGTTGTAATGTGTGTGTGGCGGTTTGTTCAATTGTAAAAAAATTGGGAAATCGTGGTTCTCGGCCACACAGGCCAGAGACGGTGTCAACTGTCTCGGCCTTGGCCGAGACGACAGAAGCTAATATTTTTGGGAACTCGCAGTCTCGGCCACGAAGACCGGAAGAGTTAACTGCGTATCGGTTGTCCACTTCCGAGAGGGTCTCGATGAGGCTCGGTCGTCATAGGACGAGAGTCGGGCGAATGAAATGGTCGATCCATCTCGGTGGTGTACAACCGAGACCTTTCTATTGGACTCGGTTGTACACGTACGATATATTGGAATACTTGTCGGTCATGGGTGGCCAGAAAAATATGGGTTGTTTCACGAACACCTTGACCGAGACATCGAAATGGATGAATTTGAACATTACGGTTTGAAAAAAAATTTGGTTGTATGTCAAACTAACAATACAAGATTGAAAATCCATCACGACAATTTGCACCGAAACTTAATTAATTATAAATCTCCGTAACATTCAAATTGACTCTAAAAAGGGTCCATCCATAAGTAAACAACAATCAAAACACAACAACAATCAAAACACAGCACAACATTTGCATATACATAGAACATTCGAACGAATTGGCAAAATTTCTAAATGTTTAGCCGTCTAGGTACAAGCTTTAACCTACGGTGTATCTAAATCTACAACATGTATGGTGGCTTCATGATCAGCAGTTGCAATGAGCGCGATGTCTCGAAAAACGAATCCATCTCGCCAACCTTTGGCGCGATCCTCAACGTCCGATCTCACGATGGATATAAGGATGGCGGCGGTGCATTCACACGCAATCGCACTTTTCAAAGTGAACAATAGAACATAGAAGATATTGTCACAAACCCGATTAAGGGGGAACAAACCAATTCACAAAAAATCATAGAACTTACCCTAACCCATGGATATTCCTTTCATTTGCCATTGCAATGATAAGTCTGTTGTGCAATGACGACGGTGGAGTACTACGTAGAGGTAGGAATGTGGAGGCACTCCCATGCGAGAGGTTGACGAGAATGACATTGAATGCGGTGGATACTAACAATCCCATGTCGGAAGTGTCAACCATTCTTTGAAAGATGCCCCCTCTTGCTTCTCAGGCAATGCACCGCATTCTTGACGATCTCGAAACTCGAGCCAAGCACTTCCCGCCAAAGGTCTTCATACCCGATAATTTCATCGTACATCCTTCTACGCACAATCCTCCACCCGTCTACGTCGGCAAGTCGAAGCCTAGAGGCTATACACCGATATCCACAATTTCCATCGGAAACGACATCGATAATGGCCTCAACATGTGGCAACCAATCCGGTTCTAAGCAATGACCATAAGCCATGTTAGATCCACTTTGCATGCGTCGGCGGCACGACGCATTTGTGGAACATTGACTTTCTTCTGCCTAAAAGCTTTTGTGGAGTGGGAGGACTCAAATCCGATTGGAAACCAGGGGTGCCTCCGACACACTTGGGGTGCCTCCGATTGGAGACCCCGATGTCCTCCCACCCGCATCCTCAACTTCCCGCTCGCACTCCACAAAAGACGAAGGTGGACTAATCTCCTACTAAGCTTGCTCACTTTCGGTCCTCCCCCGCATCCTCAACTTCCTCCTCCCCCTTATCCAATCTTCCAGCGGTGTCGTGATTGTGCCTCCCACAAATCACAGTGACATACCATAAGGAGTCAACATTTTCCTTGACGTTAATTTGGAAAGGGCATCCACATTTCTTCGTACCGTGTGACTCCTCGTCTTTTCATCATTCTTTGATTTCTTTAAAATTTTTGCCCCTTTCCCCTTCCCTACTCTCTGAGCCAGTCCCCTATATGTCCTAGACCTCTCAAAGGCAATTTTCACCCTTCCCCTGCGCTTAATGCCCCCGAGCATCCGAAGCGACTCGTTACTAACACAAACTTGTTCTCACCACCAATCATTTGGAGCCATGAAATAGCCGCTTCTCGAGAGGGGAATGGCTTAGAAGGTGTAAAAACGCATTTGTAGTCCGGAAAATTACTAGATAACGGCATTACACTGCAATACAAACGAGTGTAACATTATAATCAACCAAAATGTACGACACAATCACAAAATAAACCCAAAAAAACATGTTCTCGGTTGTGCAGTCCGAAACTTTCTTCGAGTCTCGCTTACGTACGGCCAGAGTTACTCGGTACTCTGGTCATTCCAGCCGTGACTACGTGAAACCTCTCGGTCCTCTATGGCCGAGACATTACCATACATCTCGGTCTGCGAGGCCGAAACAATCGCGCACCCAGACGAAACTTCGGATAACCGCAAAAAAAACACAAAAAATTTGCAAAATTACCTCGAGGACGACCTCCTCTCGCACCGAGAAGCATTACAATCCTCCATTATACGGTGGAAACAACTTCGGATTTGAAGAAATTACCAAACCTACGTTGACAAACAAATCATCATTTTCAACTTTATACACAACTAAACAGTTCTAAAAAACCCGAATATGGTTGTCAAACATTGTTACCTCGCTGTCGGACGATGTCAATCCGCAAGAATCGATCAGCTCTTCGCCAAACGCAATGTGGCTATCGCTTTGTGGTTCAAGCTTGCTGGTGGGGTGCCCTAACTCCTTGTCAAAATGGTTTGTGGGGTTTAAACCATTATATATATACAGGGGCAAAATGGTCTTTTCCATTTTTGCTGGAATTTTTACAAATAAGTTGGGTGCCCTCATTAAATGGTGGGGTGCCCTTAGCGGCCCTCTTATTTAATCAGCATGTATGCGGATTAGTGAATCCATTGCACAAACATGTCGCCCACTCAAACACGTTGTTTAAGATTAATCACGAACTAGTTAGTCTAGTCGGGTGATGCGAACAGGCCTTTAAAGTTATGGACTAGGTGAGAATTAAGTGATGGACTAGGTGAGAAGTGCGAGGACAACACAGTGTCACACCATAAGACACATTGGCTCATAAGAGTCATCCATGTGCGCCTCGAGATGTGGGCATATACAAATCTCGATGCATAACATACGCGTCGAGGCCGCATAGAAGGCTTTTGTAAGTCAATGTGTCTTGTGGTGTGACATCAATTGTTGTTGTCATTCTAGTATTTTCCATTTAAAATATATGTGTGCACTCATCTAACTGTATCATACGTGCGGGTTTTTATATTAAGTGTGGTTAAGGAGCATTTTTTAAGATAATAACTCTAGGTTATAAATAAAAAATAATAAGTTTTAGGAAAGAAAAAATGTTGTTTCCATACATTTTAACCATCAACAACTACATAGTCTCAATCCAAAATTAATTGGAGTCATTTATATGAGTCAAACTCTTGAATTGTGATCCATTAGTCACTACAAGAAAAATAATATTTTACAACATCTAATGATGTTATACAATTGTTATTAAAACTTATTATATTTTCAATTAATATATAACAAAATATTGATTATAGTGAAAAATAATGTTTAATGATTACTGAATATTATAAAACAAGAATTTCATTAAATTTTTAAATCCTTTCAAATTATGTTTTTTATTATGTTGTATATTTGTTAAATATTTGATAAGTTTTAGCAACGTCGAGTATTACAACATATGTCGTAAAAAATATTTTTTTCTTGTAGTGGGTACACTGCTTTTCAAATCATTTATATTCATCCTAATTAATGTGTCAAAGTTAGGTTCGATCAACCATTATCTTGTTGAGTTTCTTCAATTTTTACTAAGTCGAGTTTTAAGTATATTCCAAGGACTATAAATATTTATCCGACTCCTACGAAAGGCTATTATTACTCACGCTGCCAATTCTAATGGCTCTTGAAAAATAAACATAAAAATAAAATACAAAACCCAACTTCAACTAGCAACTGAACTTGTTACGTATGTTTATATATATAATCGGGTTTTGTGAGACTCTATAAAATGTGATGGTGTGTTAGACTTTTGCGTACACACTTCAAAAAAAAAAAAGTATTTTAAGACCAATAAATTAGTGTTGTTGAATGTTACGTACGTTGTTCAAATTTATTTAATGTATAATTAATGTTTTTAATATGTTATCTAATAATATATCAAATGATACTAATTAAATTAATAATGTAGTGCGATCAACATACCTTTATATGGTAAATTTATTTTAAAATCAATTTTTTTTGTGTTAATTATTTATTTGTTTCGACAAGGTATCTATCAACAACATTATTCAATGTTTGTAAAATATAGTCTTTTTTGTGTGTTGTAAACTTTTAACTTCCATCAATTGCACAGTTTCGAACCCAATGAAAAAGTTGATCCATGTAGTTGACCCAATTGATTTGAGATTGAGTGCAATTGAATAGTTGATCTGTATCGTCGGCTCAAATAAATGAAAACTTCACGATTTTTCATAACTTTCAGAGTTGCTAGCTCATATACTATTGATTTTATTCTTAAATTCTTCAATATATTTTATTCAGAAAATGAAGTTTTATATAGAAAAAGAAAAAAAAGAGATATAAACAAAAAAATGATTTCAAATTCTGAAAGTTCACGTAGCCACAAAATTGTCAAAGTATGCAACCAAGTGCCCTTGATTCTTTCCCTTTCAATAAGGTAATGTTGAAGTAATTATATGGATTTTATCCAACTATATATGCTATGAGGTAAATTAATTAACTTAATTAAGACTGGGAAGATCAATAATGACATCAATTAACTGATCATCCACCATCACCTCGATATGTACAAGTCCTTTTGTGGGTGGAATATATATTTAACAAACATAATGTCCCTAAGAGTGATCAATCATATCAATGAACATTAAGGAAAGATAAATACGTACATTGTACATCACAGTTATTACCATAGCTTACTTAGCTTATACTTCAATTTATATGCCTTCATTCATCAAAAAAAAAAAACGAAAGAAAAGAAAACTTTTTTTTTTTTTTTTTTTTTTTTGGTCTAAACCATTCGGTATCTGAACTTTCCGACTAATCGAAGTTCACCCCGAGTCGCGCACTATATAAGTGGAGGGAGCTCTTAATGTTGGTGTTTCCATTTCACAATTCGAATTGATACACTAATTAAGAGACACCAATTTGCTTTCCGTTGTACTAACCAACCATCGGTAAAAAAATAATAAAAACTTTCTTTTTTACATCTGTGTGGGGCGATATAAAATTATATCAGGCCTTTCCATATATATTTATTGGAAAATGCTAATTTGACCCGCCAGGGACACTCGATCAGTGCACCCGGTGACCTGGCGGGTGACATGGACAGATGGGTCCCACCCCACCCCAAACCATTTCATTTATTTTTCTTTCTTTTCCGTTTTTTTTTTAAATATACTCACTTCGGTCAGTACCTGCTGCGCAGACAGTACTGTGCGTGTACTTGAAACAACCAAATTTCTAATAGCGGATTTGGTCCGTAATTAAGCGTCACCGACTCATGACGTGGCTCGAGAGCGGTGACCAATAAGGGTAATACCGAAGTACTATGTGTGAGATCTATTATATGAGATCGATATGCCGTGCTAAACAAATGACTACCCAAGGTCTATGTGATCAATAGGGTAATATCTGGGCTAATGTGTTAGGTACACAATTTAATATGTGTGGTTTACTTGAATAGTATATTGATGCTACATTGTTTGGTAATGTGTTTGTGTATCAATGATTATTGTTGTGTAATGAATATATGTATTGTGAGATGCTTCTCTTGTTGTGTTTGAAAATGTGGATAAATGTCTCTCAGTGTTACTTTCTACTTTCCTGTACTCACCGTCCTTTTTATGACGGTGGGTGCAGATCCATCGAGTAGCAAATCGGGCAAGGAGAAAATCAGCGACTACCTCTGAGCCTTTGGAGTTACTATTACTTCTAATTTCATAGGTTTTTTTTATTTTGTTGTATAACTTATATACATTTTCTATATACTTTTGGGGTTGTATGTATGAGTTGAGAGATAGTATATCGACCAGACACGTGTTGATATATAGTTATCGCCGTTTGCTTAATGACGGGACCTAAATGAAGGGAGGGGTCGTCATAATACTATTCATGTACGACGGTTGTCGGGAGGACTCGTCGTCATGATTTCCAACCAATTTTTTAGCAGGAGATTCAAAATTCAAGTGGTTTTCCCCACTAAAACCACTTATCCACTTCTCACAACCACTTTAAGGGTGGGATTCTTTCTCAAGCTCTCTTCTTTCTCCCCTAAACCCTTTTGTGTCGATTTTTGAAGGGTGAAAGAAGAGACCTCGAGAAAGAATCCCAGGGTGCTGAGTGCCAAACATCAGTTATAACTTGCTGAGTGCCCAGATTTTGAAGACCAAGGGAGTTCATAGTTATGTGGTTTTGAAGACCAATGGAATCTGTAGATTATTATGATTTTGAAGACAAACTATTGCTTTGTGGACGCTTGCTGTGTGGACTTATTGGTTTCGAGTGTGATACCTTTAATTTGAAGGTTGTCTTCGTTCTTCCTTTTTAGTTTTCACCTGCTTTTTTATTTTAAGCTTCCATTCTTTGTTTATGAAGGATGGTTTTTTCTTTCTTAATTTGAAGGTTTTATTATTTCTCATTTGCATCTCTATTCTAGACATCAGTCACAGATTGCCGAGTGCCCTGTTGTGCTGCCATTAAATTTGAAGGTTGGTATTCGTTCTCATTTTTATGTGGTCAATTTCACATGTTTTCTTGATTTTAAGATTTTGTTATTGGATTTTTTAGAATAGTTTTCTTCTTGATTTTAAGTTTCTTTGTCCACTGTTGAGTTGTGAACCACAAGTGAAGTCAACGTGAAGAACACAACATATTAATAAGTGGTGGTGCAAACAGGTAATCGAAAATTTGTTGTCTTAATTTAGTTTGGTACTTAATTTTTTGCAAGCAAGTTAAATTATTTGTCTTCATCATTGTTTGGTTGCAAAAAATAGGGCTTACCTATAGTCGAAGGTGGTGCGGAGCTCCTCGAGTGTGGCTGCACAGCTTTCCTGCACTCATTTTGGGTTATTGCGTTGTAGTTGTATATGGATAGTTAGAGGCATTTTTTTTGTAAATTTAATAGGTCCACACTTGCAGGAATATGCCAGGGATCGATGATAAAGATGAAGATGAAGATGAAGATTATTGTTGGAATTGTAGCGACAACGATCACTATGAAGAAAATTACCCATGGAAGGACGAATGCCCGAAGTGTAAAGGCGGATTCTTATGTAGGAGATGCATCTTTAAAGAAGGGGGATTGAGATCGAAACACAAGTGAGGTTATTGCTTTTGCAGCAATGATGATTGTGACATAATTGAATGGGATGACATCCTTCTTCGCCAATATCCAGCGCTTCTCGTTGGGCCTGAATACATTTGCAGCAATGATGATCGTGGGAGCAGTGCACGCAGTGTTGGCTTTTGTCAATTGACAAGTTTATTTAACCATAATTTGTGTATCACCAATGTTACGCCAGGAAGGGATGTGGATCCGAATGTAATGGAGTCGAATGCAACTGTCACTCTGAAAGTAGTGACCATTGTGGCTAATCGTGTTTATTTTGTAATTGTGTTATTTACTATGATGTTTTAGCAATGTAATCAAAACCACTTGGTCCATGGTCGAAGTTATATTGTGTTGATTAATGAGTTCATCCCCAAATATAATAAAAAACATTTGTGTTTACTATGATGCTATTGAATGAAGTTTTTTCTTTATTCATCCGAACATTTGTGGCATATATCACTCCCATGCAAATCCTCCCACCTGTTGAACATTAACTACATGAGGCATTGAGGCGATGCCATTACATATGTAATTGTGTAGAGTTAAAAACATACGCTCCATCATAACATTCAAAAGCAAATAGATACATGCATATACAAAAGATAGTTAGATCAACATCATCCCAAAAGTGATGCCATCAACGGACAACAAAGTAGTTAGATCAACATCATCCCAAAAGTGATGACATCAAATGTGCAATAAAACAGTATCACCATGTGTAACGACCCGTTACCTTAAGTTGGTGATTAGTGTTAGTCCAAATCTTAACTAACTCGAGTTAGGCTTGTGGTTAAGTCCGACGTACCTTGATTAGCGTGTGCGTATGTTTGTTTGATGGTTTGTGTTTGTTTGGAATGTTTATTGAATATATAGGTTCTAGTATAAAAGTGAATTTATATATAAGCCTATAATCGGAAAAAACGTAATTAAATAATAAATAGCAGTATACTAAGTGCAACGAGGGTTTATGGAATGAATGCATGTAGCATTCCCTAACCCGATTAGGGCGATACCTGGCTTGAAACCTAATTAAGCCCCGTTAATCCCGCTAGACTTAACTAGAGACAACAACCTCTCCTTTTACATCTAATAAACACCACTGTATTTCGAATATCGATGTAAAACATATAGGAAAACGCAGCGGAAATTAAAATTTTTTTCGATAATAAATACTATATACAGTACCAAATCAAACCAGAATAAACCTCAGTTATACAAACCTCCCATCCCTTGTGATATAACAAAACTGTAATTCAATACAAATATATATGACAAGACAGATTCATTACATCGAAGAGAAAATCAAGACTTCTAAATCTTCTCTATCCAGTAGTCGTAGTGCTCGTCGCTTTTCTGAAAATATTAATTTAGGGGTGAGCGCTCCAACTTGCTCAGTAAGTAGGGATTCACATAGCGTTAACACTCCATATAATAATCAAGAACATTATGCAATAACAATAAGCATCAATATTAACTAACAAGAATATGGAAGACATATAATTCAATAACTAATGGATGTAAATCAAACTGTCAATGACTATTACACTATGATTCCAATTTTATTTATAAAACTAGGGTCGATTACCCACTGATGCTATTAATGCGATTGCTAGACCAACACATTGACCGATGTGCTGTCTAGCTAATCCACTAATGCCCAATGGTTTTATCCGAAACCCTCTAGTGAATATGTAATTCACGCAACCTATTCAACTGAGTAGGAAGTTACATATAGTCTGGGAGATCAACCCCGCATCCTATATAAATTGGTCTCAGTCTCAGGAACTTACTCTCATGAATCACATTAAACATCATTTTTCATTTATTTAAAACCATCACATTGTACATAGTCCCCCTATTTAGTCCATAAACTACATGAACTATATATACTAGGATAGCCAGACAACATTGATAAATGAAGCGAATCCATACTTACCTCGGTTCAGGTTTCCGTTTCCAAACTTCCTAAGTTTTCGGGTCACTCAAGCTCTCTCGGGGATCCAACACCTATCACAAACCATTTGTGATTAATAAAGGTCTAATTCTCTGTGTTTAGAACCCATAAGTCAGTCCAGAAGACCTCAGGAAATTCTAAGAGAAACACAACACGGTTGTTGTTTTCAGGGTTGGGAGCGCGCTCCCTAACTTGGTGGGTGCGCGCTCCATCAACTGGGTTCGTCCCAATTGATGAAGGGAGCGCGCTCCACCTTGCACTGCCTCGATAATGAATTGAGCAGCTGCCACTGTTCCATTACCAAATCATCACCATAGCCTCAAACATTCTCCTACATCATCAGGGATGACCTCTAGTGAGGTAACAAACCATTTCCAATCAACAACAACAACAATTCACAGAGAAATCATCACTGACTATCGAATTTAACTTAAAAACTCAACATCTTAACTCACCCATAGTGATGATCTCTGATCTACAACTGTTTAAGCTTCTCAATCCATGTTGAAACAACTCTCTGAATCAATCCATTGAGATCCAAAACCTTCGGCTGCTTGTCTCTCATTCTCTTGAAAGATCGAATTAAACTGAGGATAAGTTTGATGATTTTGGATATATATGGTTTTTTTTTTCACGATACACATCGAGCTATCTCGAGACTGATCAAGTGATTGATGTATTAAAATGCCACTCCCTAAAGTGACACAAATTTTAACACCATCAACACTTATGCTAATCTCGAAGCTGATTAAACGATCCATATAATTCAAACCAAACTTATATTTTTAATATATATATATATATATATATACATTTATATATCAAATATATATAAATATATATACTTTGCATATTTTCTCACCAATAAATTCACCGGACATGCCTATGAGTGTTCTCGGGTGTGTACGTTCATTTCACGACCACCTCGTCGCACTTGGTGTAACGGCTATTTATTGTTTAATTACTTATTTTCCATTATAGGATTGTATATAAATTCCCTTTTATACTACAACCTATAAAATTCATTAAACATTCCAAACAAACACAAATCATCATACAAACCCATGCATGCGTTAACTAAGGTACGTCGAACTTAACCACGAGCCTAACTCGGGTTAATTAGGATTTGGATTAACACTAATCACCAGCTTAAGGTAACGAGTCGTTACAGTTTCCCCAATTTAAAGCAATTTCATCATCAAAATTAAAGTAAACATATAATTACCTATAGTTTCGAAAAGAAATGGAAACTGCTCCATTATATAATATTCATGTTCCCAGGTTAGTTCCTCATTTCCATGAAAGTACCATTTCATCTTAGCCAAAGAAATCTCTTTGATTCTCAGCCTCTAAATCTTACTATCGAGTATTTGAATTGGTTGCTCTTCGTAAGATTAGTCTTCCCGAAGATCAAATTCATTCCTATCAATCCTTAGAGAGAACTGAGTCTCCATCCTGTGAAACATAAATACATGGAAGACATTATGAACTCCGGCTAGCTGAGGAGGCAACTCTAACCTGTAAGCAATATGACTAATCCTTTCCTGCACTTTAAACGTCCCAATGTACCTTGGAGCTAGCTTACCTTGCAATTAAATCTATACAATCATTTCATAGGTGAGGCTTTCAACAGAACGTAATCGTCCTTTGAAAACTTCAAAAAATTATGATGTTTATCAACGTATCTCTTCTGTCTCAACTTTGTTGTAGTCAAACGCTAGTGAATCTATTGAATTCTCTCTGTATAGTTCTAAATCAACTTACACAGAGAAATATATTTCTTCTAGTTACAACCAAACTTCAAGACACAAGCTCGAAGCATATCCTCTAGCACCAAATTCAACCGCTCAAGCTGCTCATCAGTTTGCAGATGGTATACCATATTGAGGTTAAGAACAATTCCCATCTGTCTCTACAATTCACACCACAGTCTGGATGTGAATCTCAGATCTCTAACTGAAGTAATTAACACCGGAACCTAATGAAATCTCAACACCTCACGTACGTATACCTCACATAATTGGTTAAGAGGATCTCGCATAGAAACTGGCAAGAAATGTGCAGACTTCATCAATCTATTAACTACAACCCATATAACATCGTACTTACGCTGACTCAGAGATATACCAAAAATAAAATCCATCGATATATATTCCCATTTCCACTCAGGAATAGGCAGCAAATGTGATAACTCTCCAGGTTTCCTATGCTCAGCCTTAACTTGTTGACATATCTCACATCTCTTTATACACTCAGCAATATCAGTCTTCATCCAGGCCACCAATAAATATGCCTCATATCACAATACATCTTAGTGTTACTTGGATGAATAGAGTAAATAGATATTTGAGATTCATGTAGCAACTCTGGCTTCAACTGATCCTGAGCTGGAATCCACAATCAATCCCTGAACTGTAACACACCATCATCCAAAACTGACCAATCAGGATGATCTTCACTAGCCGCTAATCTCTAACACATTATATAATCCTGATTAACTTTCTAATAACCAATCACCCACTGAATCATCTCCGATTCAGTCCAAGTCTGAGCTCAGAAGAACATATTAGTAGCTCTGAAATTAGCTCTCTTAGTTGATGATGTGTCAGTTAAACTCATATGAGCCATCATCATAGATACTTCCTCAAGAAGTCTAAACTGAGAAGCTTTCATAATAGCTACATTCTCTTTGTCTATTCATCTCCTACTTAAAGCATCTTCAACCACATTTACTTTGTCAACATATTCTTTCTGTTTATCTGAGTTGTAATTGCATACTGATAGTCTGTTAATACCTTTCTGTCTCATGCTCAAATTAACTTATTTCATTACTTCACGTCCCACACCAATTTACGATGAAGTAAATCATACAAATTTTTAAGGAAAATACCTCAACGTCATATATAACCTGATAATATCAATACTAGATAACTCACACAATAAATTCTTCCAGTAATTATCACCTTCCAAGTCACAAGCTCGAAATTATATTCTCTAGAACTAAGATTAGCTGCAGATATATTGTGTTAAGATTTAAAAAGGTCCTTCCCAGCTATTACACATTTCTTCCCCACTACGAAGCAAACTTTTGATTCCCCACAAAAATAGTAATCCTGCTTCTCCATAACTCTCAACTCTTTCTACATACATATATCTTGCTTACTCTTCCACAAGAATTAAACTACAATACTGGCAAGAGATTTACAGGCTCTATCAATCCTACAATTACAACATCAACAACCTTCAGTTGTCATTACAACTTAAGTTAATCTATCATAAATTCATGAGCATGTAATCTCATTCAAATAAGGCAAGAATAATATAACCCTCCAGGTTAATATCAATCAGCTTCCACTTACTGATATATCTCATATTTTCTTATAAAATTGACACTGTCAATTTTCATTTCAATTCACCAACAATTCATTCTTTTCACAATGATTTTGGATTTCGTTTGAATGAATATTTTAAAGAAATCCATGAGATTCTCACATATTCGTACCTCACTTTTTGATTCAAGTTCCATGAACTTCCTTTACATGCTCAATTTTTTGATATGACATTATCCATATAGAATACCAATAACTAGTAGTCAAACTTTGACCTACTAGATAATCTCAATCAATTTCTCCAATAATGCATCATTCAATCAATCATCATTATCTCAGCTCCCATCTGAGCTCCAAAAAATAGACTTGTAGTTACCAATCCAGACAACTCAACTGATGATGTGCTTGCGCGGGACTTCAATTGTTCATCATTGCATATCTTATTCAAGAGATATTATTGAGCAACTTTTATTAAAACTACATCCTCTGTCTTTTTTTCTATTCAAGGCATTGTCATCACAATCACCTTTAATGAGTGATGTTTCAGAGTGAATTCCTAACATTTAGGAAAGTTCAAGGCATATATCTTACCTTTTATTGCTATTACTCTGATAATTTCACTTTTTAAACTTCAATAGTTTGAAATTCACTATTTTAACCTTAAACCAATCCACCAGTTTTTGTACCTCCAGGTTGTCTTTTAATAATTCTTCTATAATTCTCATTAATCTCTAAGAACGATTAAAAGGCTTTCAATAATCTTTCCTCTTATTTACAAGTGATGCCTTTCCATATTTGGTACAGCTACCGAAATAGATATCTCGAGAATATCAATCTCTAATAGTTCTTCTCACAATTTTGAAAATATATTTAGAAGTATAAGCTAAAATTCTTTCTTTGTTATGTCAACACACATTCTTACCCAAATAAGAAGTCTTAAGATGAACCTCTAACTTCTTCCATAATTCAGGTACCATCAAGCAAACATTGTAGTCAAACTATACTTTAATTTTCCTCTAAGGCATCCTTGTATCTAATTTTAGCTTACAACACTCTCAAACTTGAGTTAACTGAATAAATTACAAAATGATACTAGAGATCCCTGGATCAATAGTTTGTAATATTCAATTATTTCAAGATTAGTTTTCTCTTTTACCTCTGAAACTTAGTACTGGCTCTTCGTAAATCTGGTTAGAACCAATTTACCGTCACAATTCATAATTCTTTACAGTAATTGCTCGTGCATCTTTTAAGTCTTCAAATATTTCATTCTTGTTATTATTGATAACACAATAATAACTTAATTAAAATAGGGTTTTAAAATTCAACACCTTTTATTTATGAACATAGCATGAGTTCTAGTAAGTTCTAATGGTTTCCACCATTTACTTAAAGTGATCCAACAATCCTTGAAATCATGTTTAAATATATCCTTAATTCTGATTATACCACTGTGACAACCAGATCTCAACTAACTCTTGAGAATAACTTATTTCACCTTATTGTCAAAATGAGTTGTCAATCTTGGGCAATGAATATTCATTCCCACTACTGTACATTATTCTTTGGATTCCTGAAATCCTAAGATTTATTGACTACTCATTCTCCCCAATTTAGACTATACCAGTCTAAAACATCAGACTAGGATATATTACCAACTCATTGCTATGTTATGGATTAAACTGTCTTCAAACTTTACCAGTTTAATATTCTCAACTTTACCTTTCATTACTCAACAATTTACTTGTCATTCTAATATGGATTCACACCATATCGGAATTTCTTCTTCTTAACGACTTATGAAGTATAAATACATTAGTGGTTTCCAACCTCAAATAGGCTTGTATCATTAACCACTAATTTATTTACTGAATAACTTCCATTAATTCTCAACCAGTCTCAATACTAGTATTAGATTATATCTCTAAGTGGCTTACCATCTTTGAGTTTCACTTAAAGTCATTCAATATTCCATTATATCATAAATTTCGTTCTCCTAATACACATCTCAAGGTCTAGATCCAATAGATACTTTTTCACTGACTATTATTTGTCTAATAATATCAGCAAGAACAAAGACCTTTAAGAACAATAATAGAAGAAGAGTTTAATTTCATCTTTATAAGTTTTCCTTATGTATTTCCTTTTCAATTTTCTCGAGGTTAAGATTCTCTTGAACTCTTACCTCAATGCTTTCTCATATCATAAGAAATCGATTGACTTTAATCATCATATCATCACTTAGGAGAGACATAACTCTTATATCTACCATATAGATATAATAAATCACAACAAATAAATATCTCGGTCTTTAATCTTTTGGTTACCCTTCAAAATCATGATAAAACCATTTATTACGTCCTAAGCTTCTTCATAACTTGAGACAACTCTTAGAGTTAATAAACTTAAGTTTTTCGGTACTAAGGAATATGTTGTCACTTACTTCGAAAACAAGTCGAAAGTGAAAACAAAGTCAAAGCCTTGTCCATGATACCAAACTGTATCAAAGTTACCAATTATATTCAAAAGTGATAAACCTTATGCTTTAAAGTAGGCTTTGAAACAAAGCTGTGACATCCTTAACGCGATTTGGGCGATACTCGACCTGAAACCCTAATTAAGCCCCGTTAATCTCGTTAGACTTAACTAGAGCCAGCACCCTCTCCTCTTACACCTGATAAACACCATTGTATATCGAATATCAATGTAAAACATATAGTACACGCAGCGGAAATTAAAACTTTTTCGATAATAAATACAATATACAGTACCAAATCAAATCGAAATAAACCTCGGTTATACAAAACCTCCCATCCCTTATGATATTACAAAATTGTAATTCAATACAAATATATATATGAAAAGGGAGATTCATTACATCGAAGAGAAGATCAAGACTCCTAAATCTTCTTTATCCAGTATTCGTAGCGCTCGTCGGTTTTCCTAAAATATTATTTTGGGGTAAGTGCTCCAACTTGCTTAGTAAGTAGAAATTCACATAGCCATCAACATTCCATATAATAATAAAGAATATTATGAAATAACAATATGCACCAATGTTAACTAATAAGAATATGGAAAACAAATAATTTAATAAATAACGGAAGCAAATCAAACTGTCAACGACTATTACACTGCGATTCCCATTTTATTTATAAGACTAGGGTCGATTACCCACTAACGCAATTAATGTGATTGCTAGACCAACACATTGGCTGATGTGTTGTCTAGCCAATCCATTAATGCTCAATGGTTCTATTCGAAACCCTCTGGTAAGTATGCAATTTACGCAACCTATTTAACTGAGTAGGAAGTTACATATAGTTTGGGATATGTTACCCACATCTTATATAACCTAGTCTCAGTATTATGAACTTACTCTCGTGAATCACATTTAACGCCATTTTCCATTTAGTTAAAACCATCACAGTGTACATAGTCCCCCCATTCACTCCATAAACTACATGAACTATATATACTTGGATAGCCAGATAATATTGATAAATAAGCGAATCCATACTTACCTCGGTTCAAGCTTTCGTTTCCAAACTTCCAAAGTTTTCGGGTCACACAAGCTTTCCCAGGATTCCAACACTTATCACTAACCATTTGTGATCAATATAGGTCTAATTCTCTGTGTTTAAAACCCATAAGTCAGTCCCTAAGACCTCAGGAACTTCTAAAAGAAACATAATACAGTTGCTATTTTCAGGGGTGGGAGCGCGCTCCCTAACTTGTTGGGGCGCATTCCATCAACCGGGTTTGTCCCAATTGATGAAGGGAGCGCCCTTTTCTGCTCGATGGAGTAGTCTCCACCCTGCACTGCCTCGACAGTGAATATGGGAGCAACTAGTGTTCTATTACCAAATCATCACCACATCCTCAAACACTATCCCAAATCATTAGGGAAGACCTCTAGTGAGGTAACAAATCATTTCCAATCAACAACAACATTAGTTCACAGAGAAATCATCATTGACTATCGAATTTAACTTAAAAACTCAAAAACCAAACTCACCCATGGTAATGATCTCTGATCTACAACTCTTTAAGCACCTCAATTCATGCTGTGAAATAGCTCTCTGGATCAATCCCTTGAGATCCAAAACCCTTAGCGCTTGTCTCTTACTCTCTCGAAAGATCTAATTGAACTAAGGATAAGTTAGATGATTTTATATTTATATATAGACTTTTCTTGAGATACGCATCACGCTATCTCGAGCCTGATCAAGTGATTAATGTGTTAAAATGACACTCCCTAAAGTGACACAAATTCTAACACCATCAACACTTACGCTCATCTCGAAGTGATCAAACCATCAAGTAAGGGAGCACGCTCCCACTCCATAAAACAACTGTATTGTAATTTACTTAGAATTTCTTAAGGTTTTGGGGACTGACTTAGGGGTTTTAAACATAGGGTGTTAGACCTATATTAATCACAAATGGTTTGTGATAGGTGTTGGAACACATGGAAAGTGCGAGTGACCCGAAAACTTAGAAAGTATGGAAACGAAAACTTGAATCGAGGTAAGTATGGATCCGTTTGTTTATTAATGTTGCCTGGCTATCATAGTATTTGTAGTTCATGCAGTTTATGGAATAAATGGGGGGATTATGTACACTGTGATGTTTTAAATAAATGGAAAACGGTGTTTAATGTGACTTACGAGAGTAACTCCTGGAACTAAGAATAAGTTATATAAGAGATAGGATACCTTCCCGACCTATATGTAACTCCTATTCAGTTAGATAGGTTGCATGGATTACATATTCACTAGAAGGTTTCAAATAGAACCATTGGACATTAATGGATTAACTAGACATCGCACATCAGCCAATGTGTTGGTCTAGCAATTACATTTATTTTACAAATAAAATCAGAATCACAATGTAATAGTCATTGATAAATGAACTTGCATCTGATGTTACTTATTGAATTATATGCTTTTCATAATCCCGATAGTTAACATTGGTGAATATTGTTATTGCATAATGTTCTTGATTATTATATGACATGTTAATGGCTTTGTGAATCCCTACTTACTGAGCAAGTTGGAGCGCTCACCACAAATAATATTTCAGGAATACCAACGAGCGTTGCGACTGTGGGATAGAGAAGACTTATGAGTCTTGATCTTCTCTTCGATTTAATGAATCGTCCCTTGCCTTATATATTTGTATTGAATTATAGTATTGTAATATCACAAGGGATGGGAAGTTTTGTAGCCAAGGTTTATTCATATTTGATTTGGTATTGTATATCGTGTTGTAATATCAAGAAAAGTTTTAATTTTTGTTGCGTTTAATATTCGTTCTTACATCGATACCGATATACAATTGTGTTTATCAGGAGATAGAAGGAGAGGTTGTTGGGCTTAATTAAGGTTTCAGGACGAGTATTGCCCTAATCAGGATAGGGGATGCTAAACCATGTACAAAAGCATAATTAAAGATTGTTTGTAATAACAAGTGATGACTCAAAATCTTGAGGCAAACTGGGCACCGCCACGTCGCTTGACACGTCACAAAGTCATGCCACGTCACTTGCACACCTATCCATGACGACCCGCGAACTAATCATCTAATAATCCGACTTAGTCAATTTCGATTTTAAATGGTTATTTTGTCGAAATATAATTTTACAACTTAATTTCTTTTTTTTTGATTCATTTAAGTTATTTTAATAGCGAAAGTCTTATAATATGCAAATAAGTAATGAAATTTTTTTTGCATTGATTAATAAACCTTTAGGGTGGAAACTCGACAAAAGAATACCATGTATATTAATAAAGGTGATAAAAGGTGTAATAAGTGTCAATATACATGTGTCAGGTAATAAGTCTCCCGAATGATCCCAAAAAGTATTATATACATAAATACAAATATATATAAGTGAAGCTACTGTGGCTCTTTGGATCCGACTCGTCGTATAATTTGCAACTTGCCACAAAAAACAACAACAAGTTCCAGTGAGTAAATCCCAGAGAAGTTCAGTTAGTATTTACAGAAATCCAAGAAAAATAGCTACAATTTATGCAGATAAAGTAAATAAATGGAAATGTTAAGCATGAATATAAGTCGCTGAGGTAATCAAGTATATGGAACACGAGTGTGGTGTATAGTTGTCGAGCCCTGGGACGCAAATACTAAACTGAGAAGGCTTTGGAGGCAAGTTAATCCCCGCATCCTCTTCACGGTCGAAATGAGGAACTCTATTGGTCGGAAGGTGGATGTAACGACCTGTTACCTTAACTGGTGATTAGTACTAATCCAAATAGTAATTAACCCGAGCGAGGTTCAGGGTTAAGCTCGGCGTACCTCGATTAACATGTGTGTGTTTGCATGACGTTTGATGTTTGTTTGGATTATGAAATTGAAATAGAAATAAGTTGTGTATAATATTGGGTTATATACAAACCGATAATTGATAAAATACACTATAAACCATGAATTACCGGTATACTGTGAGCGACGAGGGAGTCGTGGCATGAATATGCACGCTCGTGGCTACACGTAGGCATATCCGGTGAATTTATTGGTGAAGAAATACATGAGTTATATATATTTATATATAAGGATATATATTAATATTGTTGTGAAGTGTGGATGACCATGCATGCACACCAACATATTGTGTAGTCATGTAACTTGTATTGTCATTTCCAATGTACACCAACTCTTCCATGTATTGTCAAATTACTTGTAATGTGTTGTATGACATGGGGTGTATGTGTTAATTGTCCCACATTGATTACTTGTAAAGTGTTGTATGACATGGGGTGTATATGTTAATTGTCCCACATTGCTAAGGCACATTTGTCATCATACCAAATGACCTATATAAAGGGTGATAACCTCATTGTAAGAACACACCAAGTTGAATGAAAACTTCTCATTCCAACTATCTCATTTCTTTTCTTCTCCTTTGTAGTAGTAGTTTGTAGTAGCGAAGTTCTTAGTCTTCTATTTTCCTTCTCTAGTTCTTAGCAAGTTCCAACTCAATTTACAACACGTTATCAGCACGAACTTGCTCTAGCATTAAGGAGATCTTGAAGTTCAAGAAGGCTTGTTAAGGAGACAAAGCTAGGAAGGTATAACTTTTGTTATTTAAATAAGTTCAATTTATTTATATATTATCATGGTTGCTTCCTTTTATTCATGCATCACTTCTATATGCATACTTTATTAATATACTATACATTATAACGTCATCGATTGCGAAAGTATGCTCTGTAGTTGCGTCTTGTACGATCTTCTACATCGAAATCAAAAGTCAATATGTGACATAACTAGTTTTCTCTTAAAACTACAAATGATTAGTTATTGTTCTATTCTTGATTTTATAATACAAATAATGCTATAAGTTTGAGTTGATAGTGGGTAAGCCTTGTCCCCGGTAAAGCTAAACATTGAAAGGGAGACGGGTTATCCCGTTCGAGGAGGCATGGCATTTAAGCAGACTTTGTCTCGCCACCCAACCTGGAGGTTGTCCCACCAACTCATACGAATAGTACATTTGATTATTAATGAATCAAGTTGTGAACATATACTTAATCATATGCTATGTTTTTTTTTACATAAAAGAAAAGAGAAAATTATTTTCTATTATATTTACTTTCAAAATATTAATCAACCATAGTTGAATTTGTTACCTTATTATAATTCTTGTCATGATAATTAGATATTACAAATTATGAATAAAGCTTGCATCTATGCAAGGTTGTATGTTGTACACAATCATTTGCCAATATCTCTTTAGAGATTTGAAAAGTGAATATTTCATATATCTTTTCACCTTATGGAGTTATATATATACATACCAAAAGGGTAATGCTCCAAAAGCTCAAAATGAGCGGCTGAGTCTCATGCTACAAAATTTAATCAGTCAAATATTAATTATAATTCCACAATTTTAATTACCTCTATGTTGAGGCTATGTGGAAATATGACTAATGAGACAATAAAAATAAGGTCACGTGACCCGCCTCGATTTATTGCTGCAACAAATATCGAGTGCGCACGTCAATCCAATAAATATTAAGGATTGATTTCTTGTCTCATGGTGGCTGAGTAAAATAATGAGATATTATAAATATAATATCGCTCCCGTCCAATTAGTTCAGCTTCAAATTAAGAAGCATATGTTGCATATAATGATCATGATCGCAATAATAAGTTTATGGACGTGGAAAAGGTGAAAATATCAGGTAAATGTCGTATTGACAATTCCAACAAAAGTGGTGCACCACTACAAAGGGTAAATAATAATTGACAATGAGCGCTCATAATGTGACATTTTTTTTGGTCATATATGAAATGCTATTTTGCCTAAATATTGTCATATATATACCCGAAAATTTTGTGACATTTACCATGCCTTCAAAATCAAAAGCAAAATATTATGAATTTTTATCAATGAAATATGACTCTTTTCTAATTTGCCAAACATTATTTGTCCGAGATGGATCAACAAATCTTGTGTTCAAATCATGAATCAAACAAGAACAATATATGTCTTGTTGATTGTGCTACAACGCACACAATCCTTAAAAACATAGAATATTTCTCTAGTTTGAACTTAGTGAGGCTAATGTTCAAACAATATCTCGCATCTCCAATTTGATTAATGGCTCGGAAGAGCAAATATTATGTTGCCTGGGGAACAACAATTCATGTTGACAATGCCTTATACTCTGAAAAATCCAGAAGAAATTTACTGAGCTTTAAAGATATTCGACAAAATGGATATCACATTGAAACCGTGAACGAAAATAATAGAGAATTTCTCTGTCACATTGGTTTCAAATGGGAAAAAAGAAATGTTAGAAAAATTTCGACTTTATCCTCTGATTATATTTTACTCATATAAGGCATGTCGAAACGAATGTCGTCTTGAATAAGAAAATTAATGATCCAAAGACATTCATTTTATGGCATGATCGGCTTGGTTATCCAGGATCATCAATGATGCGAAGAATAATTAATAATTCGCATGGACATCCTTTAAGGAGTCACAAAATATTTTCACCGTGGTGATTATAATTGTGCTAGTTGTTCTCAAGGTAAATTGATAGTTAAACCATCCCCAAGTAAAATTGTTGTGGAATCCCCGGTTTCTTAGAACGCATTTAGGGAGACATAGGTGGTCCTATTCATCCTCACTTGTGGACCATTTAGATATTTCATGGTTTTGATAGATGCATCAACTAGGTGGTCACATGTTTGTTTGCTTTCGACCCGCAATGTTGCATTTGCTAGACTTTTAGCACAAATCATTAAGTTAAGAGCATAATTCTCTGACAACCCAATCAAGACCATCCGTCTTGATAATGCTGGGGAATTTCAATCTCAAGCATTTAAAAATTATTGCATGTCTATAGGAATTACCATTGAACATTCTGTTCTACACGTGCATACCTGAATGGTTTGGCGAGAATCTATGATCAAACGCATTCAATTAATTGCCAGGACCTTTAATCATGAGAACTAAGTTATCAACTTCAGTTTGGGGACATGCGATCCTCATGCGAAGATCTATCATTCGTTATAGGCCTACGCATACCATGAACATTCCCCTATGCAACTTATTTTAGGTCAACAACCAAACATTTCACACTTGAGAATTTTTGGTTGTGCGAGTGTATGTTCCTATACCACCTCCCAATAGAACTAAGATGGGTCCACAACGAAAACTTGGGATTTATGTTGGATTTAACTCATCGTCCATTATAAGATACCTTGAGCCCTTAACAGGGATTTATTTCTTGCACGTTTTTGATTGTCACTTTGATGAAGCAATTTTCCCACCATTAGGGGAGATAAGAAGCCAATTCAAAAGGAATGGCGCGAAATTGCTTGGAATGCATCAACTTTATCACATTATGATCCACGTACAAATCGGTGTGAACTTGAAGTTCAAAAGATCATTCATTTGCAACAAATCGCAAATCAATTACGATGCATTTACGATGCAAAACAAGTGACAAAATCACATATTCCAAATTGTAAGTGCTCCTGCGAAGAATTGATGTCTCTGTGCAACAAAATGCACAAGAACCAAAGAAACGCTTAAAGCGTGGAAGACCATTGGTTCAAAGGATACAATTCCTCGAAAGAGGAAAATGGGAGTAAAAATAAATACAAATCAAAATACTCCTAAGAAAGCACAAGAATCCTTTGATAAGGATTTATCGAACTAGTTGTTCTGACGAGGGACAACGACCTCTAGAAAAAGAGGAAAAAGATGAAAATAATGAGATCGATAAATTATTAAACTCGGTAAGATTTGGGATCGAAATAAAATTGTTCTGATGATATATTTGCTTTCAATGTGTCCTTTGAAATATATGAAAATGATGATGATCCAGAACCACGATCAGTGGACGAATGTCAAAAAAGACCGATTGGCAAAAATGGCAAGAGGCTATCCAAGCGAGCTAAACTCGTTAAGGAAACGATAGGTTTTTGGGCCGATCGTTCAAACGCCAAATGGCATAAAACCCGTTGGATATAAATGTGTATTTGTACGAAAGAGAAACGAAAAAATGAAGTTACAAGGTATAAAGCAAGACTTGTAGCTCAAGGTTTCTCACAAAGACCTGGCATTGATTATGAGGAAACATATTCTCTCTGTTATAGATGCAATCACATTTCGGTTCTTAATAAGCCTTGCGGTTTACGAAGGGCTTGATATGCATTTAATGGATGTCGTTCTGACATTTACATGCGGATCTCTAGACATGAGATATATATGAAAATCCTGAAGGATTTGAAATATCCGAAGAAATAAAATCAAAACCTCATAACATGCATTCTATAAAATTACAAAGGTCTTTGCGGATTGAAACAATCCGGACGAATGTGGTACAAAACGCCTTAGTGATTATTTACTTGAAAGAAGGATATGTAAATAATTCGCTTTGCCCATGTGTCTTCATTAAAAGATCATAAACGAGGATTTGTGATTATTGTTTTGTATATGTTGATGATTTAAATATAGTGGGAAACCACGACGACATCGTTAGAACATCAGAATACTTGAAAAAGGAATTCGAGATGAAAGAACTTGGAAAAACAAGACTTTGTCTTGGTTTGCAAATTGAACATTTTTCAAGTGGAGTATTTGTCCATCAATCAAATTATATTGAAAAAATATTAAAAAGATTTTATATGGACAAGGCGCATCCATTGAGCTCTCCATGGTTGTCGGATCACTTGAAGTGGATAAGGATCCATTTCGACCTCATGAAAGTGATGAAGAGCTACTTGGTCCAGAGAGGTACCATATTTACGTGCAATTGGTGCACTTATGTATCTTGCAAAGCTGTACAAGACTGACATTGCTTTTGCTTTGTCAACCTACTAGCAAGATATAGCTCTTCACCAACTCGAAGACATTGGAATGGGGTTAAACATGTTTTTCGATATCTTCGAGGAACAAGTGACATGGGTTTATTCTACTCGAGAGGGGTAAAATTGAATCTCCAAGGTTATGCTGATGCTGGATTTTTATCTGATCCCCACAAGGCCCGTTCTCAAACGGGATAT
Organism: Stephania cephalantha; assembly: GCA_039657325.1. Taxonomy (NCBI): domain Eukaryota; kingdom Viridiplantae; phylum Streptophyta; class Magnoliopsida; order Ranunculales; family Menispermaceae; genus Stephania; species Stephania cephalantha. The sequence continues at coordinate 11,346,014 of CM077574.1, read as the reverse complement.
GTATTCACATGTGGTAATACTGCTATATCATGGAAGTCAGTAAAGCAAACAATGGTTGCTACTTCTTCCAACCATTCTGAAGTACTTGCAATTCATGAAGCAAGTCGTGAATGTGTATGGTTGAGAAACATGATTGAACATATTCAAGAATCATGTGGATTGTCTTCAATAAAAAATTCTCCAACCATATTATATGAAGATAACGCGGCATGTATTGCACAATTAAGTGAAGGATTCATAAAAGGGGATAGAACAAAACATATTTCACCAAAATTCTTTTATGCGCATGAGCTTCAGAAGAATGGTGAAATTGATGTCAAGCAAATCCGATCGAGTGATAATCTTGCTGATTTATTCACAAAAGCCTTACCAACTACGACATTTAAAAGGCTTACATATGGTATTGGCTTGCGTAAACTTAAAGACATTGCAAGCAAAGAAACTGAACAAGTTTTACCCATGTTCACATGAGGGGGAGTTATTGATTAGTGAATTGCACTCTTTTTCCCTTAGCTATGGTTTTATCCCATTTGGTTTTCCTAGCAAGGTTTTTAATGAGGCAATCTTAACAATATTATGCCCGTCTTAATATTTATGAGAATAGTGTACTCTTTTTCTTTTACTATATTTTTTCCCACAGGGTTTTTCTTAGTAAAAGTTTTAACGAGGCACAATCTCTAAGCAAGTGTCATCCAAGGGGGAGTGTTGTGAACCATGCATGCACACCAACATATTGTGTAGTCATGTAACTTGTATTGTCATTTCCAATGTACACCAACTCTTCCATGTATTGTCAAATTACTTGTAATGTGTTGTATGACATGGGGTGTATGTGTTAATTGTCCCACATTGATTACTTGTAAAGTGTTGTATGACATGGGGTGTATATGTTAATTGTCCCACATTGCTAAGGCACATTTGTCATCATACCAAATGACCTATATAAAGGGTGATAACCTCATTGTAAGAACACACCAAGTTGAATGAAAACTTCTCATTCCAACTATCTCATTTCTTCTCTTCTCCTTTGTAGTAGTAGTTTGTAGTAGCAGAAGTTCTTAGTCTTCTATTTTCCTTCTCTAGTTCTTAGCAAGTCCCAACTCAATTTACAATAAATATATATTGAAATTAAAAAGAAAAATGAAATTATATGGATTGTTTGATCTTCTCGAACAAAGCGGAAGTACAAGATGTGTCAAAATTAGTGTCACGATAAGACGTGTCACTTTAACACATCAACTACTCGATCAATCTCAAAATGACGCGATGCGTATCTCGAAAAAAATCCATATATGTATAAACAAAAAGTTGATGCTTATCAAATAAATTCATTCGATCAAAATAAAACGAGGGTTTAGGGGTTTGATATCGATCGTGAAAAGTTGTCCGAGGTGCAGAATCAAGCTTAGTTGAGGAGCTTAATCGATCAAATAACTCGTGAGCATCGTATAGGTATAATTTGTTTTAGTATTTATCAAAGTTGGAATTTATGATGATGCTAGGATTGTTGTTGTTTAAGCTGTTTGTTAATCAATTATGGTCTCTTGCCTCACTAGAGGTTGTTCTCGATCAGTTTTGATGAGTTTGTGACTGTTTGGGATGTTTTAGATGTGGTTTGGGTAAATTTGGATCGGCGAATCAATCGCTTATCTTGTTGCACGTTGCAGCATATCGTGCTAGGCTTTGGCCATAGCGCTATGCGTACTGGGAGGATGAACTGACATGCAGGTAGCGCGCTATCCATGTCAGGTAGTGCGCTACCCACACCCAGATCAATGCAGAACTGATTGGAAACTGGGTGGTTTATCGAGAGCTTTAGGGACTATTTTAGGGGTTCTAATTAGAGTATAATGGACCTATATTAACTATAATTGGTCTATTATAGGTGTTGATTAATCGAGAAAGAGTTATAGACCCGGAAAGTTAGGAAATTGGACGGGGACTCAGATCGAGGTAAGTACGGATTCATTTATTTATCAATATTTCCTGGCTATTTAGTATATTTAGATCATATAGCTGTTGAAATGGAATGAGGGGGGGGAATAAGTACACTGTGATGGTTTTTCTAATGAATAGAAAACGATGTCTAATATGATCCACGAGAGTAACTCCTCAGGGCTGAGACCAGGTTGTATAGTACTTGGGCTTGATCTCCCGGTCTATACGTAACTCCTACTCATTTATAGGTTGCGTGGGTTACATATTCATTAGAGGGTTTAGGATAGAACCATTGGACATTAATCGAATGACTAGACATCATAACGACCATTATGTTGGTCTATCACTCATATTAATGGTGTCGATGGGTAATCGACCCTAGTTTTATAAATAAAAATGGGGAATCACAGTGTAATAGTCCTAAATGTCTTCTTTTGCATCTGATTATGTATTCAGTTATATGATTTCCATATTCTTGGTAGATATCATTGGTGTATGTTGTTATTGCATGATATTCTTGTTTACTATATGGAATGTTGATGATTAGTGTGGATCCTTACTTACTGAGCAAGTTGGACCGCTCACCCAAATTAACTATTTCAGGTTCGCAACCAGGTGCTTCAACTGAAGGGAAAGAGAAGAATTATGAGTCTCGTGTCTTCTCTTCGATGTAATGAACTTTTTTGTATATATATATACTCTGTTTGACCTATTTTGATGTATATAAATAGGGTTGGGGTAATTTATACATGGGTTCAGGTTTCGATAAACTCGGTATTTCCGTATATTTGTATATATCGAATTTTTTTTAAATTTTCCGCTGCGTACTGCTTTGATTTATTATTTCGATATGAATATACAGGTTAAGTTTATCAGGTATAGACGGAGAGGCTGCTGGCTCTAGTTAAGTCTTGCAGGATTAGCGGGTTTGATTAGGGTTTCAGGCCGGGCATTTTCCCTAATCAGGATAGGGGATGTCACAGCTTGGTATCAGAGCCTTAGTTTTATCACTTTTAGAAGTGAAGTGGTAATGTTGATATAGTGCGGTTCATTAATTAAGCTCTAAACCCTATTTCACTTTAGAATGATTTCAAAGTGAATGATAGCATAATCTGTCGTACTGAAACCTAAGTTTATTGACTTTGAGATTTGTCTCAAGTTACGAATAAACTTTGGGTTTGATAAACGATTTTCATCGTGTTTTGGGAGGAAATGAAAATGAAAACACAATTATACGTTATTTGCTGCACATATTGATATATATTGTATAGTTATGATTTCCTTGAATCCTTTAAATGTTACCTGATGATCTTCTCTCTCCTTTGACCATAAAATCTAATAGCGCATCGAGGGGAGGGATCACAAAGGTCGGAACCTCAAGGTAACAGGGAGACTGAGGATCAGTGGAAATCTAGAATGGAGCAGCAAATGCAACAGTTGATGGAGTCTCAGGCTAAGTTAATGGCAATGCTGATGGCTCAGATGGGACCACCAGTACAGCGACCTGAGGCACAACCTGCAACCAGTCCCGAGGTTAGCAGAGCTGAGAGAGGAGCTAAGATAGTAATAGCTCTAGTTCAGCCAGTAGTTCCATAGGTTCAGGTACTAGAAATAGCTGCCAAAGTTCCAGAGGATTATGAGAAGGCGCATTCCTCGTAACTCGTAAGGAATTCATGAAATATGATATTATGAGGTTCGATGGCACTATAAAGGAAGGGATGGCTGAGACCTAGATATTGGAAATGGAGCAACATTTTATTGCTGTCGATGTTGAGGACTGGTTTAAAGTTAAACTAGTCACCTTTTTTTTATAGACTCTGCAAGGAAGTGGTGGAATTCCTTAGAAAGAGAAGGGAAAACTGTCACTACGTAGTCGAAGTTTCGGACTGTATTTTATAGGTAGTATTTCCTTAAATCAGTTAGGAACTGGAAGAAGATTGAATTCATTCAACTGAAGCGGGGAGCGATGTCTGTTAGGGAGTACGAACGAAGGTTCACTGAGCTGAGTGATTTTGTTCCGGAGATAGTAGAGCTGGAAGAGAACAAGATTGACTTGTTTCTTGGTGGGCTGAACTATGAGATTAGGGTTGTTGTTTTTTCTCATCCTCGCACTAGTTACGCTTTTATATTTGAGAGTGCAACCATTCTAGCCAAACCATCAGGAACAGTTGTTGCACCACCACCAGTACCACAATATCTTGGAAGTCAAAAAGTTCAGGAATTTGGTTCTTTTAGGCTGAAGAAGAGACAAAGGAGTGTAGCTGGTACAGTTGCACCATCGGGATATGCGGGAACGACATTTGTTAGTGCACCCATTCCGCTAGTTTCTCAAGCTTCAGTAGTCAAACCACCATTGCCGCCATCTTGGTCTAGAGGTAGAGACAAGAGTAGAGCGCAGTCTTCACAGAAATCGAGTGGATTGGAGCAGGCTTCTCAGGCCAGTGGTTTATCGCGGAGGGCATCGACGATATGCTACAGGTATGGGAAGACATGACATATTGCGAGGGAGTGTACTATACAGCCAGCTACATCAGTAGGCAGTACCACACCACCTGCATGAGGACAGGCTCATGCAGTGGCTCAGGCGGACCCAGAGGCCAACCGAAGACTAGTGGAGGGTATATTAAATATTTGTGGTCAAGATATACATACTTTAATTGATGTTGGTTCTACAGTTTCATTTATTGCTAGAGCAATGGTTGATGAATTAAAATTGAAACTTGTTAGAGTCGATGCATTTTTGATTTTAAGCACAACAGTGAGTGAGAAGGTTTATCCTAACCTGATATGTGAGAGATGTGTAGTCAAAATTGGGGAGAACGAACTTCCAATTGATTTGAGGGTGATGGAGTTCCTAGAATTTGATGCATTACTAAGGATGGATTGATTATTAGCATATCATGCCAGTATCGACTGTTTCCATAAGACGGTGATCTTTCACATACCTAACCTTTCTGAAATTATAGTCTATAAAGGTTATAATCCTTCACGATTTGCAACTCATAGACGAGAAGCTACACCACGAGATTTAAAAGTTATGGCGTGAACTGTTACCTTTGGAGAGCTTGGACAAGAACTTAAGGTTAATGAGATACCCGTGGTTTATGAGTTTCCAAAAGTTTTTCCATCTGACTTGCTTGGATTACCACCGCCACGTGTCATTGACTTTATCATTGATCTTATTCCTAGCTACTAAACCTATATCTATTCCTCCGTACCGTATGACACCGAAGGAATTGCGTGAGTTGCACTCAGCTCGAGGAGTTGCTTCAGAAATGATTTATCCATCTTAGCATGTCACCATGGCGATCACCTATTATTTTTGTGAAGAAAGACGGAACCCTACGAATGTGCATCGATTATAGATAGTTGAATCGGGTGACTATCAGGAATAAATACCCATTGCCTAGGATTGATGATTTGTTTGATCAGTTGAAGGGTGATAGATATTTCTCGAAGATTGATTTGAGGTCTGGTTATCATCAAGTGAGAATCAGGGATGAGGATATCTCGAAAACAACTTTCAGTACTCGCTATGGGCACTTCGAGTTTACATTGATGCCATTTGGGCTCACTAATGCTCTGCTTCTATATTCATGGATCTGATGCATAGGGTGTTTAAACCCTATCTTGACTAGTTTATCATCGTGTTTATCGATGATATTTTGATCTATTTGAAACTGAGGAAGAGCATTCGCACCACCTCAGAGTTACATTGCAGACTCTGAAGGATAATCGGCTGTATGCCAAGTTTAGTAAGTGCGAATTCTGGTCTTTAGAGGTCAGATTTCATGGACATGTGGTTAATGCTGAAGGTATATATGTTGATCCAGCGAAGGTTGAGGCAATCAGGGATTGGCCTACTCCTACCACGGTGTCAGAGATTCGAGTTTTTTGAGGTTAGCAGACGATTTGTTGAAGGATTCTCTCGTATTGCTCTGCCAATGACTCGGCTAACACATAAATACGTCAATTTCATGTGGTCAGATGAGTGTAAAACTGCTTTCAAGGAGTTGAAAGAAAGATTGACTACGACAAATGTTCTTACATTACTTGAATCAGGGAGGGAATTGGTGATTTATACTGATGCTTCTCATTTAGGTTTGGTCTGTGTACTGATGCAGAAAGGTAGGGTTGTAGCTTATGCTTCGAGGCAACTCAAGATTCATGAAAGAAATTATCCAGTTCATGATCTTGAGCTAGCTGTAGTGGTTTTTGCCTTAAAGATTTGGAGGCACTATCTGTACGGTGAAAGATTCACAATATTTTCAGATCATAAGAGTTTGAAATATTTATTTACTCAGAGTGAATTGAACATGAGACATCGTAGATGGCCTGAGTTTCTTAAGGATTATGATTTCACTCTAGAGTACCACCCAGGCAAAGCAAATGTGGTTACTAACGCCTTGAGTAGGAGAAGAACAGGCAAGAGAGAACGTAGCTACTGTCAGAGTTTCTTAGTTCAAACTTTCTGAGGAAGCTTCAATGATGATGATTCGTGAAAGTCCAGCTGTCATATCATCAACTAAGAGAGCTAAATCCAGAGATATTAATATGTTTTTCTGGTGCTCATATTCGAGTTGAACCGAAGATGATTCGGTGGGTGGTTGATAGTCGGAAAGTTGATCGGGAATATGTAACACGTTGGGGGTTAGCAGCTAGTATAGATAATCCTGATTGGTCAGTTTCGACGACGGGGCATTACATTTCAGGGATAGATTATGGATTCCAGCTCAGGTTCAGTTGAGGCAAGAATTGTTGCGGGAATCTCATCGATCTCTTTACTCTATTCATCCAGGTAACACTAAGATGTCTCATGATATGAAACATGTTTATTGGTGGCGGGGATGAAACGTGTTTTCGTAAAGAGATGTGAGATATGTCGACATTAAGGCTAACATAGGAAACTTAGGGTTATTGCATTATTTGCCTATTCCTGAGTAGAAATGGGAACATATCGATGGATTTTGTTTCTGGTTTACCTCTGAGTCAGTGCAAACATGATGTCGTTTGGGTTGTAGTTGATAGATTGGCGAAATCTGCGCATTTCTTACCAGTTTCTATGCGATATCCTCATGACCATTTATGCGAGGTGTACGTACGGGAGGTATTGAGATTTCACGGGGTTCCAATGTCGATTACTTCGAATAGGGATCCGAGATTCACGTCCAGGTTGTGGAGTGAATTACAGAGGCAGTTAGGAACTGTGCTTAACCTCAGTATGGCATACCATCTTCAGATTGACGAATAGACTGAGCGGTTGATATTGGTACTTGAGGATATGCTTCGAGCTTGTGTCTTGGAGTTTGGAGGTAACTGGGAGAAATATATTCCTCTGTGTGAGTTCTCTTATAATAATAATTATCATGCTAGTATTGAAATGACTCCATTTGAGGCATTTTATGGTCGGCTTTGTCGATCACCGGCGTGTTGGTCAGAGGTTGGAGATACAGTTTTATTAGGGCCAGAGTTGATTCAGGACTACACAGAGAGGATACAACAGATTCACCAGCGTCTGACTACAACATAGCTCAGATAGAAGAGATACGCCGACAAACACCATAGGTTTTTGGAGTTTTCAAAGGATGATTTTGTCCTATTAAAAGCCTTACCTATGAAGGGTTTATATAGATTTGGGTTGCAAGGTGAGCTAGCTCCAAGGTATATTGGGCTGTTTAGAGTACATGAAAAGATTGGTCCTATAGCTTATAGGTTATAATTACCTCCTTAGCTTGCCGGAGTTCATAATGTCTTTCATGTATCTATGCTACGCAAGACGGAGACTCAATTCACTCTAAGAACTGATTAGAATGAATTTGATCTTTAGGAAGATTTATCTTACGATGAGCAACCGACTCAGATACTTGATCATAAGATTCAGAGGCTGATAACCAAAGAGATTCCTTTAGTTAAAGTGAAATGGCAGTTTCATGGAGATGAGGAATTAACCTGGGAGCGGGAATCCTACATGAAGGAGCAGTTTCCATTTCTCTTCAAGAATATAGGTAACTTTATGTTTACTTTAATTTCGAGGACAAAATTGCTTTAAATTAGTGAGAATGTAACGACCTGTTACCTTAAGCTGGTGATTAGTACTAATCCAAATAGTAATTAACCTGAGTTAGGATCAGGGTTAAGTTCAGCGTACCTCGATTAGCGTGTGTGTGTTTGCATGACATTTTGGTGTTTGTTTGGATTGTGAAATTGAAATAAAAAAAAGTTGTGTATAATATTAGGTTATATACAAACCTATAATTGATAAAATACACTATAAAACATGAATTATCGGTACACTGTGAGCAACGAGGGAGTCGTGGCATGAATGTGCATGCTCATGGCTACACGTAGGCATGTCCGGTGAATTTATTGGTGAAGAAATACATGAGTTATATATATTTATATATAAGGATATATATAAATATATATTGAAATTAAAAAAAAATGAAATTATATGGATTGTTTGATATTCTTGAACGAAGCAGACGTACAAGATGTGTCAAAATTAGTGTCACGATAAGAAGTGTCACTTTAACACATCAACTACTCGATCAATCTCGAAATGACGCATGCGTATCTCGAGGAAAATCCATATATGTATAAACAAAAAATTAATGTTTATCAACTAAATTCATTCGATCAAAATAAAATGAGGGTTTGGGGGTTTGATATCGATCGAGACAAGTTGTCCGAGGTGCAGAATCAAGCTTTGTTGAGGAGCTTAATCGATCAAACGACTCGTGAGCATCGTATATGTATAATTTTTTTTAGTGTTTATCAAAGTTGGAGTTTATAGTGATGCTAGGATTGTTGTTGTTCAAGCTATTTGTTGATCAATTATTGTCTCTCACCTCACTAGAGGTTGTTCTCGATCAGTTTTGATAAGTTTGTGACTGTTTGGGATGTTTTAGATGAGGTTTGGGTAATTTTGGATCAGCAGAACTGCGCTGCTGTTGCAAATCTGGTGCGCATATCACGTTAGGCTTTGGCCACAGCGCGCTATGCGTATTGGGAGGATGAACTGACATGCAGGTAGCGCACTATCCATGTCAGGTAGCGCGCTACCCACACCCAGATCAGTGCAGAACTGATTGGAAACTGGGTGGTTTATCGAGAGCTTCAGGGACTGTTTTAGGGGTTTTAATTAAAGTATAATGGACCTATATTAACTATAATTGGTTTATGATAGGTGTTGATTAATCGAAAAAAAGTTATAGACCTGGAAATTTAGGAAATTGGACGGGGACTTAGACCGAGGTAAGTACGGATTCGCTTATATATCAATATTTCCTGGCTATTTAGTATATTTAACTCATATAGCTGTTGAAATGGAATTGGGGGATTAAGTACACTATGATGGTTTTTCTAATGAACAGAATACGGTGTCTAGTGTAATCCACGAGAGTAACTCCTCAGGGTTGAGATCAGGTTGTATAGTACTTGGGCTTGATCTCTCGGTCCATACGTAACTCCTACTCAGTTTAAAGGTTGCGTGGGTTACATATTCACTGGAGGTTTTAGGATATAACCATTGGACATTAATCGATTGGCTAGAAATCATAAAGACCATTATGTTGGTCTAATACTCGTATTAATGGTGCCAATGGGTAATCGACCCTAGTTTTATAAATAAAAATGGGGAATCACAGTGTAATAGTCCAAAATATCTTCTTTTGCATCTGATTATGTATTTAGTTATATGATTTCCATATTCTTGTTAGATATCATTGGTGTATGTTGTTATTGCATGATATTCTTGTTTACTATATGGAATATTGATGGTTAGTGTGGATCCTTACTTACTGAGCAAGTTGGAGCGCTCACCCAAATTAACTATTTCAGGTTTGCAACCAGGCGCTTCAACCGAAGGGAAAGAGAAGATTTAGGAGTCTCGTGTCTTCTCTTTAATGTAATGAATTTTTTTGTATATATATACTCTGTTTGACCTATTTTGATGTATATAAACATGGTTGGGGTGATTTATACATTTGTTCAGGTTTTGATAAACTCTGTATTTTCGTATATTTGTATATATCGAAAAAGTTTTAAATTTCTCGCTGCGTAATACTTTGATTTATTATTTCGATATGAATATACAGGTTGAGTTTATCAGGTATAGACGGAGAGGCTGCTGGCTCTAGTTAAGTCTTGCAGGATTAGCGGGCTTGATTAGGGTTTTAGGCCGAGCATTTTCCCTTATTGGGATAGGGGATGTCACAGTGGACTTCTGCCCAACACCTCAACAAGAAGAACTATGTGACAAAGGTGAGCCTCATGTCAACCCATTCACGATATCATCGACTCGCGGAGAGAAATCTCACGCATAGTCTAAGGTATGACCAACACCATAACAACAATCAGATCGTCATTTATGAGAGAGCCGAAAGGGGTCATACCGTCCCTTCGACCATACATAGACACACGCGGGAATATGGTAAATATGCAAGCCGAATTGGCGAAAAGTAAAAGTGAAATAAGTAAATTTGAAGAGAAATAAGTAAATTCTAAGCTGATTTTCTCATGGGTTTACTTACTTTGATGCTCATGAAATTGCTCTTAAAAGACCTGCTCGCGCCTCGAACTACGTACTCGACACCCGACTAGTCTCCTAATTCTTTTGTATCCAATTTTATCATTTTAAATGCTTTAGTGTCACATTTAATGATTTTATAATGTAAAACCAAAAATTAAAATTTTATTCCAAATTTTAGTTGTGTCACGTTTTTCGAGTTACACCGTGGTTTGAAATGCTTGAAAACCTCGAAACCTATTTTTTATCTTTTTTTTTTCCAATTTTTCATAATTTCTTTGATTGTTTTAGATTGTTTTTCATAATTTTCGACCTATTTTTCTTATTTTTCTATAATGTATTTTATTTAAAATTGTATTTAAACTATTTTAAAAATATAAATTTTTATTTATTAGGGGTTTGGGCCCTGGTTGGGTCGAGCCTGGGCCAATCCTGCCCGACCTACCCCTCTAAACCGTCTCTTTCTCCAGATACGGATTCGTCTCTAGAGAGGATATGAGTCCCTTTTTTTTAAAATCAAAACAATAATAATAAGAACATAACATTTACAACCCCACATCATCATTATATCCCATTTTCTCCATAAAATTTAACAAAAATCACCACTCAACTCGGTTGAGGAAAGTCGCCGGCGGGAGCTGCCAAAAGAGGAGAACACCACGAGAGAGGGGAAAGACCGAGTTGAGGGAGCTCTTAAAAGTGGGAGGAGAGCTTATTGAGGGTGAGACCATTTGATGATGGAGTAGAGTTGGAGAAGAATAAGAAAAAAAATGAGGGGAAGAGAAGAGAGAATTGGTTAGAAAAGAGATAAAGAGAGTTTTTTTATTTGTAGATGACAGAGAGTGATGTGACGGTGATGTGATAGGTGATGTAAAGGGTGATGTGATGAGTGATGTGATATCTAATCCCCGACTACCCCATACATCCATGTTAGGCACTCAGCATCGTCCTACGCTCTTGTAACTATACGCCGATAATGCGACCAATGAAAATCCTAACACTAATGCGACGCAATATTTAATAATAATACAATAAATTAACATGCATCAAACAAAAATCACCAAAATTTACCTTGTCAGGCGTACCCTAAAATTTTCTGCAACGTCCATAATTAATTTATAATTAATCAATTAATCTGGATTAATTAGAGTGGGTCGTTACAATCTACCTAACTAAAAGGAATTTCATCTCGAAATTCGAACATAAGTTAAACCTTTACCTTATAATAGCTAGAGGTATTCATTTTCTACTTGCTCAATAGTCTAGAATGTCATTGTATGTGTTTGATACTACCTGTGTTGCCCTGCGCATCTCGAGACACTATCCCAACTCAACTTTTCATCATTATCTGATATTCTATGAGACCTCAATCTGGTCTTTACTACAAAGCCTTTAAGTTTTTTTTTGGACTAATCAGGGACTAGTAAATCTCATTTTAAGCGCTCACACAAATCATATTTTTTTGCATGTCACTTAACTACAATATTGGGCGCCTTGGACATATACACTGACACTTGTATCCAAATCTGTAGTAATCGTGTTTTATCGAGATAAAAGTACTTGCCAAACTGACATGAGAATAAAACTTCCATGGCGATACCTTCGCTTCTTTTTTTTCATCTCTATTGGCAACCCTGCAACCTACCATCTCGGATCATGTCCTACCCAAAAACTTGTCAAGTTACTCAATCATAATGAAAATATAATAGGCACTTCTTCATCAATTTACTTTATTATCACCTTTAAGGTGTTGAAAACTCTTCTGCGGTGCTAAACAAACACGATTAACTATCAAACTACACTCGAAACTCCATATGTTTAACCTCATATGAAACTGAGTTCTAGATTCTCGAACATGGATGAAACACACATCCTCATACCTTGCTTGTAGCATCGACCTCTTTAGCCTTATATTCAAAACTTATGTCTTAATTTGTAGCACAATATGACCATGTTGTTCCTAAAGTGTTTCATCGCATGCATAATCTCAAATACCATTAGCAATTGACATCTAATCAAACCTATTTGGATACTTAAACTCTCGTGATATGAAACCCGAGTCACTAACTGCGTCCCTATCAAGTGTCGGTTAGCGACTCCAATTTATACATCGGATAGAAAAAAACTGTGTTATTTTTAGTGACATCCGTACACCTAGGCAATAGTAATATCCTGACAAGTTTATGACTACGTCTTTCATGAGTAACACACTCTCATGTATAACTCACACATTGTCTCATCCTACCTATTTGCAAAGTATACTTAACTAGGTCGTACCTCGCGTGTAACAGGACCTAAAGTGAGTCACTACTCATACGATAAAGTCGACCTTTGTTTCCCTTGATTCTCTAAAGAGTCGTGCATGTATAGATTCTAGATCTATAGACAACACACCTATTATGTTTCCTATCAGGATGCTTGACCCAATACTTATAACAAAAGTCATCTTACTAACTCCAATTTCATCTCTTAACATTTTCTTCTGGACATCCTAAGTTAAAAACTCTAATCTCCATCGTTAATGCGTATATCGAGTCTTCAACTTATCGACGGGTTTATTTTTAACCGCGATAAAATTTGTCTTGGAGTTAATTTTTTGCGTTATTATCTTGGTGTAGGCATCCCTTTATCCGATTGGACTTAACAAAGTCTAATTCATTCTAAGTTAACTCGGTAGGTCTTGCTCACATCTTCCAAGCTTCACCTGTGAACTAGTCAAAAATCATGATCGACTAAAAACCTAAAGGATTATTTGTTGTCGTGGCAAGTCTAATCTAACTATTCAAGAAACCAATCATAATACATCCCCTAAAACCTCATCCGCACAACTTAAACCTTCTTACCATCAAGATTAGTGACTCACACGCGCTTATTTCGATCATAATCTCTAAGCTCTTAATGCTTTCCAAGTCCTTTTTGAGACATTGTCCCAAACTTTCTGCGAGTTTTCATTTGGGTCAGACTGATATCAAGTGTGAGATTTCTTATGAATGAGTCATTTTTAGGTTCGTGAGAAATTTTGGAACAACTTGTTCCTTAGGTTGGCTCGAGGTCATTTTTGACCTTAGATATATTCGCAGACCCTATCCCAGCTCGCACTCCTGATTTGTTCACTGTCCAAAAGGTGGCAGTGGGGTCCTACCGACCTCACGGATCTCGAACAAATCGTGGCACAATAATGGAGTTACTCGGGTTGCTATTCTTGCATGACTACTCCAGTGCTCTGGCACGAGCTAAAGGAGTCCGTACTTGCTTTCCTGCAGTTCTGAGTCATCTCAACACTATCTGCTTCCATAGAGTCTAATGAAAACCTATTTGTCTTACGTCCTTTACATGTTCTTGATCATTGAGGTAAAAATATCTGAATATACAATATTTTCTAAGTTAGATTCTTTTTTAGCTATCCCATGTGATTTTCTATAAGCTAGATCTCACTCACAAATGCTAGCTGCCGTGCTACACACTCTGTACGTGTCAGCTCAGGCAGAGGTCATTCCTGTCTTGCATATGTCCTTTCCCTAAAGGAAGCTCAAGTCAATAGAGCTTTTCAACTTACAACCCACGGTATGCATGAAGTAATCATCATACATCCTAGTCTCGACGAGATCTTAAGGTGTGATAGTCTCTAATTCCATGAATATTTTTGAACTTCATTTTTTTTAGACTTTCCTTCCTTACCCTTTTGAGTAACCAACCTGGTGGCGCATTGAGCTCGAAACTCCTAGCTTATGGAAACATTTTGATAATTATCATCCGCCAACTTAAAATAGGCATCCTACACAAATATAGTTAGGGTAACACCTTACCTTCGGTTGTCATGCCGATAATAAGATATGTGTTGACTCTAAATATGGCCAAGTCCTAACTCGCCTATCATGCAGCTAGGTATAAAACGATATAATGTCACCATTTCTAATCATGTACGAACTGAACTAGCAATTAAATCTTGCCATTACCTTACTATTCAAACGTTTCTCGAACTGAGAGCTTTAGCCTATAACGGTAGTGCTACTATCGACGATGTTGCAACTGGCACAATTGAGCTTATGCGCACATTTATTCTTGTAATGTCTTAACTGTCTAAATCCGAAGTAAATAATTGGCTATTTTTCCTCTGGTGCCGTCATCTGGCTACTCAGTGGTGGTGATGATGTCAAAGTCTTTGTTTTATACTATACCCTTTTATATCCTTTATGGGCACATAAAGAACTACTGCGCATTCGTCCTGACACTGGCATATTATTCCTTAAACTCTAGTCTCGTCTCCACTTACCCCTCTTCACTGCTTTAGTACTCCGCTCGGATGGTACTGTCTCTGGCAAATGTGTTGGTATCGTTGTACGAGTCTTCTACTTTGTCGCATCTGCGTCAATCGTCGTGTGCATATCAAATCGCATCAATTAGTCGTCTGAGCCCTGAGGAATGTGTGTATATCTGCCAATTGTCGATCATGTGCAATAAACATCTCATGAAGAGTAAGATCAAATAACTATTGGCATAGTATTACTTGTCATGGCCCCAACGCCAGTTGCAATCGGTTGCCGCCCATTAGTGTATGCAATTGTATTCACATGTCGGATCAAACTCGTAATACATGTATATATAATACAATTAAGACATAACACGTATATAATCATCGACACTACAATTCCCAACGAAAGGTTCTAAGTCAGGTTCTTTGGGTTTCCACATCTAATGTTCGTTTGTTAAGTTCCTAGGTTCGCCTAAACCTAGGCTCTGATACCAACTATGATGGCCCCAAATTCCGAGGCAAATCGGGCATCGCCATGTTGTCGGACACGTCACCAGGTCATCCACGTCACTTGCACACCTATCCATGACGACCCGCGAACTAACCATCTAATAGCGGAAGTTTTATAATATAAATCTTGATGTCGTCGGACACGTCACTTGACACGTCACTTGCACATGTCACCAGGTCATGCCACGTCACTTGCACACCTGTTCATGTCGTCGAACACGTCACTTGCCACAACACTTGCACACGTCACCATGTCAATTTCGATGTTTAAATGGTTATTTTGGTGAAATATAAATTTACAACTTAATTTCTTTGTTTTGACTCATTTAAGTTATTTTAATAGCAGAAATCTTATAATATGCAAATAGGTAATGTAAACAAATTTTGCATTGATTAACAAACCTATGGGGTGGAAACCCAGCAAAAAAATACCATGTATATTAATAAAGGCGACAAAAGGTATAATATGTGTCAATATAC
The DNA here is from genome assembly GCA_039657325.1 of Stephania cephalantha. NCBI lineage: Eukaryota > Viridiplantae > Streptophyta > Magnoliopsida > Ranunculales > Menispermaceae > Stephania > Stephania cephalantha. The sequence goes on along the minus strand of CM077574.1, from coordinate 11,330,307 downwards.
ATGTATTAAGTAATAAGTCTCCCAAATGATCCCAAAAAGTAATATATACATAAATACAAATACATACAAATGAAGCTACTGTGGCTCTTTTGATCCAGCTCATCGTATAATCTGCAACTTGCCATAAAAAACAATAACAAGTTCCAGTGAGTAAATCCCCGAGAAGTTCAGTTAGTATTTACATAAAATCCAAGAAAAAACAACTACAATTCATGCAGATAAAGTAAATAAATGGAAATGTAAAGCATGAATATAAGTCACTGAGATAATCAAGAATATGGAACGCGAGTGTGGTGTACAACTATCGAGCCCTATGATGTAAATACTAAATCGAGAAGGCCCTAGAGGCAAGGGAATCTCGCCTCCTCTTCACGGTCGAAATGAGGAACTCCGTTGGTCGGAAAGTAGACTTTCGCCTAACATCTCAACAAGAGGAACTCTGCGATGAAAGAGAGCCTCACATTAACCCACTTGCGCCTAGAACTGCTTCAAAAAGACCCACTTGCGCCTAGAACTGCTTACTCGACACCTGACTAGTCTCCTAATTTCCCGATGTCCAATTTCATCATTTTAAATGTTTGAGTGTCACATTTAATGATTTTGTAATGTAAAACCAAAAATTAGAATTTTATTCCAAATTTTAGTTGTGGCAAACTTTTTGAGTTACACCGTGGTTCTAAATGCCCGAAAAACCTTGAAACCTATTTTTTATTTTTTTCCAATTTTTTATATTTTCTCTAATTTTTTGGATTTTTTCATAATTTCCACCTATTTTTCTGTAATTTATTTTATTTAAAATTGTATTTAAAATATTTTAAAAAATATAAATTATTATTTATTAAGGAGTTGGGCAGGTTCGGGTCTGGTCTGACCTAATTGGGTCAAACCCGAGTTGGTCCAGCCCAACCGGTCGATTCTGGTCCAGCCTAACCAGGTCGGGCCAGGCCAACCCACCTCGGCCCACCTCTCTGGAGAGGAGACGAGTTTGGTAAGAAACCCACCTCCCCCTATTTCTTTAAAACAATAATAATAACAACATAACAACTACAACCCCTCATTACCATTAAATCCTATTTTCTCCATAAAAATCAACAAAAATCACCACTCACCTCGGTCGAGGAAAGTCGCCGGCGGGAGCCACCAAGAGAGGAGAACATTGCGAGAGAGGTGAAAGATTGAGTTGAGGGAGCTCTTGAAAGTGGGAGGAGAGCTTAGTGAGGTGAGGCCATTTGATGATGGAGTATAGTTGGAGAAAAAGAAGAAGAAGAAATTAGAGGAAGAAAAGAGAGAATTGGTTAGAGAGAGATAAAAAAGAGCTTTTTTTTTTTGTAGATGAGAGAGAAAGTGATGTGACGGTGATGTGATAGGTGATGTAAAGGGTGATGTGATGTGTGATATGATATCTAATCCCTGACTACCCCATACATCCGCGTTACGCACCCCGCATCGTCCTACGCTCTTATAACTATACGGGGACAACGCGACCAATGAAAATCCTAACATTAATGTGACGCGAATATTTAATTATAATATAGTAAATTAACATGTGTCAAACAAAAATCACCAAAATTCACCTTGTCAGGCGTGCCCTAAACTTTTTCGCAACGTCCACATGGGTCTGAGCTTAGGTGTCATAATTTGTAATTAATCAATTAATTAGGATTAATTAGAGCAGGCCATTACATAACACGACCATAAATGAAGATTGTTTGTAAGAACACTATTAAAAGGGGCACATTCACTGTAGGTACGGAACGAGTTCCTTGCCTTTGTCGTTACTTGTCTGGATAGCTTGAAAGATCTCTTTCCTTAACTCAGTCCTGTGCGCAAGCATGCAAGCCTCCAACTTATCGACTTGTGAGTTGAAGGTAGTGTAGCTTAGGCTTAGGTTACTGATGAATTGACGTTCGAATTCTCCAAGTGCCTGGCTCAAATGGTTCTCAAACTATGCCTTATTTTTCGCTTTTATCCTTGCTTAAGTAGCATCAATCTACGACTCTATAGCTTCTACTGATTCTCGTTCCAGCCCCATAAAAAGTTTATTGCATCTCAATGAGGGCTTGCTGCATAGAGTGCTGCATGGCGTCGAACTTTTTCATTATCTCCCTAGTACAAATCTGCTGGAAAGAATACATAAATATTAGGATTTATTCGTTTGCATGGAGATTACAAGTAACAAAACAAAACAATTAACACAATGAATATAGCTCCAATTAGGCAGCCTAGTCGCACAAAGAATGAAGCTGTCACCTTTAAGACCACACTTACTTGAGTAGTCGGATCTAATGTGTTCTCCATCAGATTTGTGTTTGAAGTTCCCCAATATCATGTGCACACATGTACTCAATTTCAGATACTAATAACGCATTTATTGACACATGTGAAACTCTTAGGGCTTGTGCCATCATCTAATACACTATGTATATTGGAATCGTGAGTAACTGAGACCCGTGATGAGTAACAGGGGTGACTATCCCTTCTTGACTGTGATCCATGTTGGTGACTGTTCCTTCTTGACTGTGATCCATATTTTCCCTGTGATTTTTCTGAACTTGTTATGCCATCATCTTGGTGATTATCCTCTTCATCTACTACATTATGTATGTATCGACTCCTTAGATTCAAGCGAACGTCTCATTAAATGAATGCAATAACTAATGTTTGGAATGAAGTCGTGATTACCTGAACCTCCTGATCACCAACCCTGTTGGCTTCCCCATATGAGTTTCCTCCTTCTGTTCATTTATCTGCTTAACTATCTGCTCATCTTTGTGGCTAGGACGAATAGTCTCATGGTATGCGTCATAATCAATAGAATGTCCCATCCATCCAAACTTTGCTGTAAAGAAATAAATTACAACAATGAAATGAATTAAAAATAACACATATATGCAAAATGTAGTCAATTGATTTAGAAATGAAATTAAAGTGAACTCATATACTATGGTCATGAACATCCTCATCATGTTGATATCCATCAGCCCCATCTTCACGGCCTTCTACATCAGCATCTTCTTCCTCATAAGCAGCTTGTAACTCTGCTCCCTCTTCCCCACCATGTACCTCATCTTCACTACCTTCGCTAGCCTCTCCCTCATTAGAAGTTTCCTCATCAACAACTTCTTCATCTGAAGCTTTTTCATCAGCAACTTCGTCATCATCAGCTTCTTCATCAGCAAATTCTACCTGTGGCATGTACCCCTCATTCAGTTCATTTTCTTCTTCAACAGCTTCATCATCATCAAACCCTTTATTCTCTTCCATTTGCTCCTTATTCTGTTTCATCTGCTTGAGATTCCCCTTCTTCCATTGGCTGGCCGACCTCATGACTATCATCAGCCAAAACATACTCACTAACCTCATCATCAACTTCACGATGAACTGACCTCGACCCCTAAGTGTGCTTTCGATAAGTGAATGTTATGGTTGTCCTCTTCCTCTTCCCGCTGCCTTTGGTAGTAGACGATTGTGTGAGTAAGACGTACACTCATGGCCTGTTCGCTTCACAAATACAATAGTCCGATGTGTATGAGATTAACTTATACATGAGATTGTGGCTTTGGTTAAGTGATTAGTCCTGTTTGGGTCACTTGTTCGGTTAGGTATATTTAAATTGGGATTGAGATTTTTTTTCAGCTGATGGAATGACCAACATGCCCCTCACTCTATGCCTATAATAAAATCGATAAAATATCAAACCTTATTCGATTTTTGAGCTCGAGAACAGTCGATTGCCTCTCATAATTTAATAGTTGGAGACATTATATGCTTCTCTATTTTTAAATATGCAAAATGGAGTTGAAGTAGGGCTAATTATAGAGTTAAAGCTCATTGAGATTACATTAATAATAAGAATGGGCATGATTTCAAGCTTATATCCAAGAAAAAACAAGGAAACTGGGCCTCCCATTGTTGTTTCTTCTTATTCTACTATAGTGTTCTTGAATTAGACCTCTCTACTGATCATCCAAGCAAACAAAATAGTCGAAATAAGAGGCCAAGTGATGAACAAGGTAACCTTTGAAAAAAACAAAATTAAGTTCCAGTTCAACTAATAATAATATGGAGGTTGTTACTCTTGATATATTGTTTAAAAAATCGAAACAAAAGATTAATATTGATGTTGGTGGGTGAGAGTTGGCTCACTGAGCCTTTGATTTAGTTGGTTCACATACAGGGCTTCCACGAATTGGGAATACCTCTCAGTACAACTGGAGAAGATGAGCGAATATGATGCAGTAGGCGCTGGTGGACAGATCGAGAAGATGATGTTCGCTCGCTGTTCGAAGTTTTCGTCGATCTCCTCTCACGCCTTTCGGTCTCCTTCCTCTGTTAGCTAGGGTTTCGTTATGTCTACCACTAACCAAAAGCAAGAAGTCGATGACGATGAAGCACTGCAACGAAACTTGTTTAAAAGGAAGGGGTATTTTGGTAATGTTTCAAGCCCAAGCATTGGGACTAATTAGTGACACCAAAAATGATGGTTTAGTTTAGTCACTTGTATTAAGTATTAAATAGTCTCATGGACTAGTTAATCCTCCAAGCGAACACCGAATTAACCAGTCCAGTGTGGTTAATTCGACCTAAGAAGGTGAAACGAACATGCCATCACTTCCCATTGATCCTTCGATAACACATTTGCTAAAGGTTACTCTCCCCAATTACATCGTTTTTATCATCTAATGCATTCGTAATTTCTTATCTGTTGGAGATGGGACACCAACCTTAATAAACAATTTATATAGGTCATTTTCATAAGACCCCTTAATGTATTTGTTGTAGTCTTGTACATCATGTCGACAATAATATGGGCTAGATCAACTAAAACTCCATTCATAACTTCCCATACTATGAATATGTCGAAGTGGCTTATACATGTCCTACCAATTCTAGAACACAAGTATGTATACGACCTGTTGATGCACAAGACGAGACTTCTGCATATAACTCCTTAAATGATGATTTGTGTTCAACAGAGTCAATGCCTCCACACAGTTGTCTCATGGCCTTTTTTGAGTCATAAGACTTTACAATTTGTTCAAAATCACGTGAATCATCCACACAATATTTACCAATAGGAAAGTTAAACACTTCCCTAATATTATCCACATTAACATGTATATTACACGAGTATATGTAGCTTTCAAGTCATGTGTGTTCATTATTGGTTAGGTATTTTAGTGGACACAAAATCTAACCACCAAATTTTTTCAAACATAGCCTAAACATTAATATCAAACTTATAAAAGTAATCGAAATTTAACTAGTATGTTAGTAGTGGTTCTCTCTCCATGAATGTTGCTTCCCAAGTAGCAATGCTTTTTGATATGTCTATAATCCTTCTCTACATGTCCATGTTCCCTGTAGTCAGTCCCTGCTTTCCTCCATCGTCAATAATGAATGGGTGTTTGTAAGACGTCTTTGGCAGCTTTGATGTACGTGAAGTGACCAGCCTTGCACTTTTTCGAGTGGGGAAGGGCAGATCCTTTCTCGATTTTGGGGGTTAAGAGTTGATCTGTGGTAGCTTTATTCTTTCCCTTTCCTTTCCCTTTCCTCTTCTTGTTGGTCCCTGCACTTATTGTCCCTTGAGACTTTATGGGTGACTCGGAGGTAGCTTTGGTTATAGGAGAGGGCTTGGGTACTATGACAAGGACAAGAGATGTGATAATGGCAAAATGTTTGGTAGCAGGGGTGGTGGGAGGTTTGAATGCAGCAGGGGCTTTAAGAGAAAATGTAGGTATGCTAGGCATGTTGGGTTTAGGTTTGGCCATGGGAAGGATTTTAGGTACGTTAGCCTTCAACTTAGCCACCCGAGGCTTCACTTTTGACATCTGAGATGAATTAGGGCTGCCTATGGGTGTGGCTTCTTTCGTCAGGGCTTGCTACCAGAAGACTTTGTAGCTTTGGTCATTTATGTGCTACCCAAAGACTTTGTGGCCTTAAGGGTGGGATGTATACTTTGGATAGATATTTTCAATTCTGTTTTTTCTTTGCTCTTCATTGTGGCACCTGCCATAGGTTTGGGAATACTCCTAGTTTTAGGAATCCCTTTTGGGGTTGGTGGGAGAGGGTTGCTGCTATCGTTCATCATTACTGAAAGGGCTTAGAGGATAAGATGGGAAGATCAAAACTAAGGTTTCAAAGATCGAGGGTTTGGTGTTAAGAGAATAACAGATCAGAGAAAAAGATAATAGATGAAGATGACGATCAGAGTAGAGCATAACAAAAAAGAAGATCAAAAGAGAAGATCACGGGAATAAGATCAGAGAATCAAGGAAAGTGATTTTGGTTTGGGTAAGTAGGTGGTTGTAGAGTAATAATTACCGCCTCCCTCCACTACCAATCCACAACTTCCACATTTTCACCACTCATTTCGTTCGAAATGATTGATATTCATTTTTAAATTTTAATTTTCAATTGAAAAAGTCCATAAACATCTACATTTTAACAGTCCTTAAAACAATCACATTAACATGTACACAAATTCAAAAGTAATTTATATTGAATTTACTGCAGTACCAACCATAACCACACAAACTAACTACAATAAAAACTCATACACTCAAAAAACCACACACATGCTATGCAACACTGTTATTATTTTCCACAAACATAAATGCACAAACTGTAATGTGACTAAACAAATTGTGCAAAATGAGTTTCCACTTTAATTTCAACTTCATATTGTCGAAATGTCATCACTATTATCAAAAGTGTACAAAATGAGATAGTTCTATGCTATGTGCGGTGTTATGAAGCTAAGTAACATGTGACTTTCCTCAAAAAGAAAAGTCATGTGTGACTTAACCTCGACAAAAAAATAGATCCTATGTATATTATAGTTCATATTTCATAGCTCATAGTATGACTTAACTAAGGTAACAAAAATTCACAATCCAACTAGAAGAAAAAAACTTAGCTTGATTGTGCAAAATGATTTTGTTGGTTAAGCCCTCGAACAAAGTCTTGTGAAGCCATTGACATCGTCAAATCTCCGGTGTATACGGCCATAAGGTTATCCATAATAGTCATGTCAATTTGAAAGAACATCAAAATATATCACAAGTTATACATATAAATATCATGAAAATATGTAAGTAATACAATTAAAGAAGTGCACATCTAATACACTCACAATATTTGAATCGCTATGATCGACCACCTTCATCATACCAACCACCTACTTCTTGCCAACCGCCTTCTTCCTCCCATTCCCATTACCACTAAATTTTCCTTCCTGCACAACTTCTTCTTCTCCACCATTTTCATTATTTTTATTCGTTGTGTGATTGTCTTAGTTATCTGCCTTAGCATGCAATTATACTTTAAACTTAAAAACATGTGATATTAATTAAAAGAATTCAATTACTGTACTTTACCTTCTTTACTTCCTTGTTTATAGGCATTTCTCCACCTCATTTCATTCTACTCACTCGTGGACGCCTTTTGGTTATGAGGCGCAAGGTCCTTTAATGGTATGGTTCTCTCGATAGGAACCCCAACAGGGGAAACATTTTTCACTTCATCTTTTATTTTCATGAGCTGCTCTTGCAACCTCTTAATTGTCTCGAAAACCAACTTTATCTTCTGAACACTTGTGCTACCAAAATCATTCATTGTTGCACAATGAGATAAGATTACATAATAATGGTCCAGTTCCGAATTGCCAGTGCAATCCGACTCTTCTATTTTATTATCTTGAGCGTAGACACATTTGAAATCCTTTCTCCAACTATCCACTATGTATTTTTAGAGAATCAGCATCATGTCTAGCTCTTGAAGACATAAAGGACGTGACAACATACAATGCCCCTAAACTCAAACTCCTGACACAAGCAATAAAACTCGTCGTTTTCCTTGTTCTGAATCATAGTGTAAATGCAGGGGTTGAGAAGATGACATCCTCGAGGAATGGTGATGACTCGCACCTCGTATGTATAAAATTCAGGCCCTCTATATCTTTCCTTGCCTTGCAATTCAATCTCTTCCTCTCTTCTTCTTGAAATCTACTAAAAAGTCTGTCAATGTATATGCCATGAATCCTTTATGTACGATGAAACCCACTTGTGCCTTATTTCATATAAAAAAACACAACCAATGATGACTGGACTCCTTAAATTCACATTCTTCCATCATGCGAGTCCAAGATTCTTCAAAGTCGTCCCTAGTTATTGAGTCAAACACGACATTCTTCATGATCCAAGTTATTTTTTCTCAATCTTTAAGTCCTACAAGTTTCTCAGGCAGCTTCTTCATGATATGCCACAAGCACAGTCTATGGTTCAAATTAGGAAAGTCTTTTGCAATAGCAAGCACCTATGGAGAGACACTGGCCTATGATAATGGTCGTTGGCTCTTTCCCCTTACATTCTTACCAAGTTTTTATGATGACCCTTTCCCTAATCATGGGCACCGCCCAGCCTAATCCCGTAATTAAACCCTAACCTCAGCCACGTTGGACTAAACTATGTATTAGTCAGCCTTTTGTCCTATTCTCCTCGTTTAACGTGTTCAGAATAAGTAATACACATGTCACATTTCAATTTAATTCCAAAATTAATTAAAACTTATTAAAAGTTATAATAATTAGCAGAAGACTTAACAGATTATGCGAAAGCATTATATTAAACCCTAAGTGTGTGGAAACCAGGAAACAATGATCACATGCATATATATAATAAAGTGGCGAATATAAACAAGTGTGATTTTCATCATAAATCAGGAAACTAAACACTCAACCCAATATACTACCCCAAAATGCATCAAAAGACATAACTGTATACTACACAAAATATCAAAACCTACTAAATGTCGATGCGAAGTACGTCGCTGGCTCAGGGGTAGTCGCCAATCTTCTCTTTGCTAGGCCTGCTCGTCGACGACTCTGCACCCGCCGTCATAAAAAGGACGGTGGGTACAAAAAGTAACAATAATCCCCGTTGACATATTCATTCACATTTCTAAAACAAACTAAATGGTATTTAAAAGCATAAGTCAAATAAAGAAAGACTAGTACCAAACATATGCTAAGAAATACCACGGTTAAGCAAGTGAAACTGACGCGAGGCTAAATTGTTATGATCCAGATCCGGTCGGCCGTGACATATGTCAGTTAAGACTTTAAACCACTAAAGGATGTGCGTGGTATCGCATAGTCTAATATCACTAGGGACTCTAACCTCGGTGTATTGGCAACCCTAGAGACTCTAACCTTGTGTGCCGCATCATAGTGGCTAGTGCCGACATCCTCAAGGACTCTAACCCCGTGTGCCAATCAACTCCAACATAGTGCAATGGACTCTAGATTTTATAACTACTTTATAATTCCAAGAAAATAAATCATTATGAATTCCAAGGCTTGGCTATACTACAAAGCACAATTCCCAAAGAGTACAAGTCCATAATATCATTCATAAGCTCATAATTTCTAATAATATGCTATTTACACTATATTCACTGTGAAACAACAAGAAATGTCATAAAACACATGGACGAATTCAAAGGAATTCAATTCATCATAATATCATGAAAACCAAACTCAACAAGTGAGGAGTACCAAATAAGTTAACGCTGGATATAGTCAATATAGACTACCATAAACAAGAATAAAGTGGAGATGAAATGCAAATAAAACAATCAACGGGTATACTTACATCAAGCAATATAAAGTCCTAGCTTTACCGGCCTCCCGACACTCCAAACCTTGTATACGAACCCTTGAAACACTTCCCTAGGTTCCTGATATCATTTAACATGTTTTGAATGTGTTTAGACCTTTATCTAGGGTGTTGGACTTGTTTATAGTGTTTAAGCAAATATAGAAAATTGCAGATTTTTGAGCTGTCATAGCAATTAGTGTGCTGGGTGATTTGATTAGCGCGCTAGTGGCCTAATTAACGGGTTACCAAAATTTCTCTAGCGCGCTGTCCGAAGTTAGCGTGCTAGTTGACTTACCTAGCGCACTATGTGCAGAAAACCCAGAATTCTGCAATCAGAATTCTGAGTTTTCTCCACACATAGGCTACACTAATGCCTTAGGAACTCCCATACTCACCTCCAGAGCCCCAAGACATCAACCAACAACAAAAAAACAACCATACATATTATCAAATTCATGAATTAATCAATTTAAACTAAGCTAATAGGTGTATGTAAATTACCTAGTTGATGAACCACCTAGCTTGATCAACGGCTACACCATTAAATCACCAAACCAAGCTAATTTCTTCTTCCTCAATTTTCTCCAGCAAGGTTTCTTCTCTAGTAAGTTTCTAGAAATGAAAATGAAGTGATTTGGTTGCATGAGTTGGACATTAGCTTTATATATGAAATGGATATGGTTGATTAATAGCCATTGACCTTATTGCACACATGTATCTCGAGACCCATCTAATGGTTTGCACATTGACACATTTCTCACTTACTCTCCACTAACTTAACCTAAGTAACACCAATATGAAACTTAATTGATTTCTAGATGTGTCAATAGGTATCTCGAGAAAAATCACATGACTATTGTTTTAAAATGGTAACTTAGGTATATGTAATCTAAAATCAACCATATCCACATTGTTTCAACTATGTAAGCTACACTAAGCTTAAAATGAACTTACCATAACACTCTCTACCCGGTCCCACGTCAGCACGCATCTCGAGGCATATCCCCACTCACGTTTCGACACCTATATATGAGTAGGAGTGACTTAGTAGTCTACACATATACAATACACTAGACATACACCACAACAAATCTAACATATACCTCGACCATCTCGCCTCAGTAAATGCACGTATCACGGTGTGTATCCCATATCACAACTCGGTAATCTTGATTATGAAAAATAAACGAGATTAGAAATTTGGGTCGTGACAAATCTTCTCAACTAATGGAAATCTCATCTTCGAAATTAAGATATTGGTTAGGATTAATACTTGACTCGAAAAGGTACAGAAACCTGTCCATCATATAGTATTCCCGCTCTCAAGTGAATTTTGTGTCATCATAGAATTGCCACTAGACAAGAACCTTCGAGACAGACTTGTTCCTCAACTGATGTACCTTTTGATCTAGGATATGAATAGGCTGCCCCACATAAATAATATCATCACTCAGGTCTATCTGACTGTCAGCCCCCTCTTCATTAAGACGACTAACCGACCTAGATTATCTAAATCCTATGATAATCTAGTCAGCCTAATCTATTCTTTCAACTTTGACCTCAAATAATAATTGTTTCAATTCTTAATAAAGCTCCAAATGAAGCTCCAAATTACATTTACATCCTCAACGAAACTCAATTCATGATTTATTCAATTATAGCAAATTAGGAAATAATACAAATCATTCTTCGTATTTTTATAAAAAATTCGATAGCACCTCCCCTAAATATGGCCTACCGGAAAACTTCAACCTAATAGACAACAGAATAGGGGAAAGGCCTAAAAGGACTCACAACTCCCCGCAGTTCATAATATATAAAATTCCAATTTATAAATTAACTTAGTGTCTCCGAAAGCTTAATTACAACTTCACAATTTCCAATAGACCAAAATTGAAATAAAATCCTTCTCAACTTATTTTAAACTAGATTAGGAGACTCTCATAACCGTTCAATGAAAGTTCACGCCCTACAATCACCCTAAGGATTCCTAAAACAATATACATATATATAAACAATTGAAAACAAGAATATACTTTAAATTGAAGATAATCAACACAATCTTCGAGCCTGGTCCATTCATCCCTTGTCTTCACATAGAATCTAACATCATCAAAAATAACTCGAAGATGTCAGGCAAGTAGATTCCTACAATGATCTATACTCCTGCAATTGTTAGTCTGATTCATGAAGATATGTAATTGCATTTCCAAATAAACAATAAAATATATTCGTCAACATGACATGCAATCCACTATGTCGTTGTCTCCTAACTATAATCGATGTCGACTTCTAAAAATAGTACAGAGACAATATTAAGAGATCATGAAATGCAGAGAACTTGTCGGCGTTAGACTCTGCTAGTCTTACTAGACGGCGTAAAGGCAGGATCGAAACCTAGTTTCAATCAAACCAAACTTTGAAACAAGCTTATCCCCCTCACTCACTCTATGTATGAATGACCAAGATTGATAAAATGCAATGCAGACTATGATACAATTACAGGTGCAGATATGTTCAATTAATAGTAAAGATCACTGTAGGGTTTACTTACAATCAAACCAACTTTGAGCATAATTTTTGAGGTTCTCGGAGCGACGGATCACCTTTAAAATAGTTCCAATAACTTCCCTGCACACCCAATTATAGTATGGCTCAAGCTTCAAGTGAAACCAAATCACGAAACCCAATGAAAATTGTGGCCAAAGTATGCTTGAGAACAATTTCCAAAAACATTAATTTATATAACTGTTTCAACTAGCTTTCAACTAGCCAACTTAGGGTAACTTTTTAACCTTGAAAACCATAATATTTGTCATGATGACCTAAAAGGAACTTGTAGTACTCATGTTCTAATTTTCATAGACTCGAAGAAAACTAAAATAGGATCAATGACAGAGAAGTTATGAATTTTCCAATATGGCATGCCAACTAGGCAAACTTTTTTATTTTGAACTGAAAAACCTCGCAAACTTTATCTTATAATCTCTGGTCCATAATACATGGGTCCCACCTAGGATACTTAAATCCCAAATTAAATCCTAAAATATTTAATTAGCCGTCTAATCAAGTTTATGAAATTTTTAGAATTCACAATCTTCCCAACTAATTAAAAATTTCGTCATCGAGATTTAAACTTACAGTTACTGAACCAAAAAAAGATATTAGAAAATAATCTTTTATACATAACTCTTTTAATCCAAATCTGTAAAAAGTATTTCCAAGGTGAACCATTAAGTGGACCCAATCATATTCATTGTAGTCAACAACTCAGTGGTAGAGATCATAATCATTTTAACTTTACATTTTCTAATATTTTGGTTCAATGAAAAGTTATCTTAGGTACTTTGCCAATTCTGGCAATTTGTGAATTTCTGACGAGTTAACAATCAGCTTTGTGGAACATCCAATAACCTTATTTTACTTCATATTTTATGCCTTGAATCCCATTTAAGCATCAATACTTAACAAAATCTAGCCTACCTTGCTTTTCATAAAACAATTTTCATTCGTAATTAATAATGATTCCACAAAACGTTGATAATTCTTTCCCTATCCACCAAACTCTAGTACATATCTCAGTTTATTTTCTCATCACTAATCATCCCTTATTAGAATCGTTGATTGACCAATTCTTAGACTATCATTAGTCTAAAATTATACAGTGATGCAAATAATATTTGAGCACAACATTAGAGACTAAGTAGAGCGGCGTGCCTATCTGATCCATCACTATTCCATCATTTTTCAATAGAAACTTGGCATTTCACAAGTCATCTCATGACCATAGATCTCAAATTACATCAGTCATCCCATGACAAGAGATCTCAATCTCAATCTAATCGAAAATGAAACTTGACATATTGTGTAACTCACTCATTATTTAAATGTCTACTCACAATATTATTTATATTATGGACTAGAAAGCAATTATCAATTCCAACTCGTCAGCCAATTCACTTATATTTTCCTTTGACTGGTTAGAAAATCAATGACTTTTCTAACTTCGTCAAATCATTTTCTATTCATGAGTTCACTAAGAACCTTATTCCATTTAATTAATCATCAATCTCAGTTATTTCTATTCATTAGACTACTCTCATTACCTGAATAGACACAATTATCCTTAATTTCAGTAGATATACGAATATAAATATAGATATCGACATATTTCATGATTATACTCTCTTAGTATAACTTTGAACTTGTATCGTATATAAGTTTATAAATATGTTATCTCTTTTTATCCTTACTCAATTACAGAGGAAGAATATTTAATTCTTCAAACATACCAAGTCAGATACACTGTCCTCTATTCATTATTATCAACCACTAGAGATAATATTGACTAACTGAACTATAAGTCACACATATTTTTCATATCATTTACATCTTCTTCATCATATAGGTATCTTACATGAACTCCAATTTAAAATAAGCTGGTGCTTTAAACTCCACCACTGACTAGTCACGTGGTGTAGTACTATAATTGGACCAATGTACAACATCTTCACATATATCAGTTGTATATATTTTGGTTCCACTTTCAACATTTGAAGTTTGATTTCTCGTAAGATCCTTGTGAATATATATTAAATTCCATCAAACTTATAGTTTGATATCTTAAGTTTTATCGGGACTTGTTGACCTGAAATTTCCATTTTCATGCTTATGTGAGAATGTCTTGATCATTTAGTTTCCTTATACTTTAGCTTTCAATTGACTCAAACGAGATTTCATAGACTCTTTTATTCCGACTATCACCAATTCATTCGATTATTCAAAGACGAGTGAACGTGTTACACTAGTCTTCTACGCTATGAATGAATCGTGATTATGATACGGAGTTACTCAGACTTTTGGTCATGCAAAACTACTCCAGTGTCTGGCCTAGACTAAAGGAGTCCATTCGTGTCACTTCTAGCACTCACGAGTCATCTCAACGTCTCATTTTATTTTATACAAAGAGTTTATTCCATTTGATTTTTGTCAATCTTAGCTCTTCTCACATTGATCTCAATCTTAGTCCCTTTATAAAAAAACCACGACTTCCACTCAACAACCAAGCCACTTACAACTCATTAATCTTGACTTAGAAAGACAATTTATATCTATTCTCTTTTTGAAACCTTAGTTAAGGATAATACGACTTCTTATGATCATTCAATCAATTGAAGTCATCCTTGGCTAGCCTTTATTCGAAACAGAGAAGTAATGCGACTTAAATAGTTATATTGTTTGTTATTGCCTTAATTTGTTTCTATTAGTCTTAGATTTCTAGTCTTTTTATTTTTTTCAATAAAAAATTTGGTACTTTTTAAGAGACTATGTAAGATAACCAAATATCTTACTGATCATCAATTTACTTTTGATGAATTCATTTGTTCGTAGTTGTTCATATGAAAATATGGAAGAATTTAGATTTCCAATACCTTGATTAACTTAACGACTAATCAAACTTTTAAAGGATACTGTTTCAATCTTTTAATTCATATAAATGGAAATTCTCACAATATAAGAGCTCATATTGACATCCTATACAAATCACTTACTGATTCTCAATCAGTACGTCTATCTCTTCATTTATTATATTTTAAGTTATTGTGTTAAGCGTCACAACTTGATGTCATTATAAGTGATAATTAGGTACTTTGGATCTCGAAACACAATCACTTGTGTTGATTTTTGATGGCTAATCCAAGCTATTATTAGACCACTTCCTCAATACCTTAACTTCTAACACGTTGATATTATCACTACACTTTTGATTTTTTTTAGTTAGAAATTTTTTTGTTAATCTTTGTTTCATAACAACACCTAATCTGGTGTTAATAAAGATTACTTCTAACTCGTGTATTTTCATTTGTTTTATCATTTCTTTATTTAACTCATAGAACCACTATACTTAATGTCACTTATGATTAAGTAACTTGAGTAATAAACAATCAAAACTTTTAGTACTTTTCTTAGAAGTCGTTTGATTGTTTTAAACCATAGTTCTATTTCAATTTTTACTTTTTGTTTCCGAAAGGAGACAATAATTTACTTTAAAGTATTCTATTTGCGTAGAAATCGACTTAGACAACTTGACTGATCCAATCACAATCCTTTTGTGATTTTTCAGTCAAATTCAGTTATCTAATCAATTTCTATTTTTGAAACCACGTGTCTCCATTTTCCTTATTAAGAATATTTTAACATTTTCTTGAGCGTTTTATAATTGTAATAGTTTAATACTTTCGATTTCCAAAAGAAATATATGTTTAGTACTTATGTACTGAATCATTAAACTTCCTTTCTAACCAATTTCTTATTGGTTTCATAACTGATACTTTCATCAATTATATTAGTACCGAACTACTTACAACACCTTTGTGAATTTAGACTTCACAAGTCTATTTCATATCCAATCATGCTCAGTTTCGTTTAATAAGTCTATTTTCTCTTTTAATTATCCGTTTCTAATCTTACTCGTTGCATCTTACAAGTTAAGTATCAAACGGACAAGGAGAATAAACTTCCTATTGCATATGTGGAGATAACACATACATAGAACACAAATATAACATAATAATCCAAATACCCCAGCTTACGGTCACTTCCCAACTAATCGTTCTCAATCACCCTTTGGTTCTCAACCAAAGTTCCTCAATCGAGCCAAGCCTAGGCCTAAAAGGACTCACAACTCCCTACAACTTACAATATATATCAAATTCCAATTTATAAATTAACTTATTCTGTCTCCGGGGAAAACTTAAAATATATATCAAATTCACTTATAAATTAACTTAGCGTCAATCTCCAATAGACCAAAATTGAAATAAAATCCTTCCCGACGTATTTAAACTAGACTAGGAGACTCTCATAACCATTTAATGAAAGTTCACGCCTACACTCACCCCAAGGATTCCCAAAACAATATATATATAAAACAATCGAAAACAAGAATATACTTTAAATTGAAAATAATCTTCACAATCTTCGAGCCTGGTCCATTCATCCATTGTCTTCACATAGATTTTGACATCATCAAAAACAACTCGAAGATGTTAGGCAAGTACATTCCTACATTGATCTATACTCCTACAATTGTTAGTCTGATACATGGAGACATGTAATTGCATTTCCAAATAAACAATAAGATATATGTGTCAACATGACTTGCAATCCACTTTGTCGCTGTCTCCTAACTATAATCAGACGTCGACTTCTAAAAATAGTACAGAGACAATATTAAGAGATCACGAAATGCAGAGATAACTTGCCGGCGTTAGACTCTGCTAGTCTCACTAGACGACGTATAGGCAGGACTGAAACCTAGTTTCAATCAACCCAGACTTCGAAACAAGCTTATCCCCTCACTCACTCTATGTATAAATGACCAAGAATGATAAAATTCAATGCAGACTATGATACAATTACAGGTGCAAATATGCTCAATCAATAGTAAAGATCACTGTAGGGTTTACTTACAACCAAACCAACTTTGAGCGTAATTTTCGGGGTTCTTGGAGCGTCGAGATCACCTTAAAAATAGTTCCAATAACTTTCCAACATACCAAATTATAGTATGGCTCAAGCTTCAAGTGAAACTAAATCATGAAACCCAATGAAAACTATGGCCAAAGTACGCTTGAGAACAGTTTCCAAAAACATTAATTTATATAACTGTTTTAATTGGCTTTCAACTAGCCAAATTGGGGTAACTTTTTAACCTTGAAAACCACAATATTTATCATGATGACCTAAAAGGAACTTGTAGTACTCATGTTCTACTTCCCATAGACTCTGAGAACACTAAAATCGGATCACCAGCAAAGAAGTTATGAGTTTTCCAATATGGCATGCCGACTAGGCAAGTTTTATTTTATTTTGAACTGAAAACCTCTCCAAATCAATATTTTCGCTATTAAATCCTCGAAATTCGACAACAAACACTACGAAACCACTCGATACCAATATCGAAATATTTCCATAGCTTGTGTAGTCAATTTGAACAAAAACCTATAATCCAATTCGTCTAGAATCCAAATATAAATCAATATCAACTATAAAAACATCTCCAAAATAGTTATCAATTGTATCACATTAGTTCAATTAATCAAAACCCTAACCCAAGTCAGTGGAATTTATTTCAAATTGATCCAAATCAACCCAATACATCAATTAACAATGATTTCTATCAATTTCCATCAAAATCCCGCGAAAGAAATCGAGATATGACAAGAATTCAAATTGAATTGAGAAAAATGCCCAACATTGAGTATTTACCTAACTGCGGGCCGAATATCTCATTTTCACTGAGGAAACTTAGCTGGAATTGACTGTCTCGTGATGCCCTACGATTTTGGGAAAGAAACCGGGTGAAAATCGGACGTCGGGAGCGTGCGGAGTGAAAACCCGAGTGATATGGTTTAGGGAACAAAATCTTTTTCGTTCTCTGTTGAAAAATCAAATGTTTCGTTTGATTTCCTTTTTATGTTTATTTATGAATAAACCCTCAGCTGCTTGTCAGCAGCTTAATTTTTTTATTTATTAATTCCCAAAACTTCTATTTTGACGTGTTTTGGCTTTCGACGCTCGTTTTTTATCCAATTTTCTCCAAATCGAACCAAACTTTTGAACAAATAGCCCATCTTCATAAAATATCCATAACACTGATTTTGGTCACACAAAAATCCCAAAAATCTTATATTTGTCCACGACATACTGAACCCTTAAGACCAATTTTCTTGCCATATTTAGCTAAACATGCCCTGATTTAGACCCAATCTTAACCTCGACCACCGCCAACCGACATAAAGCTCAAGGTAAGGTCTTATACCAACTTCGTTCTCACATTACATTGCACCAATCCCGACTTACACATAAATCAAGGCAAAATCTTCACGTAAGGATTAACACTTGGTTAATTAGTGTTCGAGCAACTAATTATTTATTTTCACTCGTGCCCTTTAGACACGCACTTGTAACCTCGAGTCTAAAAAACTGAGGATACACCTCAACACAACCCGACTTCGCGACAAAATACCATATAATACACACAATAAGCACAAAACACATAAAAATAAAATATATCTTATGATCTATGGTCCATAATACATGGGTCCCACCTATGATACTTAAATACCAAATTAAATCCAAAAATACTTAATTAGCCACCTAATCAAGTTTATGAAATTCTCAGATGTTACACTGACTCAAATCCACAGTCGGTCGAACACTTTCTCTCGACTCACCTAATCGAAACATCGAAATATGAAAGACTGGATGAATCTCTGACATCTGTGGAGGCAGCTCAAGCTCGCATGCAACTTTCCTGACCCGTTTCTTAATCATGAAAGGCTCGATGAACCTCGGTGCAAGCTTACCTTTCACCCCAAATCTCTGAAGACCCTTCCGAGGGGAAATCTTTAAATATACAAAGGCTCCATCATTGTGCATGAGATCACTGCGATATTTTTTTGCATACTTCTTCTGTCTATCTTGGGCCCCTTGAGTATATGACGGATCAGTTTGACATTCTTCATATGGTTAACAATAATCTCTAGCCCCATAATCTCTTAGTTCTCTGGCTCAGCCCAACACGATGGCGAGTGACACGGTCTACCATATAAAGCCTTAAATGACGCCATCTCAATGCTAGCTTGGTAATCTGTTGTTGTATGCAAACTCACACAACGACAGTTACTCCTCCCAAGACCCGCTAAACTCCAACACACAAGCCCATAACATATCATCGAGGACTTGAATCAATCTCTCAGTCTGCCCATCAGTTTGAAGATGAAAAGTCGTGCTAAACTATAGGTGTGTACCATACCGCTCCTGCATACTTCGCAACATCCGGGATGTATACATAGCATCTCTGTTAGACGTGATAGTCAATGGTACTCCGTGCAGCCATGTAATCTCTCTGTCGAATAGTATACTCAGCTGATCAAATGTGTAATGTGCGGCTACTAGTAAGAAATGAGTAGACTTCGTCAGTCTGTCTAGGATCACCTAGATAGAATCATGTCTTCTGGCGGTCCTCAGCAATCCCTTCACAAAATCCATAGATATATCCTCCCACTTCCATCGTGGAATGGGAAGAGACTGTAGTAACCCTCCAAGTCTGCGATGCTCAGCCTTCACTTGCTGACAGATCCCACAGCTCCTGATGAATTATGATACATCCGCCTTCCTTCTAGGCCACTAGAAATGTCTTTTCATATCATTGTACATTTTGGTCCTGCTTGGATGAACAATGAATCAGGAACGATGTGACTCTTGAAGAATCTCATATCTCAGTTCTAGCACTAACTGTATCCACAATCTGTCTTTGTATCTCTGAAACTGATCATACGTCTCCATCCAGTCAACACAATCTGTACTCTGCGCCAACTCACTAAATCTCGAGTACAATTTGTCGGTCCTCTGTGTAGACACGGTTTGTACTCTCATCTATGCCAAATCTCAATCTGAGTACCTGTAGAACCCTCTGGTGAACATGCCATCGTTGTTGCCTCAAGTAACCCATACTTATGTGTCATGTAGCATCTGACAACCTTAACATATCTAACCGATATCATACTCAGCATCTGTGACTACGTTAGCTTTTCCTAGGTGATACTCTACAAAAAAGTTGTAATCCTTATGAAACTCTAACCATCTATGTTGTCTCATATTCAATTCCTTTTGTGTGAATATATATTTTAGACTCTTGTAATCAGTAAACAGTGTGAATTTCTCTCCATTCAGATAATGTCTCTACATCTTTAGTGCAAACACTACTGCTGGCAACTCTAAATCATGTGTAGGGTAGTTCTTCTCATCTACTTTCAACTGTCTGGAGGTGTAAGCTACAGTACCACTACCCTGTATCAACACACAACCCAGACCCATATAAGAAGCATTTGTGTACGCTAAGAATCTATGTGCAGCCTTTGCCAATACTAATACTTTGGTACAATAGTCAATAATCTCTTCAACTAATCAAATGCCTCCTCACATTCCTCAGACCAATCAAATCTAACGTCCTTCTGGGTCAACCTAGTAATCGGTGAAGCGATCTTCGAGAAATCTTTCACAAACTGACGATAATACCCTACCAAATCCAAAAACTCCTGATCTTTATCACTAACATCGTTGTCAATTTGTAATTGCCTGAATCTTGGCGGATCCACTGCTATCCCCGCTGCTCCAACAACATGCCCCAAAAATTTGACTTTTGAAAACGAAAATTCACATTTGTTGAACTTGGCATAGAGTCTATGCTTCCTCAAGGTCTGCAACGTCTCTCTGTGATCCTCTCTAGTCTTCAAATATATCAATATATCATCTATAAAGACTATTACGAAACGGTTAAGAAACGGTCTTAAAAAATCGATGCATCAAATTCATAAATACTACAGGAGCATTGGTCAGCCCAAATGGCATGACCGTGAACCGAAACTGTCCATATCTCGTGCTAAAAGTTGTCTTGGACCTATCCTCATCCCTGATCCTAAACTGATGATACCTTGATCGCATGTCTATCTTGGAGAAATATTGTGTTCATCTCAGCTAATCAAATAAATCTTCGATCCTTGTCAGTGGATACTTATTCCTGACTATGACTTTGTCCAACTATCTGTAGTTGATATACAGTCTCAAAGTACATCCTTCTTCTTCACAAAAGGACGCGTGTTCCCCTTGGCGACATATAGGGTGTGATGAATCTCTTATGTCCAGGTCCTAAAGCTGCGCCTTCAACTCCTCTAACTCTCGCGGGGCCATGCGGTATAGCGGGATGGAAAATTGGTCCGGTGCCTGGTAGCAACTCGATAATAAAATCAACCTCTCGCGACGTATTAGACCAGGTAAATTCTCTGAAAACACATATAAAAACTCTCTAACAATCAATATATATTCAAGCGTAGGTCCCCGGATCTCTGCTACTGTGTATAGTGTAATCAATGCCTCCATTTTCTCTCTGGTTGCAGGTCAACCTCTCGTGCCTCTGTCCTTAGTGAACTACCTCTGTAGGTGAATATCGGATGCCCTGGGATCTCAAATATCACTGTCTTACTAAAATAGTCGATATGAGCGTGGTATGCTCATAACCAGTTCATCCCTAAAATCGCGGCGAACTCTAAAAACTCAAGGACTCTGAAGTCAGCAACTCTACCCCACCTATCTCGATCGGACATCCCTCGATAAAACTATTAGGGTAAACCATATCCCCAGCTGCGGTACTCAAAATCAAGTGTACCTAAGCCTAACGGTGTCAACCCTAAGATGTCTACCATGCGATCAACAATAAATGAAACTGTAGAACCAGAATAAAAAAGTACATAAGAATCTCTACTGAAAATGGAAACTATACCCTCAATGAGATCTCGTCTCGCCCCTGGATCTGGCTGTGGTACCAAGTGGGCTCCTTCTCTGCCCTCCTGTGGATAGGCTGTCGCTGTTGTATGCACTCTTTGGACATATGCCCCACCTGACTGCATCTCCAACATGTGATGGGTCCACGGTGGCTAAATTGTTGTATATGTCCCTGATCATGCTAGACATGTCCTTGTGCCTTCCTCTGTCCCAGTCTAAAATCTCGGCCTCTACCTCGGCCTCTACCCCTATTGCTGCTGCTGCTGTCGGGGTGCTGGTGGTGCTGGCAATGCCTGCCTGGCTAAAGCGGTAATGGACGTCTACCATTAGTATCAAGTGTGGGGGCTGGTGGCGGTGCAAGTGCCACTGGATGTACGTACGTGCCCTGTGCTTCGCCCATCTAAAAACGTCTATCTCATCTCTTATGTCTTTTACCCCTCTGACCTCTCTACTCATAATCACGTCCTCTCTCCGGTAACTCAGCACGTCCATCCTCCTTTCTACCCAACTCATATGTTTCATGGGAGAGGGCCTGATTATACATCTCCTGAAAAGATCTGGCTCCGGTGCTCACAACTGATCGTGCAATGTCCCGTCTTAAACCATCACTGAAATAAAAAATGTCATCAACATCACTCATAACCAAGTCCTCGGCAAACTGTCTGGGGTAGCCATATTTGTCCCTATAGCTCATCATTATCTCGTCCTCAGCCTGTCTCAACGCTATAAACTTATTCTTCATTCTCTTCACCATCAACACTGGAAATTATTGCTTGAAAAACTCTTTCTTGAAATCATCCTATGAAGTAAAACCCCCTCTACTCGCCACTGTAGTCCTCCACCAGACATCTATACCCTTTTCTAGGGTGTAGTAAGAGAGAATAGGTTGTAATCTATCCTCGATGCCCAACAGTAGATGTAACTTCTCCGGTGAGAGAATCCACTGCTTGATTTTCTATTCGTTTCGCTCTCCAAAAAAGAATACTAGCCTAAGCCTGATAAACTCCTTCACTAGCTCGGCGTCCCTCGATAATCCTTCAGTCTCAGAAGATGTAGGTGTAAGAGTGGGCGTGTCCCAAGCTGTAGCTATCTCATGTATAATCACTATCGATATCTCCGATGGACGTGGTGTTATGGGGTCTACATATGGCTGTGGCACTGGTGGTGCGGGTGCTCGAGGCCTTAAAGTAGTATTGCTTAGTGCAATATCAGTCCTGGTGGTCTGGGGTATCACCGTAGTAGTATGTGTGGCGGGGAAGGCTGGTGTGATAACCGCCATATGCTCCCTTATAAAGGTGATGAAATTGGCTAGTTGTTGCCCTTGAGCCGCCACATGGTCAGACAACCTCCGATAATCATCTGCTAGGGTAATAGAAAGATGATTGCCACTAGCTCCAGTGTCTCCTCCATCGCGTGTGTCTGCCATTGATATCTGCAGGTGGATAGTGAATGCGAATTAGCTACTACGTGGCGTAACTCATATTCATGTACATATAAAATTCAACATGTAAATAAAATACCCCCAGCTCACTTATTTCACTTACTTCCCAACTAATAGTTTCTAGGTAAGGATCATCTGGTTTCTATATCTACGATTTGTGTTTTATTCAAGTTTGTGCCTTACTTATTGAGAAATCATGGCTCTGATACCAACTGTGACGATCCCTTCTCTAATCTAGGGCACTGCTCGGTCTGATCCCGTAATTAAGCCCTAACCTAAGCCACGTAGGACTTAACTACGTATTAGTCAACCTTTTTGTCCTATTCTCCTTGTTAAACGTGTTCAAAATAAGTAATACACATGTTACATTTCAATTTAATTCCAGAGTTAATTAAAACTTATTAAAAGTTATAATAATTAGCGGAAGATTTAACAGATTATGCGGATGCATTATATTAAATCCTAAGTGTGTGAAAAATAGGAAACAATGATCACATGCATATATATATATATAATAAAGTGACAAATATAAACAGTGTGATAGTCATCATAAGTCAGGAAACTAAACACTCCCAAAATGTATCAAAATAAATAAGTGTATATTACACAAAATATCAAAACCTACTAAATGTTGATGCCGAAGTATGTCGTTGGCTCAGAGGTAGTCGTCAATCTTTGTAAGACCCCACCTAATTAGGGCATCTGACCGACCTATATTACCTTAATCCCCTGATAATCTAGCAGCCTTAACCTCTCAATTAATTAATAATTAAGATTAAGATCTTGTAGTCATTAATTATAAAACTTTATTAACCACAAATGATTCTAAAGTGAATCTTAAACCTCAAAGTTCCGTAAAAATAAACTATATAATCCTCAAAGTTAATTTAGATTGATTGCATTATCCTCTGAATTTTATATAAATCTTTCGACAACATCTCCTCTGTTTCTAAACCTACACCAGAAAACTCAGCCTTTAAAAATCATCAAGAAAACATGCTCAGCTTTGGTGGAAATAGGGATGCAGGTGGGGCGGGTTTGGGGCGGGGAATGCAATCCTCGTCCCCATCCCCACTTATGACGGGACAGGGATTCCCCGCTTGAAATTTCCTATCGGGGAATTTTTAACCTTCATTCCCCATCCAGCAGGGATCCCACCCCTACGGGGATTCCTCGCCTCCATTATTTTTTCACATAATATTAAATTTGTATAATTACATTAGTTAGGAAAATATGATATATCTCTATTAAAAAAATTATGATACATCTTATTAAGTTTACTATTTTTTTATGTCGTACAAAAATATTCAATTTTTCATCAGTTCTACTTATTAATTCATGTAATATATGTTTAGATAGCTAGTAGATATGTTATTAACTCAAGCATAACATATAGCATGTACAAATAGTAGTATACTATCTAAACATAAAGAATCATAGATATAGTAGTATATATAGTATATATACGTTAAATTATTAAGTCAATATGCGCTTGAATTAAATTATAGTATGTATAATGGTGTATATATATATATATTTGTACATACAATTATAGTATATATTACATGTATAATGGTATCTAAATATATATAGCGCTTGAATTAAATTATAGTATATATAGTATATATATATATATATATTAAATATGATATGGGATGGAATGAGGAATCCCCATGGGAAACCTCAGTGGGCAAGGCGGGGAATCCCCATGGGGAATATCTCGGGGATCCCCATTGGGCGGGGAGGGGAATCCCCACGATGGGGAGGGTAATACTACCCCACCCCGCCCCGCCCTGCATGGCGAGGATGAAATCCCACCCACCCCCAGCCCATGGGGGTTATTTGGTAGGGAATCCCCGCCCAATCAGGGCGGATCCCCGTGGGAAATGAGGATACTTCGCCCCACCTGCATCCCCAGGTGGAAATGCCAAAGGACTCACAATCCACCTCATAACAATATATATTGCATCAACTGAATTATATATCATTCTTACTTGATTTAAGGTATCAAAATTCATAAACAAGCATTACCTTAACTCCAAAATTATCTCAATTCATCCCAAAACCATTTCAGCTATTCCAAAGGATATCCTATTCACACTCGAGCCCAAAAACCTATTTATACAATATACTATATTAAAAACAATACATACAGAGAGAGATAGAGAGAGAGAGAGAGAGAGAGAGAGAGAGACGATGAAGCTTGAAGACGAAGATGAAGAACAGTGAAAGACCGAATGAGGTAGACCATGAACAGCGAACAACGGCTCAACCCCCGGTTCGATTTCATTTGTAAATAAAAGGGTATTCAAATTACCAATTTACCCCTTTATTTTTATCCTTACCCAGATAATTTAAATACCCTTTTGGGTAATTTGCCATTTTTCAAATATTTTCATATTTATCTCCTCAATTTTCGTCCAAATTAAACCCCGAAAAAATACCCCAATTTTGCAAAAAAATTGGAGAATTTACCAAAATGCTCTGAAACTCCTTAACAACCCATTTCGCTCGCAAATCGAGGTGTGGGACCTATGTTGGCTCGTTAAGTCCGATTAAACATACAAATTCAAATTTATAAACTTAAATTCAATTAATCTTTTTGCAAAATCCGAAACAAAAGTTCATGTCAATATTTTATTTATCTCGGCAACCGTCCCGACACGTATCTTGAGACAAAACCCTCGAAAACATCGAATTTATTTAATTAACTTTGAATTTCACAAAATAATATAATATATACTACATAACACTAGGCGCACATCACAGAAAAATAAAACTAATTAAAAATCTCAATTTCACCTGTCTTTAACTCCCGACTCGCGACCAAAATCATAATTAGGATTCGCAAATCTCTGATTAGCCATAATTACCGATTTAGAAATTTTAGGATTTGACAATGTTCTCAACTAGTAAGAATTTCGTTCTGAAAATTAAAATTGAACCAAATTTACCTAGACTCAAAGATATCCGAAAAATGCTCTCATATACGCCCCTCGTTCTCATGTTAGCTCCGAGTCACCATGAAACTGCCACTTAACCAAAACAAGTGGAATTTATTCATTTCAAAGCTTCTGGACCTTCCTATCCACAATCAAAATAGGTTGCTCTTCATATGAAACATCATCCTGCAAATTGAACTAATTACTTTCAACTATGTGATGCGAATCAGATTCCTTCCGCCTGAGCATAAACACGTGAAATATGTCATCTACTCCGGTTAACTAAAGCGGTACTACAAATCCATATGTAACCTTCCCAATTCATTTCACAATCTCACACGGTCCTATAAATCAAGGAGAGTGCTTTCATTTCAGTCTAAACATTTAATAGCCTTTGCGAAGGGAGACTTTCAAATAAACTCAATCTCCTTTGCTATATTCCACGAACTGGTGATATAGATCATAATAACTTTTTTGTTTTTCCTCGAGCCGCTTTCAATCTTAGACGAATCTGCTAAACAACCTCAGTGTGATCTCAAACCATCTGTGGCCTCAACTCCATCCAATCCTTCGGTTCAACCTAACCGGCAAAAGAACAACAAGATATCCCATACAAAACCTCAACCAAAGCCACCTTGATACTTAATTAACAATTTTTATTGTAAGAGAGCTCACACAGAAGTATGTGTTCTTCCCATGAACCTCCAAATCTCATTACACAAGCTTTGAGTTTGTCTTCCAACACATGGATCAACCTTTCAGTTGACCATCCTCCCGTGGATGAAATACAGTATTGAAATAAAGCTGAGTGCCGAACAATTCTTTTATGCCCTGCCACAACCCCGATGTGTACCGAGCATCAAGATAAGAAACTATCATCAATGGCACTCCTAACGAACGAACCACCTCTCGCCCATACAATAAGCTCAACAGTGTACAGGTATCGAAAAGTGACATAGGAAGAAAAGGAGCAAACTTCATATGTCCATCAATAATAATCCAGACCGCATCATGTTTCCTCTGTGAAGTAGGCAGATGAGTAACAAATCCATCACCATGTACTTCTAGGTTTTCGCCAATCGTTCTTAACCTGTTGGCAAATCTCATATCTCCTCACATAATCAACCACATCAGCTTTCATCCCTGGCTACCAATACAATCGTTCCACATCATGATACATTTTTTGTCCTGCCGGGATAAATGCTATATTTTGACCGATAGGATTCTCTTAATGTCTCATCCCGAATCTCAGCCACCGATGGAAACCAAAATCTGCCTCTAAACCTCATACTCTGATATGCAGACTCAGCCCAATCTAGATTATTACTGTCAAGAGCAAGCCCTTAAACTTCTTATACTTCACATCAACTTACTAAAACTTTCGATAAAGTCATCACAATGACCTTTTCAAGCAAAATATACTCACAAATCAATCACTTCTTCCACTTCCAAATCGAATCATCACATTTTTTGATCATATGAATTCAACATTTTTCTGAGCTAATATAGTAATTGGCACATCTATATTAGAAAAATCTTTCACAAATCTATAATAAAGCCAGTCAAACTCAGAAATCTCATTTTAGACAACTAAAACTCACAAACAACCGACATTTCCACTAGTTTAATTTCAAGTTTGACATCAGTACAATGATTACATCAAGAATTTCCATTTCTTGATCAGTGGCTATCCTAACCCTAGCCAGGGCAACTCAGATGATTTTCCAATGTAAGTAAACATTGTACAACCCGAAATATAAAATAACATCGTCTTATAAAACACAATCCAAATATGAATGATAAGCTGCTAACCAATCTCGTGTCCCTAACAACACATCAAACTCTATAAACTCCAATACACAAACCAGCTGCCATCTCGTATCCAGAGATCTCAACAATACATTTCTCACATACAAAGTGAGGACACAATTTATCCTTAATTGTTGTGTTAAGGGCAATATGAATAGGGACTCGCACTAGAGTTAATTCAATTATCATATAAGCATATATAAACGTAATTATTGATTTAAAATCAATTAAAACATGCATATGTTAACCGAAAACTGAAATCGTACCTTCAATAAGATTTTGATTTGCATTGAATCCAGTTTAGTTGCCACCTAAACACGTTCCTTAATCTGTTGTTGAGGTTGTGACACACTGGAAGACTCTCCCAAAAGTTGTGGACATGCACTTCTGTAATGTCCTTTCTTTCCACATTCAAAACACTTAACTGCACTCAAATTTCGAGGACAATCTGGGCTAATGTGACCCTGCTTTCCACACCTAAAACATGTAACTGTAAGTTTACTACCTACAAAAGATTCCTAGCTAGTCGTCGGTTTCTGACTTGTAGCCTGTCCCTGAGATCCTCGACCCTTACATCCACTCCTCTGCGACTAAAATGTACCACTCCGAGCTGCAGGCTGAAAGGAATGTGATCGTGTCTATCTTGATCCTGTTCGTGCTAACTCCGATGGTCTATTGGCAGTGCTCGAGAAATGATTACGATGTACATATGATGGAATGAAAGGTGTCGCCGATGTGAATGGTGGTTCTCCATTTTTCATTTCTTTTGGAAACTCGAGTCAAACCTTGCTGGAAATATTTTCTTATTCTCCAAACCTGAGCTTTGTCCTGACTCCACAATGCCCTGATATCATCGTGATTCGCATTGAAAAGTTTGTGTAGTCACATAAGCTTTGGCTCTATCTCGAACCTCTCGTAGAGTGTTTGGCTTAGTCGCATATATAGTGGTACCAAGCTTTTCCTGCAACCCATACATATACTTGCGCATCTTCTTTTTCTCCATCATTCTCGACTCCCCAGCAAACCTCAAAAGATAATTAAACTGAGCATCGTATTGATCCAATGACATGTCTCCCTGAACTAGATGATCAAACTCTAGTTTCTTTTACAAAATCAAACTATCATCAAAGTACTGCTCAGTGAACTCCTCAAGAAAGTCAGCCCAAGTCTCGAATACAGGATGTCCATCATGTAAAGATCTCCACCAAATCTCAGCATCGGCCTGCATATAGTACGAAGATATCGAAGCTCTCAAATGTTCATCAGTACCCAACATGTTATGAAGCTTCTCGTGATTGAGAACCCAAGTCTCAACATTCCTCTAGTCTAACTCACCATAAAAGTATATAGGGTCGTACTTCCTAAACTCTCTCCTTTGCCTTTCCTCCCGAGACATTCTACTAACCACGACTGGATCAGCCCAAACCAAAACTGCAACCGTCGGTTCAACTCCGGACGAACTATAGAGGTAGCATGCTTCTCGTGAATGACTGGAGTTGCGGTAGGAACTTCCTGAGCAACACGAACCACAGGTGATTGGGCCGCCACCTATGATCGTAAGATATTCAACAACTCTGACATTTACCCTCGCCAGATCCCTGACCTAGCTCTTGCTCTCCACTCATAATATTCTACAACAAATATTGCAAGAAGAGTGGTTCAGGACAACTATATCCATCAATATCTCGATAATATAAAATAAACATAACACAAATCATAAAGGTTTTTTCAACTTTTTAACCTCGTTTCGTCGCGTTACTTCCCAACTATTCACTCACTTATCTTCAAACAATAAGATTCCTATAGAATTCTAGGCTTTGATAGCAACATTGTCAGACCCCACCTAATTAGGGCATCTGACCGGCCTAGATTACCTTAATCCTTTGATAATCTAGCAGTTTTAACCTCTCCATTAATTAATAATTAAGATTAAGATCATGTATTCATTAATTATAAAACTTTATTAACCACAAATGATTCTATAATGAATCTTAAATCTCAAAGTTCCGTAAAAATTAATTATATAATCCTCAAAGTTCATTTAGATTGATTACATGATCTTCGAAATTTCATAAAAAAATTTCGACAGCATCTCCTTTGTTTCTAAGCCTACACCGAAAAATCCGGCCATTAAAAATCTTCAAGAAAACCTGCTCAGCTTTGGTGGAAATGCTGAAGGACTTACAATCAACCTCATAACAATATATATTGCATCAACTAAATTATATATTCATTCTTACTTGATTTAGGGCATCAAAATTCATAAACTAGCATTACTTTAACTCCAAAATTATCTCAATTCATTCCAAAACCATTCCAGCTATTCCAAAGGATACCCTATTCAGACTCGAACCCAAAAACCCATTTATAAAATATATTATATTCAAAAATGTTATGGAATATGGATGACCATGCATGTACACCAACATATTGTGTAGTCATGTAACTTGTATGTATCACTTAATAGTACCTCCACTTGTCTATGTATTGTCATGTAACTTGTAATCCTCTCCAATGTACACCAACTCTTTCATGTATTGTCTATGTTGCTTGTGATGTGTTGTATGACATGGGGTGTATGTGTTGCTTGTACACATTGTATGAAGTACATTTATCATCATCACCAAATGGCCTATATAAAGGGTGCCAACCTCATTGTAAAAACACACCAAGTTGAATGAAAATTTCTCATTCCAACTATTTCATTTCTTCTCTTCTCCTTTGTAGTAGTAGTTTGTAGTAGTAGAAGTTCTTAGTCTTCTATTTCCTTCTCTAGTTCTTAACAAGTTCCAATTCAATTTACAACACGTTATCAGCACGAGTTTGCTCTAGCATTAAGGAGATCTTGAAGTTCAAGAAGGCTTGTTAAGGAGAGAAAGCTAGGAAGGTATAACTTTTGTTATTTAAATAAGTTCAATTTACTTCTATATTATCATGGTTGCTTCCTTTTATCTATGCATACTTTATTCATATATTATGCATTATAGCGTCACCGATTGCGAAAGTATGCTCTGTAGTTGCGTCTTGAACGATCTTCTACATCAGAAATCAAAAGTCAATATGTGACATAACTAGTTTTCTCTTAAAACTACAAACGATTAGTTATTGTTCTATTCTTGATTTTATAATACAAATCATGCTATAAGTTTGAGTTGATAGTGGGTAAGCCTTGTCCCCGGTAAAGCTAAACATTGAAAGGGAGACGGGTTATCCCGTTCGAGGAGGCATGGCATTAAAGCGGACTTTGTCTCGCCACCCAACCCGGAGGTTGTCTCACCAACTCATACGAATAGTACATTTGATTATTAATAAATCAAGTTGTGAACATATACTTAATCATATGTTATGTTTTTTTTTACATAAAAGAAAAGAGAAAATTATTTTATATTATATTTACTTTCGAAATATTAATCAACCATAGTTGAATTTGTTATCTTATTATAATTCTTGTCATGATAATTAGATATTACAAATTATGAATAAAGCTTGTATTCATGCAAGGTTGTATGTTGTACACAATCATTCACAAATTTCTCTTTAGAGATTTGAAAAGTGAATATTTCACTTTATATATATTTTCACCTTATGGAGTTATATATATACATACCAAAAGGGTAATGCTCCAAAAGCTCAAAATGGCTAATTTGGGTCTCATGCTACAAAATTTAATCAGATCAAATATTAATTATAATTCCACAATTTTAATTACCTCTATGTTGAGGCTATGTGGAAATATGACGATGAGACAATAAAAGGGTCACGTGGCCCGCCCCGATTTATTCTTTGCAACAAATATCGAGTGCACGTCAATCCAATAAATATTAAGGATTGATTTCTTGTCTCATGGTAGTTTGAGTAAAATAATGAGATATTATAAATATAATATCGCTCCCGTCCAATTAGTTCAGCTTCAAATTAAGAAGCATATGTTGCATATAATGATCATGATCGCAATAATAAATTTATGGACGTGGAAAATGTGAAAATATCAGGTAAAGGTCGTATTGACAATTCCACCAAAAATTGGAATAAAAGTGGTGCACCACTACAAAGGGCAAATAATTATTGACAATGAGCGCTCATAATTGTGACATTTTTTGGTCATATATGAAAGGCTATTTTGCCTAAATATTGTCATATATATGCCCGAATATTTTTGTGACCTTTACCATGCCTTCAAAATCAAAGGCAAAATATTATGAATTTTATCATTGAAATATGACTCTTTTTCTGATTTGCCAAACATTATTTGTCCAGATGGATCAACAAATCATGTGTTCAAGTCATGAATCAAATAAGAGCGATATATGCCTTGCTGATTGTGCTACAACACATACAATCCTTAAAAACAGAGAATATTTCTCCAATTTGAACTTAGCTGAGGCTAATGTTCAAACAATATCTGGCATCTCCAATTTGATTAATGGCTCTGGAAGAGCAAATATTATGTTGCCTGGGGAACAACGGTTCATGTTGACAATGCCTTATACTCTAAAAAATCCAGAAGAAATTTACTTGAGCTTTAAAGATATTCGACAAAATGGATATCACATTGAAACCGTGAACGAAAATAATAGATAATTTCTCTATGTCACATTGGTTTCAAATGGGAAAAAAAGAAGTGTTAGAAAAATTCCCGAACTTTATCATCTGGATTATATTTTACTCATATAAGGCATGTCGAAACGAATGTCGTCTTGAATAAGAAAATTAATGATCCAAAGACATTCATTTTATGGCATGGCCGGCTTGGTCATCCAGGATCATCAATGATGCGAAGAATAATTAATAATTCGCATGGACATCCTTTAAGGAGTCACAAAATATTTTCAAATTTGGTGATTATAATTGTGCTAGTTGTTCTCAAGGTAAATTGATAGTTAAACCATCCCCAAGTAAAATTGTTGTGGAATCCCCAGTTTTCTTAGAACGCATTCGGGAGACATATGTGGTCCTATTCATCCTCACTTGTGGACCATTCATATATTTCATGGTTTTGATAGATGCATCAACTAGGTGGTCACATGTTTGTTTGCTTTCAACCCGCAATGTTGCATTTGCTAGACTTTTAGCACAAATCATTAAGTTAAGAGCACAATTTCTGACAACCCAATCAAGACCATCCGTCTTGATAATGCTTGAGAATTTCAATCTCAAGCATTTAGAAATTATTGCATGTCCATAGGAATTACCATTGAACATTCTGTTCCACATGTGCATACCCAGAATGGTTTGGCAGAATCTTTTATCAAACGCATTCAATTAATTGCCAGACCTTTAATCATGAGAACTAAGTTATCGACTTCAGTTTGGGGACATGCAGTCCTTCATGCAGCATCTATCATTCGTTATAGGCCTACTGCATACCATGAACATTCCCCCATGCAACTCATTTTAGGTCAACAACCAAATATTTCACACTTGAGAATTTTTGTTGTGCGTGTATGTTCCTATACCACCTCCCAATAGAACTAAGATGGGTCCACAACGAAAACTTGGGATTTATGTTGGATTTAACTCATCGTCCATTATAAGATACCTTGAGCCCTTAACAGGGGATTTATTTACTTGCGTTTTGCTTTGATTGTCACTTTGATGAAGCAATTTTCCCACCATTAGGGGGAGATAAGAAGTCAATTCAAAAGGAATGGCGCGAAATTGCTTGGAATGCATCAACTTTATCACATTATGATCCACGCACAAATCAGTGTGAACTTGAAGTTCAAAAGATCATTCATTTGCAACAAATTGCAAATCAATTACCTGATGCATTTAATGATGCAAAACAAGTGACAAAATCACATATTCCAGCTGTAAATGTTCCTGCAAGAATTGATGTCTCTGTGCAACAAAATGCACAAGAACCAACGAAACGCTTAAAGCGTGGAAGACCGGTTGGTTCAAAGGATACAATTCCTCGAAAGAGGAAAACGGGAGTAAAAATAAATACAAATCAAAATACTCCTGAGAAAGCACAAGAATCCTTTGATAAGGGTTTGTCAGAACAAGTTGATTCTGATGAGGAACAACTTCCTCTAGAAAAAGAGGAAAAAGATGAAAATAATGAGATCTCAATAAATTATTTAAACTCTGGGTAAGATTTGGGATCGAAATGAAATTGTTCCTGATGATATATTTGCTTTCAATGTGTCATTTGAAATATGTGAAAATGATGATGATCCGAACCACGATCAGTGGACGAATGTCAAAAAAGACATGATTGGCAAAAATGACAAGATGTTATCCAAGCGAGCTAAACTCGTTAAGGAAACGAGAGGTTTTTGGACCAATTGTCCAAACGCCAGATGGCGTAAAACCTGTTGGATATAAATGGGTATTTGTACGAAAGAGAAACGAAAAAAATGAAGTTACAAGGTACAAAGCAAGACTTCTAGCTCAAGGTTTCTCACAAAGACCTGGCATCGATTATGAGGAAACATATTCTCCTGTTATAGATGCAATCACATTTCGGTTCTTGATAAGCCTTGCGATCTCGAAGGGCTTGATATGCATTTAATGGATGTCGTTACAAAGCATATCCAGTACGGATCCCTAGACAGTGAGATATATATGAAAATCCCTGATGGATTTGTAATATCCGATGAAATAAAATCAAAACCTCATAACATGCATTCTATAAAATTACAAAGGTCTTTGTACGGATTGAAACAATCCGGACGAATGTGGTACAAACGCCTCAGTGATTATTTACTGAAAGAATGATATGTAAATAATCCGCTTTGCCCATGTGTCTTCATTAAAAGATCATCAACAGGATTTGTGATTATTGTTGTATATGTTGATGATTTAAATATAGTGGGAAACCACGACGACATCGTTAGAACATCCGAATACTTGAAAAATGAATTCGAGATGAAAGAACTTGGAAAAACAAGACTTTGTCTTGGTTTGCAAATTGAACATTTTTCAAGTGGAGTATTTGTCCATCAATCAAATTATATTGAAAAAATATTAAAAAGATTT
Source organism: Stephania cephalantha (assembly GCA_039657325.1). Taxonomy (NCBI): domain Eukaryota; kingdom Viridiplantae; phylum Streptophyta; class Magnoliopsida; order Ranunculales; family Menispermaceae; genus Stephania; species Stephania cephalantha. The sequence continues at coordinate 11,295,124 of CM077574.1, read as the reverse complement.
TATATGGACAAGGCGCATCCATTGAGCTCTCCAATGGTTGTCAGATCACTTGAAGTGGATAAGGATCCATTTCGACCTCATGAAAGTGATGAAGAGCTACTTGGTCCAGAGGTACCATATTTAAGTGCAATCGGTGCACTTATGTATCTTGCAAATTGTACAAGACCTGACATTGCTTTTGCTGTCAACTTACTTGCAAGATACAGCTCATCACCAACTCGAAGACATTGGAATGGTGTTAAACATATTTTCCGATATCTTCGAGGAACAAGTGACATGGGTTTATTCTACTCGAGAGGGGTAAAATTGAATCTCCAAGGTTATGCTGATGCTGGATTTTTATCTGATCCCCACAAGGCCCGTTCTCAAACGGGATATGTATTCACATGTGGTAATACTGTTGTATCATGGAAGTCAGTAAAGCAAACTATGGTTGCTACTTCTTCCAACCATTCTGAAGTACTTGCAATTCATGAAGCAAGTCGTGAATGTGTATGGTTGAGAAATATGATTGAACATATTCAAGAATCATGTGGATTGCCTTCAATAAAAGATTCTCCAACCATATTATATGAAGATAACGCAACATGTATTGCACAATTAAGTGAAGGATTCATAAAAGGGACAGAACAAAACATATTTCACCAAAATTCTTTTATGCGCATGAGCTTCAGAAGAATGGTGAAATTGATGTCAAGCAAATCCGATCGAGTGATAATCTTGCTGATCTATTCACAAAAGCCTTACCAACTACGACATTTAAAAGGCTTACATATGGTATTGGCTTGCGTAAACTTAAAGACATTGCAAGTAAAGAAACTGAACAAGTTTCACCCATGTTCACATGAGGGGGAGTTATTGATTAATGTATTGCACTCTTTTTCCCTTAGCTATGGTTTTATCCCATTGGGTTTTCCTAGCAAGGTTTTTAATGAGGCAATCTTAACAATATTATGCCCGTCTTAATATTTATGAGAATAGTGTACTCTTTTTCTTTTACTATATTTTTCCCCACAGGGTTTTTCTTAGTAAAAGTTTTAACGAGGCACAATCTCTAAGCAAGTGTCATCCAAGGGGGAGTGTTGTGGAATATGAATGACCATGCATGTACACCGACATATTGTGTAGTCATGTAACTTGTATGTATCACTTAATAGTACCTCCACTTGTCTATGTATTGTCATGTAACTTGTAATCCTCTCCAATGTACACCAACTCTTTCATGTATTGTCTATGTTGCTTGTGATGTGTTGTATGACATGGGGTGTATGTGTTGCTTGTACACATTGTATGAAGTACATTTATCATCATCACCAAATGGCCTATATAAAGGGTGCCAACCTCATTGTAAAAACACACCAAGTTGAATGAAAACTTCTCATTCCAACTATTTCATTTCTTTTCTTCTCCTTTGTAGTAGTAGTTTGTAGTAGTAGAAGTTCTTAGTCTTCTATTTCCTTCTCTAGTTCTTAACAAGTTCCAATTCAATTTACAACAAAAAACAATATATATATATATAGAAAGAGAGGAACTATCAAGTCACATATAATCTGTCAGTTTTTCCTTTCCTTTGTTGTCGCTTGCACCTGTCATTACCTAATTATAAAAATTCAATAATATTAGATAAGTAAATCTCACACTATCCAGTACACCTGTAATAATCAAATGCATTGTATTCCAAGAATTTAAACATACAAGATTATTGCAAGGAATCATAAGTATACAAATATGCAATCCATCCGGTTTATGTTGATCGACCACAATCAGAAGACGTCTTTCCAAAAGTGGTGGGTAAACAGTAATAAAGATTCATGAGTTTGAGAGGAAGTCCCTCGAGAAGCCACGCCCTCGACTCTCCGTGGAGTATGAACCTGGTCAACATCACAAAACAACCATCCTAAATAAGTGTCTACAATGATCAGTGACTACAGTCGCAGAGCACCATGGTGTTCATCCTACCACACATATAGCCAATGAACACAATGGGACCCCTAAAGGCCCCCTTCATCTCGTGTCCGTGAATGCATGATCAACAAATATGCAACGATAAACCGTGCATGCAATTATATTCGAGAAATACTCATACAATGTAAAGGTTACCATGAGATTTACTTAATCTTACAAACGCGATACCGCGATTTCCTTGCACTTCGAGTCGATAAACTAGTCCACATAGGGTTCTAGTTGCGGTCCTACAATTAATTTATAATTTGTGTATGATTCTATAACAATTCCACAATTGTTTTCCAATTAATCGCAATTAACTGACCGAAACGCGTCCTGAAACCTTTAAAATATTTCCAAAATAAATTATCCAATGCTCGGATTTCATTTTTGACTCAAAATTATTGTTCGACATCGAAAATTATGTTGACTAGGCTTAAATATAATTTTTCCAATTTATTATATATTTATGGGTCCTGCCTCAACCCGAAAACCCCAAAATCACTCCAAATCAACTCATCGGATGTCGAGATTCCAATTTTAACTCCAAATTGTAGTTCAAAATTGAAAATTAACCTAGACTAGGCTTTAAAACAAGTTTCACAATTTTAGACATTTTCGAGTATCGTCACGCATTACGAGAAAAATACCTGGTATAAATCTTCGAGAAAATCCCAAAATCCTTCTTTTTCATAAAAATCCTCAATTTTCATCAATTTCTCCAAAAATTATATTTTTCATAATTTTCCCTAATTTCCAGAGATTGTTTTATTTATTTTCAATTTTTAAACATTTTTTTTTAAATGAGAAGGGGTTTAACCGGTTTGGGGGATTGAACCCCATCTTCTTACTCATGCTCATTCAACAGAGCTTCTCTGTTCTTCATTTTTTTTTTAACTGGGTTTGAATCAATTGAGGTTGAGCTCCCCCTTCCTCAAGTAAACCCTCAGATGAGAGGTCATCCCCTTCCCCCAGACCTCCTTCTTCCTCCCTCATTCTCGGTTTGTCTCTGTTCTTTCGAAACTTTTTTTTTTTTTGTTATAATCGATTTCTCTCCTTTCTCTCAAACAACCACACAATTTGATCAAGAACCAGTTCATAACTTGATTAACAATACCTAATAATCAAAAATTAAACTCGCCTTCCATTGCCACCATAGTCGAACCACAACCCACAGCTTCTCTTGATTCTAGTTAAGCTAAAATACCCAAAGAGAGGGAGATTCGGATGATAGAGAGAGAGAGAGAGGGCTGATGAAGCTTGAAGACGAAGATGAAGAACAGTGAAAGACCGAATGAGGGAGACGATGAACAGTGGCTCAACACCTTATTCGATTTCGTTTGTAAATAAAAGGGTATCTAAATTACCAATTTACCCCTTTGTTTTTATCTTACCCATATAATTTAAATACCCTTTTGAGTAATTTTCCACTTTTCTAATATTTTCATATTTATCTCCTCAATTTTCGTCTAAATTAAACCCTGAAAAAATACCTCAATTTCGTAAAAATTGTAGAATTTACCAAAACGCTATGAAACTCTTGAACAACCCATTTCGCATGTAAATCGAGGTGTGGGACCTTGTTAAGTCCGATCATACATACAAATTCAAATTTTTAAACTTAAATTCAATTATTATTTTTTTTGCGAAATCCAAAACAAATGTTCATGTTAAAATTTTAATTATCTCGAGACAAAACCCCACGAAACACTGAATTTATTTAATTAACTTTGAATTTCGTAAAATAATATAATATATAGTACACAACATTAGGCACACATCACAAAAAAAAAAATTAATTAAAAATCTCAATTTCACCGGTCTTTAACTCCGACTCGCGACCAAAATCATAATTAGGATATGCTAATCCCTGATTATCCATAATTATCGATTTAGAAATTTTGGGATTTGACAATCTTCTCTTGGCCAGGCTTGCTCATCGACGGCTTTGCACACCCACCGTCATAAAAAGACGGTGAGTACAAAAAGTAACAATAATCATCGTTGTCATATTCATCCACATTTCCAAAACAAACTATATGGTATTTAAAAGCTTAAGTCAAATAAAGAAAGACTAGTACCAAACATATGCTAAGAAATATCACGGTTAAGCAAGTGAAATTGACACGAGGATAAATAGTTATGATATTGATCTGGTCGACCGTGACATACGTCAATGAAGCCTTTAAACCACTAAAGGATGTGCGTGGTATCGCACAATATAATATCACTAGGGATTTTAACCCTGGTGTCACCAAGGACTCTAACCTTGGTGTATTGGCAACCCCAGGGACTTTAACCCCGTGTGCTGCATCATAGTGGCGAGTGCTCGACATCCCTAAGGACTCTAACCCCGTGTGCCGATCAACTCCAATATAGTGCATTGGACTCTAGATTCTATAACTACTTTATAATTCCAAGAAAATGACTCGTTAAGAATTCCAAAGCTTGGCTATCCGAAGTTAGCGTGCTAGCTGACCTACCTTGCATGCTATGTGCAAGAAAACCCAGAATTTTGCAATTAGAATTTTGAGTTTTCTCTACACATAGGCTACACCAATGCTTTAGGAACTCTTATACTCACCTCCAAAACCCCAAGACATCAACAAACAACATAAAAACAACCATACATATCATCAAATTCATAAATTAATCAATTTAAACTAAGTTAATGGTGTATGTAAATTACCTAGTTGATGAACCACCTAGCTTGATCAACTCCTACACCTTCAAATCACCAAACCAAGCTAATTTCTTCTTCCTCAATTTTCTCCAGCAAGGTTTCTTCTCTACTAAGTTTCTAGAAATGAAAATGAAGTGATTTGGTTGCATGAGTTGGTCATTAGCTTTATATATGAAATGTATATGGTTGATTAAAAGCCATTAATCTTATTGCACACACGTATCTCGAGACCCATCTAATGGTTTGCACATTGACACATTTCCCACTTACTCTCCACTAACTTAACGTAAGTAACACCAATATGTAACTCAATTGATTTCTAGATGTGCCAATACGTATTTCGAGAAATATCACATGACTATTGTTTTAAAATGGTAACTTAGGTACATTTAATCTAAAATCAACCATAGCCACATTGATTCAACTATATAAGCTACATATGCTTAAAATGAACTTACCACATCACTCTCTACCTTAGTCCCATATCGGCACGCATCTTGAGGCACGTCCTCACTCACGTCTCGACACCTATACATGAGTAGAAGTGACTTAGTAGTCTACACATATACAATACACTAGGCATACACCACAACAAATCTAACATATACATCGGTCATCTTGCCTCGGTAAATGCATGTATCACGGTGTGGGTCCCACGTCATGGTTCGGTAATCCTGATTACAAAAACTAAACGAGATTAGAGATTTTGGGCCGTCACAGTTTCAAAACACCATTCATAACTGGCCTTGCTCTCATTAGCAAGCAAGGCACAACCCAACAAAATCGAGTGGCCATGATGGTTTATCCCAACAAATGGTGCAAATGACATGTCAAACTTATTGGTTAGGTAAATTGTATTGAATGAAATCACATCTTCAAAGTATTTGTAGGCGGTCATTGACCACAAATCAGCCCAAAAGACATGCATTAGCCCATTATTCTTTCCAACTTTCATTGCGTGGAAAAAACTCATATTATGTTTCTGTTTTTTCAAGAATTACTGAAGTATTGCCCCTGCATCACCCTCCCCAAGCCTAAGTTTTCTTTCTGCATCAATGTGATTTCTGGTATCATTTTCATCATATGTCAACTGATTAATCCCGCCAGCATGCAATGACTTTGCCATAAATGACTTGCACATAGAAATTCATGCACTATCATTAAGATGCAACCTCTTCTTTGTTGTCTCGCTAATAACTTTGTTACACTGGTAGAATCTAGACTTCCCTAGGCTCACTGCATGATTATATTCTAGGAAACACCATGTCATGTGCCACTTTCCATAGGTGAATAATCGTACAACTTTTCTTGTTTTGCATCCGCACCGTGAATATAAACCAAAATGTGTCTTCTCTTCCTTACAACATGAAAACACACGCTTGCAAATGATGTTGTATATTCTTTTTGAGGACCTTATTTTTATTCTGAATCCTGTATTCTTTGCATATCTCTTGAATGCTAAATGGGTCTCATTATGGCTGGTAAAGGTCATTCCAACTTGAGGTACCAGTTGTTTGTCAATAATTTCAACTTCATCATCCTCTTCACCATCATCTTCAAAATCATCTTCATTATCTTCTTCAATAGTTTCTTGTAATGACGGGTTCAACTGTGCCATGACGACCTAATGAAAAAAATGTATCATCATAGACAGTTGGTATTGGCTATGATTCATATACCATGTCACGCAACTAAACTCTAAAGTTGGTATTGGCTATGATTTCAAAGAAATACATGGCCAGTTGGTATTACCCATGCTAAACCTAACTCAATAAACACCAGCTGAACCTAGCCCAAACCTTAATGTCAAGCAATGTATAATACAACTGACAGAATGTAAACCTAACTTATAGTAAATGCAATGAGTAAATGCATTTCCATAAAAAACATGTGCTTCAAAACCCACATTTACTAACCTTATTTACTACAACATACAATCCAACATTAAAGGCATCGTTTACATTCAATCACCAACATTCTTGAACATAAAGTGAGAACAAAATGGGGTTACCTCTGCCTTCATCTGTTGTTCTCACTTCCTTGAACTTCACTTCAGTCAGCTCTATAAGAGAGTGGTCCTGACCAAACCAGTTCTCGAGTATGATGCTCTAGCTCTTGCTGCAGCGGAGAATCTCTGTGAAGAGGGAACATAACGAAATGTGGTTGGGGAAAGGTGAATGAGTTGTTTTAGGTAGGATAAACCACTTGAATTTGGCGCTACAATCTTGAATCTCCCGCTCAAACATTTAGTTGGAAATCATCTCAGCAGCCAGCCTGCTCTAACTGATAGCCACTGACAGGGCCGTACATGAACAATACATGCACAATACTGTATGTGCAACAGGTACTAACCAAAGTGACTATTTAAAAAACAAAAAAGAAAAAAAGAAAAAAAAAAGAAATGAAATGGTTTGGGGTGGGACCCATCTGTCCACGTCACTCGCCAGTCATCGGGTGCATTGACCAGGTGTCCATGGCGGGTCAAAGTAGCATTTTCCACATTTATTTTATGAGCCTGCCCCAACTTTGTCATGGTCACTACCTTTTTTTTCTCCAGTATATACAGTCATGTTCATTACTTATTATTTATAAGATTATGTTATGTACATATATCTTTTTTAATGAGAAATCAATTGTAGGACTCGAACCCACAAACTCCTTTAATCTTGCTTTTAGTAAGCCACACATCATCACCTCACTATAGATGCTTTGCCAATATGAACAGCAAAAGTATATCAACCAAACCATTGAAACTAAACTAGAAACCATACTGATAATTTAATTTCTTACATTACATGTCTTTTTTTGTTTTGTTTTTTTTTTTTTTTTTTTTTTGAAAAACCACTTCGCTAATTTTTATTGCAAATCATTAGCCAATACATTAGAGAGAAACTGTGGCATAAGACACCACTCGTTTCGACCAGACAAAAAACTAGCCTCTCGTGCAACAATATGAGCTGCTAAATTCATTGATCTACAAACAAAAGTAACACGGTAGGACTTCATGTCCATTAGTAACCCCTTGCAATCCTCAATAACAGACCCAAAATAAGAGTTTGGACTACCAGCATCGCATCTGTCTCCACGGGTGCCTCCCGAACCCCATTTCTTTTCAGCCAGCTCAACGCTTCCCTCACTCATATTGCCTCTGCAAGTTTCAGTTCCACCACTCCATTCCACCTATCTCCCATAATTGTGATGAACTCACCCCTATCACCCCTCAATACCGCCCCAAATGAAGACACTCCCAGTTCACCGAAGACTGCAGCATTAGTATTGCACTTGACCCTTCCACTTAAAGGTCGCTGCCATTTCTCATTTCGCCCACTATTACTCTGATTTGATTGGTTTGTGTCACCCAAGCGAGCTTGCTTCCATGCCACCAAGTGAGACTTAGCATATGTTATTATGTATGTTGCGGTTTGACTTCCGTTCCTCCAAACTACTGCGTTTCGATTGTTCCAAATGCTCCACGCCGCCATCGCCACTACCTCCATTACCTCAGTTGGCCAAGCTTCAAACATGTCTGATAGACATTGAGGAAAGGTTACACGACCTAACTGGTTCGGCACCACTCCTAATTCCTCCCAGCACTTTCTTGCAATCCGACACCCCACCATAGCACGAAAAATGTTTTCCCCTTCCTCCCTGCAAACATCACACACGACATTCACCGGCACATGTCTATTGAAGAAATTGCTAGTAGTTGGAAGATTGTTCAGTACCGCTTTCTACAGGAAGTTCTTAATCTTTGGGGGGACTTTTAATCTCCACAATTGCGACCAATATCCAAACTGATCATTAGGATGAATCTGGTCCAGTTGCCCAACGATTGCTCTATACCCACTCCTTACAGTGTAAACTCCCTTAGGATCGCCTCCCCACATCCACGCATCATCAATTTGTTGACTACTTAGGGGTATGGATCGAATCAAATCGTAGTCCTTCATATCAAAGAGATCGTATATAATATCCTCATCCTAACTATTATTGTTCATGCATAATAGGGACTACACTTTAGCATTTGCCAGTACCGGTGGCATCTCCGACTGTATCTTTGCGTTTGACGAACTCAGCAACCAATCGTTCTTATATATATGAATCGAATTTCCATTTCCCACTTTCCATCTACAATTTTCCACCAACTTGCTATGGGCCTCCATGATGCTACGCCATATATAACTTGGATTCCTACCCTTAGTTGCTTTAAGGATATTGTAATTTGGATAATATCGACCTTTCAACAACCTCGCCGCCAACAAATTTGGGTTATCAAGCAACCGCCATCCCCGTTTCATTAGCATTGCTAAATTAAAATCACGTACCCTTTGAAGACCCAATCCCCCAAATTCCTTTGGTTTACACAGCTTCCCCCAATCTCCCCACCAGATACCTCCATGTTTGTCCACATCCGATACCCACTAGAATTTATTCATCAACACCTCCAATTGATCACACAATTTATTTGGCAATAGGAAGACACTCATCATATAAGTGGTGATAGATTGAAGAACCGACTTTAAAATGACCTCCTTCCCGGCTCGAGATAGCAACTTTCCCTTCCATCCTTGAAGCCTCTTCCTTACCTTCTCATAGATATAGGAAAAGAACTCTTCTCTATTCTCTCCCACCCGGCTCGGAAGCCCAAGATAAAATCCAACCGAGCTGGACTGCACCACTTGAAGGACATTACATACCTTCCCCTTAGCTGATTGGCTCACATTGTGACTGAAGTGGACCGAAGACTTTTGGAAATTTACCATTTGACCCGTGGCTTCCTCATAATGGCCAAGGCATGCTCTTACAGTTTCGGCTTCTCGAGCCGAGGCTTGAAAATTAAGCAGCAGTCATCTGCAAAAAAATAAGTGGCAGATTATTGGAGCCTCATTTGCAATTATACAACCATGCAACAGTCCCAACCAATTTGCCTAGTCCGATTTCCCCACTCCGCCATTCGCCTCGATCATCCTTCAATTTTGACAATTGATTCTTCCTCTTCCTTGCGGAGGTGTAGGAATGGAAAAATTTAGTATTTTGATCCGCACCTTTGAGCCAGTGTTGTTTGGCCCTTTATCTCCAAAAATCTTCGTGTTGTGACAATACTAGCAAATATTCATTTTCCACTTCCTTGTAACATTGAACTGAGAAAGAATCAGACCAATATTGAAGAGCTTTTAGTTGCTTTCTCAGCTGTTCAACTCTTTTTGCCAAGTCTTTTGATATCTTCGACCCCCACCATTTTAGTTGGGTACCACACTCTGTAATTCTAATTGGTAAGCAGAGTCTCCTCCCAAGTCGATGTCAGCACCCCCATGCACCATTCTTCCCTCAACCATGCGTTTTCGAAACTAAAACGGGTCTTCTTCCTCGAAATTCGCCAAGTTGAGATCTGTAGGAACAAAGCTCGATGGTCCGAGCTTAGGGCAATAAGATTTTGATCTTGTAGTTGTCGAACATTTGTGTTCATGCATAAGTGGCCACTACTCTGTCCAATCGTTCCTCTACCCATTGTGCGGAACCCTTGTTGCGTTTCAGGTGAATGGATAGCCGCCATCCATGCCCAAGTCTAGCAACTGATAATCCTCCATCGCTTCACGAAAACCATTAAGCATCCATTGTGGTTGCGGGCGAACTCCATGTTTCTCCCTCGCATGAAGCATATTGTTGAAATCGCCAAAAACACACTAAGACTCGCCTGGACGAACATTTGAGGATTTTAGTAACTCCCAAGATGCTCGCCTCCTTGAAGTCTCAGGGAAGCCATAGAAGTCGGTCAACCTATACGATTCCAATCTCAGAATTGATACCCTCACATCGATATAGTTTGTTGTAGATGATAAGACCCTAACCGAGTTTGCCTTCCTCCAAAACATTGCCAAACCACCTCCCAAACCCTTGTTATTTGATGTCTCCAAACCTTCGAATTTCATTCTTCGACATATCCCCTCACCGTTTTCTTCAACGAAGGGTCGTGGTGTGAGCCGATTTCGTCTCCAAGTTAGGGGTTTTTCCAAAAGTAGGGGTAGTTTACAATTACTTTCTCAAAATAGAGAGGATTTTTTTATTACAAGTAGGCAATAGCGCCTTTTCAAAAGGCGCTATTAGTGTGGGTGGTTTGGTTGGCGGTGACGTGGCGGTGACGTGGCCGCCACGGCACCGCCACCTCACCGCCAACTCACCAACATCCGATAACGCCTTTTGAAAAGGCGTTATCGCAGGAAGTCACGGCGATGAGGTGGCGGTGACGTGGCGGCCACGTGTACGTATAGCGCCTTTTCAAAAGGCGCTATCCGTACACGCCGCGCGCCACCTCACCGCCACATCACCAAATGGACTCGTCGATCTTTCCGCCACCGCCATTGCCGCTGGTCCGCGACGTCCCCGGACGGACGTTGCTGGGTGCGCGTTGTACTTTGCCGCTCCGTCCTCGCCGTTGCGGCGTCGCGCATCGCGAGGGCGGACAACCCGTACAACCCATAGCGCCGACCGAAACGGCCGATGTCCACGCGTCGACCGGTTACACGTAGTGCGCGTATTGCGAGGCGGACAACCCGCACAACCCATGGCGATATTCGACCCATCGATGTCCACGTGGACGATTTTACACGATAGCGCCTTTTCAAAAGGCGCTATCTCGTGTAAACCCGGTCCTACGTGGACCTTCCACGTCGAACGAAATTTATCCACTTTGATAGCGCCTTTTGAAAAGGCGCTATCGCTATTCTCGGGAAAAAAAAAAAAAAAAAAAAAAACACCACCCTATTTTTTCGGATTTAAACTAAAAACATTAAGTACTTTTGTGAAAACTTCCTCCAAGTTAGGGTTCTATTGAAGTTCGTCGGACACACCTTATTTAGTGTAATTAAGTTACATTTGGTAGAGTAGTTGTGATTTACAAGTGGTGGTGGTTTGTTCAATAGTTTAAAAAATGGGAATTCGCGGTTCTCGGCCACACAAAGCCGAGGCGATCAGCAAGCTACCTTTCTCGCCAAGCATGGCCGAGGAAGCTACATTTTTGGGAAGTCGCAGCCTCGCCACAAAGGACGGAAAGTCTCACAAGTGTCTCGCTTTACGCATGGCCGATAGTACTCTAGTTCTCTCGGCGAGACTTGACGAGAGCAAGCGAATTGAAGTGGTCAACCTATATCGGTGGTGCACAACCGAAACCTTTCAATCGTACGCGGTTGGGCACCGCCGATATATAGGAACAATCGTCGGTCATGGGTGACCGAAAACATGGGTTAGTTCACGAACCCTTGACCGAGACATCGAAATGGATGAAATTGAACATTATTTTTCGTAAATTTTTTGTTGGGTTCTGTTCCATGCGCTTATATGTTGTAATTTTTCAGTATGGCTCGTCCAAGGCACCGGTGAATAGGGAGGATATTAAAGGAAAGATGATGATACTTAGTCATACATCATAAGCGTCATGAGGAATCGCTTTAGTAAAAGCAAAGCCACTTCAAAAAGCAAAATATATAATAATTACAACCAGACAAAAGTAAACAAAGTGAAAGCAAATAGTAACTACTTCTTTACATAATAAGAGACCAAAAGCAAAAGCACGACGGCATGGGCGGATGGCTAGACACGTCTAGAAAGCATGAGCTTGATGTGAAGATGACATGGGCCCGATTAGTCGCTAGGTCCTTGGTAACGGATAATGCAATGTGATGAGGCTGGGAAAAATAGAGAAATTCCCGAGAGCAAAAGATACACATAATCGGGGAACCGCGTCGTAGTCGGAAAATGAATATACACACGATAATGGGACATCCCAATAAATACCATAAGCCAAATAGAAGACAAATATCATCTTGTGTCACACATGGCTAATATGATATGTGAAAATGTTGAGGAATGCCGCCTTGAGGAGGATTCCAAATCAATCTCAACGCCATTGTTGAATAATTCTTGACAAATGAACTCTACCAAAGGATGATGAATGGCAAGATTCATGGTAACCGTAGGAGACTCTTAGTATCGTGGTCACAAATCTGCATCGAAAAGATTTTGAATGTTATCATCGAAAACAGATCCGTAGATGACGAACATTTAGAAGCGATCTGTTTAAATTCAACCAAAATGTACAAAGACAAACACGAAAAGACCCAAAAAAAAGGTTCTCGGTTTACATATCCGAAAGTTTCTTCTAAGTCTCGCTCACAAACGACCGAGAGTTACCGAGTACTATCGGTTTACCAATCCGTGACCGACGTACACCTATCGGTCTTCTATGACCGAGATATTACCATAAATCTCGGTCTGCGAGGCCGATACAATCGCGCACATCCACCGAAACTTCGGATAACCGTAAAAAAAACACAAAAAAGTTGCAAAATTTCCGTGAGTTCGACCTCCTCTTGCACAAAAGAGCAGACAATCCTACATTATATAGTGGAAACAAGTTCGGATTTGAAGAAACTATCAAACCCTACGTTGACAAACAAATCATCATTTTCACGGTTATACCCAACTAAACAATTCTAAAAAACCCGAATATGGTTGTCAAACATTGTTACCTCATTGTCGGACGAGCAAGAATCGATCGGCTCTTCGCCAAACGCAATGTGGTCGTGGCTTTGTAGTTCAAGCTTCTTTGGTGGAGTGCCCAACTCCTTGTCAAAATGGTTTGTGGGGTTTGAACCATTATATATATACAGGGGCAAAATGGTCTTTTTCATTTTTGCCGAAATTTTTACAAATAAGTTGGGTGCCTTCATGAATTGGTGGGGTGCCCTTAGCGGCCCTCTAGAACTTGAACTGTACGCGGCGAGCCCAAGCCACGACAGTTCCAGCTAAGAGTCCCTATCTCGATGTGCGGGTCTGGCTCGTGAGGCCCGCAACAAACAAGTTTTTGGGTCGGATGTGTTCCTGTGGATCCCCTCGTCAACTCGGGTAGCAATACCCTTCTCCCCATCTATCTCCATACCAACACGTGGCCTTTTCAGATTTGCTTCCAACGTGAACTCTGCCCAAAACCGATCCTCCACTCCTTTTCATTTTCATTTTGATTTGGAGCGGCTTGCGTACATCAATACGAATTTTGATCTGCAAATGTTGAAGCGACAAGTTCTCGATGCTTTTCGAATCAGTCTTCATATACTTCCCTATGGAGTTACCAATGCGTTCAACAATCTTCTCATTCATGAAGCCAATTGGAAGATTGTATATATGCACCCAGATCTCCATCCCATTCAAATCCATAAAACCAATCTGATCAGTTGATTCCATTCGCTTGACTAAAAATACTTGTTGGTTGAAAGTCTATGGACCATCATCCATGACTCGAGCCACATCACGATCATGAAAAAAGGTAAAGATGTAGAGGCTCAACTGTTTTATCTCCTTCACGTGCACTCCTTTCACTGGTCGCCATATGGAAACTAGGGTATCTCTCATAGCTTCAAAGTTAACAGTTCTCCCCGATAGAAAACGCCCAACCACCATCTTTGAGCAATCCACAGCCACCTCATGAGTTATATTTTCCTCAAAAATCAACCCCTGCTCCTCTTCTTCATCAATCGATAGCCTTGCAGTGTTGCACATCGTTATTGGATATCCCTACTAGTTGACGTCTCTCCCATTTGTATGTACAAATCGATTGATTTGGGAATGACACTTCTTGCAACAATTTCAGAATAAAATCAAAATCAAAGATAACAAAAACTTATCATAAAGATAAAACAAAATTCAAACACGCCAACTAGGGCGAGACGTGTACTACGTGTCTTTGTTGTTTTCTAGCGGAATGTATACGCACCACGTTTCTAAATATTCGTATTCGTAAAATATTAGATCTCACCAATCAAGCGTTCACTTATTATCTCTAGCCTTTTCATTTATAGGTACCATTTAAATTTTCATTAAGTTTTTTTGTCTTGTTTTATTGATTAACATTATTTATTAGAAACACATTACCAAGAAGTGGCTGTAGTTTAGTGGTAAGAATTCCACGTTGTGGCCGTGGAGACCTGGGCTCGAATCCCAGCAGCCACACTATGATTACTGTTTTTAATTAGCTGATTACTTTTTAGTAAATTCTAATATAATATTTTTACTCCAACGGCGACAATATATATATAGACAGCGTATGATTCTTTTTTTATTTTTTATTTTTTATAATGGTTATTAGATTAACTCTAGTTATGTAAAACACTACACACTCGATTCCAAATCTGAATAAAAGAAGAGGACTCTAACTCTAATTTTTCATATCAAAAAATATATAAGGGATGTCTCAAATCAATTTTTCATAACCGAAAAAATAGAGGAGGGAGACCCACGTCAGTTTTCAATTCTTGAATCTCACCAGCCACACTCTGATTATTCTTTTTAATTAACTTATTACTTTTTTAGTAAATTCTACAGGGGTGTATTCAATTGAGATTTTAATAGACTTTTGGTTACTTTTATAAGTGAATGACTTTTATGAAGTTTTGATATTTTGGTAGACTTTTAAAGACTTTGATAAACTTTTATGTAGATTTCATTATGATGACTTTTATCAACATTTAAGATTTTTAGTGACTTTTGTGAACTTCTTAAAATGATTTTGATGATACTAATAGATTATTGTGATTTTTAAAATGAAACAAATATTTTGCACTTTATTATAAAAAATAAATAATTATATTTTTTTCTTAAGAACTATTACTAATTTTTTTAAAAGTATTTTTGTATTTTAGTAAAAAAAAACATATAAACATATTAATGAATTACTCTTAAGGTAGTAGCATAACAAATAAGTAAATAAATATCAACATAATAAATAGGTAAATAAATCATCATTTAGTGGTAGAAAAGAATCAAGTAAGATCATTGGAAATATTTTTTCTTTTTTGAGAAAAGATCATTAGAAATATTAGTGTAAAAATTTTGCACTTTATTTTTTTGTTTGACTTAAGCAAAAAAATATATTTTTTCCTTAATAATGATAGTTTAAATTCTAAAAAATGCACTTCTTGCATTTTAAAAAAATTATACAATTATTTTCTTCAAAAATAATAATACTTCACTTTTTGAGATTATAATAATACACTAAATAAACAAAACTTCTTTATCAAAAAAAAAACTATCAAAAATGTATAGTGATGCAAGAATGAGTTTTTGTTAATAATGACATCAATCCATTTTCATCAACATAGATATTAGAGTATAATGAGTGAGCAATGAAATCCAAGAGTTGTGGAGTGATTGTAGAAGTTGATAAAAAACAATTGATAAGAAAAGACCTCTTGTGAACAATGAAGTCCTTATTGAAAAATGTAACAAACAAAAATTAGAAGTCTCTAAAAGTTTCTGGGTTGAGGTGAGAAGAAGTTGAAGACTTCTTTATGTGTATTTTTATACAAAAAGTCTACAAAAGTCAAGATTTGTAACCAATCTACAAAAGTCACCAAAAAATTAAATACACCTTTTACTTTTTTATGAACTCTCTAAAAGTTTAAATTGAATACCCCAAAACTTGTAGAGACTTTTTAAAAGTTTATAAAAGTTCACATTGAATACACCTTACTTTTAGAGACTCTCTAAAAGTTTTAATTGAATACCCCTAAACTTTTTTAGTCAATAAAAGTAACTAAAAGTCTATTAAAATCTCAATTGAATACACCCCCCCTAATATAATATTTTTACTTAAGAGCGACACTATATATAACTAAAAGTCTATTAAAATCTCAATTGAATACACCCCCCTAGGATTCTTTTTTTATTTTTTATTTTTTATAATGGTTATTAGATTAACTCCACTTATGTAGAACACTACATAGTCGATTCTAAGTCCGAATAAAAGAAAATGACTCTGACTCTCATTTCTCATATTGAAAAATGTATAAGGGGGGTCACAAACCAATTTTTCATAACCGAAAAATAGGGGAGGGAGACTCAAGTCAGTTTTCAATTCTTGAAAAATGGGGAAAGGTTGCAATAGGTTGACACCCAGAGTAAAACTTTAGTCACTCTTCATGAAATTGATCAAACACATATAAACGGTGCGTTCCCACTTTGGGACCCACTAAATCGAGCACAATGGAAGAGTTTGATTATGTAGCCAACTCCAATTAATTTGAAATGCTATATGTTGTTGTTGTCTAATGGTCATTAGATTTTTATTTATTTATTTATTTATTTATTTATTTATTTATTTTGTTGTATAATGGTCCTTTTGGCCTTGACTATTGATGATCAAGTTAAAGCTCAAAATGAAAATTTGGGTGAGGGAGGCATGTCCCTGCATGCAAGGCCACGATTGTTCTTAGCCACACTTCCCACATATATGCTAGATCCGCTAGGCCCACCCGAGCTTTCCCAATGAGCGGATCTATTAGAGAAACTCAGTTTTCTTCTATTTATGAAATTCAGACTCGAGACCTTGCTTAAGAAGAACCTGGTTGAACAAATAACTTCGGACAAAAAATATAAGATGAGAATCTAATAATCAAACAATGACTTGAGACGCATAATCACTCTCTTTTAGACAAGATTTCTCTTTAGCGGTCGAAACCGCGTATACACAATTAGAAAATCAAACTTGCCTTCATGATACAATTAAGTCTCTAATGGTTGTTGGATGATATGTGTGTAACACAACTCCAACCAAGAACACTCTTTGAAGAAATTTTGGGAGAATGATGCTATGACTCAAGAACACACTTTGATTCAAACAATCTTTTGTGTTTCAATGTATTTCAATGTGTATTGTACGTACTAGATTCTTTTAATTTATAGAAAACTAAGGGATTTAGCGTCTATCCACCAAGGGACGAGTTTTGGTGTGAATTGAAACGGACAAAATAAGTCCTAAAATATGCAACTTTTCGTTCTGGGCGCTGATTGAGGCGCCAACCTAGCGCTTCAGTGCCCAAAATATTGAATTTTTCGTGCATGGCGGTGAGCTTGGCGCCACAACACCAGACACAGAACTTACAATTTCCCACCATTTTCAACTTATATGGACATATAAATTGAGAATTACTCTTAAAAATAACACAACAAAAAAACATATAGCATTATTCTGATATCAATACATAAATGAGAAGTGTCTTTTTGACTTGAACTTTTCACTTAGTGTAAATACTTCAAAGTTTCATCGGGTACTATTGTGAACGGACCTTGAACCAAGAACCCTTGCGACAAAAGCAGAAATATCACACATACCAATTTCATGTAACTAAGAGTGTTATGTTGATTGCACATTATGGCCTCGTGCAAATCATGTCTTTCTTGAGTGCTCTAGAGTTGGTTATGCTCATAAGAAGCGACCACACTTCTACACCTGTATATGTAAGTCTACTTAAGTGAATCTGCGAGTCACTCTATTCGACTTATTAAGACCAATTGTAAACCTCCGACATGCAGAACTAACACTAGAACCAGGAAGGGACCTTTTATAATATAAATTTTCTAGTGTTCCATAATCTTCAGTTGACTTGTTAGTACCACATTGAACTTATTTTGTATTTTCAAGAATTAAGTTGGGTTCCCATCAAGTGAAGATCGAATTAAACAAACCTAAGTCTTATTCCTTTCGATGTTTGAGACATCATATCTCTAACAAAATAAGGACAAATCTCGTTTGTTCCTTAATTTCCTATATGCTTCCTTCAACCAAATAAGTTAATATAGACACAAAGATTTATCCATCCTTTGTCCTCTACTTCTCCTTACTTTATCATTCTTAGTAGGAGGATTCCTTGTTCAATAGAAGATTTTGAAACCAAATCTTTTAGATTCCGTGACTATTCCCATTAGAAGAGTCTCGACACAACACTTCTAGATTTCCATGATATATATGATTTCATAAGCATTTATTGCACAAACTATATATCAAATATATCCATAGATATATGCACTAACTTTGACATCCCCTATCCCGAATAGGGAAAATGCCCAGCCTGAAACCCTAATTAAGCCCACTAACCCCGTAGACTTAACTAAAGCCAGCAGCCTCTCCATCAATACTTGATAAACGCAACCTGTATATTCATATCGAATTAAAATATCAAAGTAATACGCTGCGGAAATAAATTTTTTTTCGATATAACTGAATATAAGGAAATACGGAGTTTACCAAAACTTCCAAACCATTTATAAAATCACCCCAACCCTGTTTATATACATCAAAATAATTCAAACAGAGTTATAAATATACAATTAAGTCATTACATCGTAGAGAAAACTCGAGACTCTTAGATATTCTATTTTCCTTTAGTTGAAGCGCTGGGTTGCGAACCTGAAATGTTTAAGTACGGTGAGCGCTCCAACTTGCTCAGTAAATATAGATTCACAGTATGCATCAATATTCCATATAATATTCAAAGGAGACATGCAATAACAACATGATCCAACAATAACTAACAAGGAAATGGAAAGCATATAAACCAGTAGATAAATAGATGCAAAGCAAAAAATTTGGACTAGTATACTGTGATCCCCATTTATTTTGTAAAACTAGGGCCGATTACCCATCGACGCCATTAATGCGATTGCTAGACCAACATATTGGTCGATATGCTGTCTAGCCAATCCATTAATGCCCAATGGTTCTATCCCAAGCCCCTTAGTGAATATGTAACCCACGCAACTTCTAAACTGAGTAGGAACTTACATATAAGCCGAGAAAACCAACCCATTTCCTATAAAACCTTTTCTCAGTTTCAGGAACTTACAACAGTGAATTACTATAAACACCGTTTTCCTCTTATTGAAAACCATCACAACATACCTAATCCCCCAGTTCATTTTCTAACATATATATGAGCTAAATATACTAAATAGCCAGACAACATTGATAAATAAGTGAATCTGTACTTACCTCGGTCGAGTCACGTCAAATTCCTAACTTCCCGGATCTCTAACTTTTCCCCGGTTAATTAACACCTATCATAGACCAACCATAGCAAATATAAGTCTAATATACTCTATTATAAACTATTAGGAACTCCTAAATCAGTCCCTTAGCCCATCATTCAAATTCCTAAGAAAAACATCACTATTGTTGTTTTGGGCATGGATTAACGCGATAATAGGCAGGATCAGCGCGCTAATAGGCAGGATTAGCGCGCTAATCCCTGCATGTACTGCTTATTCTTCAAATTCTATGCACCTAGCGCGCTAATCTTATGATCTAGCGCGCTAATCGTGCTAGACTAGCAATAGCAGCGTACTGCTGCAACTCCAATCCCACCAAAACACCTCCAAATCGATACCAACATCTATAAATTCGTTCTCAATAGCGTAGAAACATCAAATATGAGGTGAGGGACTAAATTGGATCAACAACAACTCAATGAACAATGATTTCCTACAATCGCTGAAATTTCAAACTTTGATAAACACTAAAATGAATTATACCTTTGTGTTCCTCTCGAGCTGTTTTATCGTTTAAGCTCCTCAACTGGTTTCGATTCAGTACCTCGGACAGCTTGTCGCGATCGGAATCGAAACCTTCGACTTTCGTTTTCGTTTGTTTGATCGTTTGTTAAGTTGATATATATCAACTTCGATATATATATAAATTCCTCGAGATACGTGTTGTGTCATCTCGAGACTGATCAAACAATCGATCTGTTAAAGTGACACGCGCTATTGTGACACTAAGTTTGACACATCTTGACTTACGCTCCGTTTGAGATGATCAAATGATATATATATATATATTTGCTATTTTCTTAATTGCCATTATATATATTTATATATATATATATATCCTTATATATAAATATATATACATTTCGTGTTTATCTCTTCCGATAACTCCAGCGGTCACGTCCACGTGTAGCCACGAGCGTGCACATCCTTTCCACGTCTCCCTCGTCGCTCACAGTGTACTGGTATTTCGTAATTTATAGTGTATTTATCCCGTATAGGCTTGTTTATACCCTATCAATATACACACCCTATTTATATTTCAGTTTTGCAAACCAAACAAACACCATACGTCATACAAACGCACACACACGCACACTAATTGGGATATGCCGATCTTAACTCTGAGCCTAACTCGGGTTAATTAATAACTGAGTTAACACTAATCACCAGCTTAAGGTAACATGTCGTCACAGTCTCCTCAATTTAAAAACAATTTCATCCTTGAAATTAAAGTAAATTTAAATTACCTGTAATCTCGAAGAGAAATGGGAACTGCTCCTTCATATAAGATTCTCGTTCCCAGGTTAGCTCCTTATCACCGTGAAATTGTCATTTCACTTTAACCAAAGGAATCTCTTTAGTTCTCAGCCTCTGAATCTTACGATCAATAATATGAATCGGTTGCTCATCGTAAGTTAAGTATTCCCAAAGATCAAATTTATTCCAATCAATTCTTGGAGTGAATTGAGTCTCCGTCTTGCGTAGCATAGATACATGGAAGACATTATGAACTCCGGCAAGCTGAGGAGGTAACTCTAACCTGTAAGCTACATGACCAATCCTTTCCTGTATTCTGAACGGCTCGATATACCTTGGAGCTAGCTTACCTCGCAACCCAAATCTATACATAGGCGAGACTTTCAACAGGACATAATCATCCGTTGAAAACTCCAAAAACCTATGATGCTTATCGGCATATCTCTTCTGTCTGAGTTGAGCTATAGTTAACCGCTGGCGAATTTGCTGTATCCTCTCTTTGTAGTCATGTATCAGCTCTGGCCCTAACAAAACTGTATCTCTGACCTCTGCCCAACATGCCGGTGATTGACAAGGACAACAATACATTGCCTCAAATAGAGCCATTCCGATACTAGCCTGATAACTATTATTATAAGAGAACTCACACAGAGGAATATATTTCTCCCGGTTACCTCCAAACTCCAAGATAAAAGCTCGAAGCATGTCCTTAAGCACCAATATCAACCGCTCATTCCGTCCGTCAGTCTAAGGATGATATGTCGTACTGAGGTTAAGCACAGTTCCCAGTTGCCTCCGTAATTCACTCCACAACCTGGACGTGAATCTTGGATCCCTATCCGAAGTTAGAGACACTGGAACCCCATGAAATCTCAATACCTCCCGTACGTACACCTCACATAAACGGTCAAGAGGATCTTTCACAGAAACTGATAAGAAATGCACAGATTTCGTTAACATGTCAATTATAACCCAGACTGCATCATGTTTGCGCTGACTCAGAGGTAGACCGAAAACAAAATCCATCGATATATGTTCCCATTTCCACTCAGGAATAGGTAACGAATGAAATAACCCTCCAGGTTTCCTATGTTCAACCTTAACTTGCTGACAAATCTCACATCTTTTTACAAATTCAACAATATCGGTCTTTATCCTAAGCCACCAATAAACACGTCTCATATCATGATACATCTTAGTGTTACTTAGATGAATAGAGTAAAGAGATCGATGAGATTCCCATAGGAAATCCTGCCTCAACTGATCCTGAGATAGAATCTACAATCTATCTCTGAATGGCAATGTCCCATCGTCAGAAACTGACCAATCAGGATGATATATACTATCTGCTAACTTCCGTCGTGCAACATACTCCTGATCAGTTTTTTGACTATCAACCGCCCGCTGAATCGTCTCCGGTTCCGCTCGAATCTGAGCACAGAAGAACATATTAGTAGCACTTGAACTAGCTCTCTCAGTTGATGATATGCCAGCTGGACTTTCCCGAATCATCATCACCAAAGATTCTTCTAGAAGTTTGAACTGAGAAGCTCTTGCAATCACTAAATTCTCTCTGCATGTTCTTCTCCTACTCAAAGCATCAACAACTACGTTTGTTTTGCATGTGTGGTACTCCAGAGTGAAATCATAATCCTTGAGAAACTCAAGCCACTTTCGTTGTCTCATGTTCAATTCACTCTGAGTAAACAAATATTTCAGACTCTTATGATTTGAAAATACTGTAAATCTCTCGCCATACAGATAGTGCCTCCAAATCTTCAAGGCAAAAACTACTCCTGAACTGGATAATTTCTTTCATGAACCTTGAGTTGCCTCGAAGCATACGCTACAACCCTGCCTTCCTGCAACAACACACAACCCAAGCCTGAATGAGAAACATCAGTATAAATAACCAATTATTTCCCTGATTCCGGTAATGTAAGAACATGTGTCATAGTCAATCTGTCTTTCAACTCCTTGAAAGCAGATTTGCACGCATCTGACCACATAAAATCAACATCTTTCTGTGTTAGCCGAGTCATTGGCAGAGAAATACTGGAAAATCCCTCAACAAATCGTTTGTAATAACCTACTAACCCTAGAAAACTTCAAACCTCTGACACTGTGGTAGGAGTAGGCCAATCCCTGATTGCCTCAACCTTAGCTGGATCAACTAATATCCCCTCAACATTAACCACGTGTCCTAAAAATTTGACATTTGAGGACCACAATTCGCACTTACTAAACTTGGCATACAACATATTATCCTTTAGCGTCTGCAATGTAACTCTGAGGTGGTGCGAATGTTCTTCCTCAGTCTTCGAATAAATCAAAATATCATCGATGAATACGATGATAAACTGATCAAGATAGGGTTTAAACACCATATGCATCAAATCTATGAACATAGCAGGAGCATTAGTGAGCCTAAACGACATCACAGTAAACTCGAAGTGCCCGTAGCGAGTACTGAAAGCTGTCTTCGAGATATCCTCATCCCTGATCCTCAGTTGATGATAACCAGACCTCAAATCAATCTTCGAGAAATATATGGCACCTTCAAGTGATCAAACAAATCATCAATCCTAGGTAATGAATATTTGTTCCTGATAGTCACTCGATTCAACTGTCTATAATTAATGCACATTCGTAGGGTTTCGTCCTTCTTTTTTACAAAAAGAACAGGTGCTCCCCACGGTGACATGCTAGGATGAATAAACCCTTTTTGAAGCAACTCCTTAAGCCGAATTTGTAACTCACGTAATTCCTTCGGTGTCATATGGTACGGAGGAATATATATAAGTTTAGTTCCAGGAATAAGATCAATAATGAAGTCAATGACTCGTAGTGGGGGTAATCCAGGCAAGTCAGAGGGAAAGACTTCCGGGAACTTAAAACCACTGGTATCTCATTAACCTTAAGTTCCTGTCTAGGCTCTCCAAAAGAAATAACTCCCGCCAATACCTCTAACTCCTGAGGTGTAGCTTCCCTTCCACAAGTTGCAATTCGTGAAGGATTATAGCCCTTATAGACTATAATTTCAGAAAGGTTAGGAATATGGAATATCACCATCTTATGGAAACAATCAATACTAGCATGATACGCTGATAACCAATCCATCCCCAATAATGCATCGAACTCCAGGAACTCCATTACCCTCAGATCAATGGGAAACTCATTCTCCCCAATTTTAACCATACATCTCTCACATATCAGGTTAGGATAAACCTTCTCACTCATCGTTGTGCTCAAAATAAAAAATGTATCAGCTCTAACAAGTTTCAATTTTAGTTTATAAACCATTGCTCCAGTAATAAATGAAACTATAGAACCAGCATCAGTTAATGTATGCATATCTCGACCCCAAATGTTTAATATACCTTCCACAAGCCTCCGGTTGGTCTCCGGATATACCCCCGCCACTGCATGAGCCTGTACTCGTGCAGGTGGAATATTACTGCCTACGGAGGTGGCTGGAGGCATAGAACATTCCCTCGCAATATGTCATGTCTGCCCACATCTGTAACATATCACTAGTGCCCTCTGCGGTAGACTACTGGCCTGCGAAGCCTGTTCCGATCCACTCTGTCTCTGTGAAAACGGTGACCTACCCCTGCCTCTACCTCTAGACTATGAAGGCGGAAAAGGTGGTTTAACTATTGAAGTCTGAGAGACTAGTGCAACCGGTGCACTAACAAAAGTCGAGGGTGTAGAAGTGCTTGCTACACTCATCTTCCTCTTATCTCGCTTGAAATGACTAAATCCCTGGGTTCTCTGACTCCCAGAGAACTATGGAACTGGTGGTGGTGGTGGTGGTGTTGCAGCAACTGTACTAGAAGGTCTGGCTAGCATAGCTGCCTCTACCTCCATCGCACTCTCAAATATGAAAGCATAACTGGTGCGAGGATGAAAAGAAACCACAACTCTAATCTCATACCTCAACCTACCAAGGAACAAGTCAATCTTGTTCTCCTCCAGCTCAACCATCTCCGGAGCAAATTCACTTAACTCAGTGAACCTTCGCTCATACTCCCTGACAGACATCGTTCCCTGCTTCAATTGAATAAATTTAGTCTTCTTCTTGTTCTTGACTGATTTAGAAAAATACTGCCTGTAAAAAATTGTCCAAAACTAGGGCCATGTGGTGACCGTCTTTCCTTCTCTCTCCAAAGAATTCCACCATTTCCTTGCGGAATCAATCAGCAAAAAGGTTATCAGTTTAACTTTAAACCAGTCCCCTACATCCACAGCAAAAAAACGTTGCTCCATCTCCAGAATCCAGGTCTCGGCTACCCCTTCCTCCATAGTGCCATCGAATCTCATGATATCATATTTCATGAATTCCTTACGAGTTTTGAGAAATGCATCCTTCTCAGAATCCTCTAGCACCTTGGCGGCTCTCTCCAGCCGCTTTGAACTCCGTGGACCTACCGGGCCGTATCTTGAGAGCTCGCTCCTCGCCCGCTAACCTCGGGACTGGTTGTAAGCTGTGGCTCAGGTCTCTGTACTGGTGGTCCAATATGACCCATCATCATCGTCATTATCTTAGCTTGAGACTCCATTAACTGTTGTATTTACTGCTCCATTCTAGATTTCCACTGATCCTTTGTTTCCCGGTTACCCTGAGGTTCTGACCTCTGTGATCTTTCCCCTTGATCCGCCATTAGATTCTGCGGTCAACGAAGAAATAAGATCATCAAGTAATAGTTAACCAATTCAAGGAAAATCATATCTATACAATATTTATCAAAATATGCAGTAATTAACGTATAATACGGTTTTCGTTTTCCCCCCAAAAACATGATAAAAATTGTTTATCAAACCCTAAGTTTATTCGTAACTCAAGTCAAATCTCAAAGTCAATAAACTTAGGTTTCGGTATGACAGTATATGCTATCATTCACTTTCAAAACCGGTCAAAAGTGAAATAGGATCAGAGCCTCACTTTTGATACCATACTGTATCACATTACCACTTTTCTCCTAAAAGTGATAAAACGTAGGCTCTGATACCAAGCTATGACATCCCTTATCCCGAATAGGAAAAATACCCGGCCTGAAACCCTAATTAAGCCCACTAACCCCGTAGACTTAACTAGAGCCAGCATCCATTCCATCCATACTTGATAAACTCAACCTGTATATTCATATTGAATTAAAATATCAAAGTAATACGCAACGGAAATAATTTTTTTTTTCGATATAACTGAATATAAGGAAATACGGAGTTTACCAAAACTTCCAAACCATTTATAAAATCACCCCAACCCCGTTTATATACATCAAAATAATTCAAACAGAGTTATAAACATACAATTAAGTCATTACATCGTAGAGAAAACTCGAGACTCCTAGATCTTCTCTTTTCCTTTAGTTGAAGCGTTGGGTTGCGAACCTGAAATGTTTAAGTACGGTGAGCGCTCCAACTTGCTCAGTAAATACAGATTCACAGTATGCATCAATATTTCATATAATATTCAAAGGAGACATGCAATAACAACATGATCCAACAATAACTAACAAGGATATGGAAAACATATAAACCAATAGATAAACAGATGCAAAGCAAAGATTCTGGACTAGTATACTGTGATCCCCATTTATTTTGTAAAACTAGGGTCGATTACCTACCGACACCATTAATGCGATTGCTAGACTAACATATTGGTCGATATACTATCTAGCGAATCCATTAATGCCCAATGGTTCTATCCCAAGCCCCTTAGTGAATATGTAACCCACGTAACTTCTAAACTGAGTAGGAACTTACATATAGGCCGGGAAAACCAACCCATTTCCTATAAAACCTTTTCTCGGTTTCAGTAACTTACAACAGTGAATTACTATAAACACAATTTTCCTCTTATTGAAAACCATCACAACATACCTAATCCCCCAGTTCATTTTCTAACATATATATGAGCTAAATATACTGAATAGCCAGGCAACATTGATAAATAAGTGAATCCGTACTTACCTCGGTCGAGTCACGTCAAATTCCTAACTTCCCGGGTCTCTAACTCTTCCCCGGTTAATTAACACCTATCATAGACCAACCATAGTAAATATAAGTCTAATATACTATATTATAAACTATTAGGAACTCCTAAATTAGTCCCTAAGCCCCTCATTCAAATTCCTAAGAAAACAAGACTATTGTTGTTTTGGGCATGGATTAGCGCGCTAATAGGCAGGATTAGCGCGCTAATCCCTGCATGTACTGCCTATTCTTCAAATTATGCGCACCTAGCGCGCTAATCGCGTTAATAAACAACAGCATACTGCTGCAACTGTAATCTCACCAAAACACCTCCAAATCGATACCATCATCCACAAATTCATTCCCAATAGCTTAGAAACATCAAATATGAGGTGAGGGACTAAATTGGATCAACAACAACTCAATGAACAATGATTTCCTACAATCACCGCAATTTCAGACTTTGATAAACACTAAAACGAATTATACCTTTGTGTTCCTCTCGAGCCGTTCTATCGTTTAAGCTCCTCAACTGGCTTCGATTTAGTACCTCGAACAGCTTGTCGCGATCGGAATCGAAACCCTAGAATTTCGTTTTCGTTTGTTTGATCGTTTGTTAAGTTGATATATATCAACTTTGATATATATAGATTCCTCGAGATACGTGTTGTGTCATCTCGAGACTGATCAAGCAATCGATGTGTTAAGTGACACGCGCTATCGTGACACTAAGTTTGACACATCTTGACTTACGCTCCGTTCGAGACGATCAAATGATATATATATATATATATACATTTGCTATTTTCTTAATTCCCATTTTATATAATATTTTTATATATCCTTATATATAAATATATATACATTTCGTGTTTATCGCTTTCGATAACTCCACCGATCACGTCCACGTGTAGCCACGAGCGTGCACATCCTTGCCACGTCTCCCTCGTCGCTCACAGTGTACCGGTATTTCGTAATTTATTGTGTATTTATCTTGTATAGGCTTGTTTATACCCTATCAATATACATAACCTATTTATATTTCATTTGCAAACCAAACAAACACCATACGTCATACAAACGCACATACACATTAATTGGGATATGCCGATCTTAACCCTGAGCCTAACTCGGGTTAATTAATAACTGAGTTAACACTAATCACGAGCTTAAGATAACAGGACGTTACACTATCCTTAATATAAGGCACATCATCAGTTTGAATAAGATAGTAAATTATCTATCATCCTTAAAAGCTTACGAATCATATTAATTTCAATGATATTGATGTCATGCATTACAACAAGACTCAATATTAATGTCATTAGATGAAAATTTGTGAAAAAATTCTTCTAGATATTCGGGATTGAAATCCTCATCCACATGCTTTGAATATATTTAAATCAAAGAATCCAACACCATCATATATATGTAAAACATATGTGCAGTATATAACATGAAGTATTAAAATACTTGCATCAACATCAATGTATAACATGTATATATTATATCACATGCAATAGTTTAATACGTTTTCTATATACCTTGGTAATGTTTATGTGTATAACTACCCATCAATAAAACTGAAATTCATTAAAACACTTATGATGCTGGAGTCATTCCAAGATCAAACAATATGAATACGTATGATTATATAAGACAAGCGAATTGTGTCTTCAACACGTGATCACCAAATTAAGTAATTAATGCATCATATCTCGTGCCTGGATTCGTAAATCTCGCTAGATCACAAACCTTAACAATCAATCCACCACGAAGTTTGAATCATCCAGAGTTGGTTCAAAGAGGGTCTCAAGCGCATCATCAAGGATGTACGCCAACTTGAGAGATGTGAGAAAGAACATCACTTTCTCTTGCCATCTAGTGAAGTTGTCGCCTTCAAACCACCATTCTCATTTGTTTGCTCAATTCCGTCCGAAGTTGAAGAAACCATTGTTGAAGAAACTCGTCTAAAAATTGTTGGAACAAATAACTTCGGACAAGAAAAACAAGATGAGAATGTAATAACCAAACAATGACTTGAGGCGCGTAATTGCTCTCTTTTAGACAAGATTTTTCCCTACTAGTCGAAACCGCGTATGCACAATGGGAAAATCGAAACTTGCCTTTAGAATACAATCAAGTCTCTAATGGTTGTTGGATGATGTGCGTGTAACACAACTCCAATCAAGAACACTATGTGAAGAACTTTTGGGAGAATGATGCTATGACTCAAGAACACACTTTGATTCAAACAATCTTTTGTGTTTCAATGTGTATTATACGTACTAAAGTCCTTTAATTTATAGAAAACTAAGGGAGTGTCTATCCACCAAGGGGTGAGTTTTAGTGTGAATTGGTGCGAAGAAACGAACAAAAAACAGACAAAATAAGTCCTAAAATACGCAACTTTTCGTTACGGGCATTGACTGAGGCGCCGACCCGACGCTTCAACGCCTAAAACAATGAATTTTCCATACCTGGCTCTGAGCTTGGCGCCACAGCGCCAGAAACAGAACGTCCAATTGTTCTGCCGCAGCGGCGCCAGCCTCAGCGCCAAACACATAACTTACAAAACTGAATCCCTTTATCGCTCGGACTAATTGATTATTGGACTGATTTGAAATCTTACTTGAAGATGAAACTATCTTCAAACAAAGGACTAAATATTAATTTCACAATGAGATTGATTAAATCAAACCCTAACTATATTGTAACAACCCTTATTGATTAGTTCACCCACTTATTTTCTAAAAAAGTTGATATACTCGTCTTAAAAAATAATGCAATCTTCCTAAATTACTTCAATGCTTGTGTTTGGCAATAGTCCCGCAATGTCAATGACAACTTCAAAGATAAAAAAGGTAATGTCACAAGGGAAGGTATGAGGTGGAAGTGATAGCGACATACCCGATACAAATGCAACAAAAGTGAAGAGGATCAGATTGGAAAACGAATTATATTAGTGATGAGCGTGCGTGAGGGAAATATTAAGGGGTGGGTTATTTGGAAGATTGCAAATTCAAATATTTTAAAGAAATAGATGAGGTGAACTTAATTATAATAGAGGTTGTTACAACATAGATATAGTTTTGTTTAACCAGATTCCTTGGCAATTTAACACACTTTTCATGTTTTATAGATAGATAACGGTTGCCAAATAAATGAATGATAGCTGATTCTTTAAGCACTGCACACAGTACAACATTTTAGTAAAATTCTGTTAAGCCAAAGCAGAATCTATATTCCAAGAACTCAAATACTTGCCAACTAATTGAGATTGAGTGCTCAGAGTCTTCTAGCGTGGGAGTTGGGTTGCGTGTTAAGAGTGGCATAATACATTAATAGACGCTTTTAGAGGGCCGCTAAGGGCACCCCACCTTTTCATGAAGGCACCCAAATTATTTGTAAAAATTCCAGCAAAACTGGAAAAGACCATTTTGCCCCTGTATATATAATGATTCAAACCCCACAAATCATTTTGACAAATAAAAAGGGCACCCCACCTCCAAGCTTGAACCACAAAGCCACATTGCGTTTGGCGAGCGTTTATCGATTCTTGCGGATTGACATCATCCGACAGCGATGTAACAATGTTTGACAACCATATGATGGTTTCTTAGAACTGTTTAGTTGGGTAAAACTGTGAAAATGATGATTTGTTTGTCATCGTAGGGTTTGGTAATTTCCTCAAATCCGAACTTGTTTCCACTATATAATGGAGGATTGTCTTGCTACGGTGCAAGAGGAGGTTGAACTTGAGGTAATTTTGCGAATTTATTGTGTTTTTTATGAGGTTATCCGAAGTTTACGTCGATGTGCGCGATTGTTTCGGTCTCGCGGAGAGATATATTGAAATGTCTCGGTCATAGAGGGCCGAGCCTACTCTAACCCTCTCGCCGAGTGTACAACCGAGAGTAGGAGAAAATTCTCGGTTGTACACCACCGACGCCACATTACCTATCACTAATTGTAGCTCTCGTCATGTCTCGGCGAGATAATCGAAATATTCTCGGCCATGCGTAATCGAAACACTTGTGAACTCTTCCGCCTTCGTGGCGAGATCTGCAGTTCCCAAAAATTTAGCTTCTGTCTCGCCATGCTTGGCGAGACAAGCTTAACACGCCTCGGCTCGCAAGTGTGTGGCCGAGAACCGCGATTTCCCAATTTTTTTATCATTCTACAAACCGCCACACACACATTACAACTACTCTACCAAATGTAACTTAATTATACTATAAACGTAACTTCAAACGATCGATTTCGCGCAAAATCGTGTGTTCGACGATCTTCAACCGAGCCCTAATTTGGAGACGAAATCGGCTCACACCCCGACCCTACGAACTGCAAAAAGCCGTAAACCGAATGAGAAACACAAGGTGAGACACGATTTCGGAGATTCCTCTCACTGGTCGGTTCAAACCAAATTGTTTCTTGGAGTCAAGATCGGTGAAGGTGGTGGAGGGGGTGGTGGGGTGCAGCGGGTTTTTTTTCGTGTTTGTGCAGGAGGGGTATTTTCGGTAGTTCGGGGCTAATTTTTGGGTGCCCAAGGTAAAACAGTTTGTGCCCACATTAACTGGGTGCCCTCATTAAATGGTGGGGTGCCCTTAGCGGCCCTCCGCTTTTATTGCACAAATGCACACTTTTTTGGCCTATTTTTCATTATTGATTCTTGGACTAACTTCACAGAAAAAACTCACAAGATTTTGATCATTTCTCAGCAATGTTAAGTCCTAATAGCACTGACAGGCTTCATTATCTCCTAAAAAAAACCTGCAGATTTCTTAGGATAAAGATCGAGCCACATACTTTTTGAGTTTTGATACATACGTTTGCCCCGCAGCCGCAAAATTTCTTTCGTCGGGGCAAATGTACCTGTCAATAGCATGCTACTTAAGTTTTCCTAGGCTGCGGAAACAAGACGGATTGGAGAGCATAAACACAAAATCCAATTTACTTAAAACAAGGGAACATATTGCTTTAGACATGAAAGAGATTCAAATTATGTCAAGCAACATAACTGACAGTAAAACTATAAAGCAACTACTTTTGTAAACACCTGCCTTTTTATTATATCAAACAAACAGTAAACACATGAACAAGACAGCCTACCTCTTGGAGAAGGTGAGCAGGATTGACATCAATTTGCCACTATCTTTACTTTTCATCTAAAAATATTTGTTGTACAAGACTGTCAATGGTTGAGGTAGAAATGGAGATCCATGACTAGTGATTGAGCCTGTATAATAAAAGAATGTGAAATATGAAAGAGATGAAGAGAAATTAGAGGGTGAAACACTGAAACTCAGAACAAAAAAAAAAAAACTGCTGCCTTTCACAGTTAGGATCGAAAAATCAATGATTGCGTTGGCCTCGTTGATGCTGGTAGAGAGTAGAGCTAATATGTTCCCTACCATCACTTACACTTTCTGAACAGCTAAAACCTCCACCTTTATGTTCAACATTTCCTAATCTTAAATAAGGCCCTCGATTTCTGAAGTTGCTTGTTTTGACTCCATCTTGATTCCTCCTCCAATGCCATGGACGGTCATGGTTAAAATTGTTCTTTTTCTGCTGCCTGAAGTACCTCCTATCCAAATGGTCCGATGCACCCCTCATTAACATAGCATGTTGGCTGCTAGCTCCGATAACAGCCTTATCATGTTGGATGCTAGCTCCAGTAACAGCCCTATCAGGGGGCCTTGACCATGACACGTCCGAGGTAACTTGGTCCTCCGGAAGAGGAGTACAGCCATGGTTCTCTTCCAATTTGACGTCATGAGACCCATTCATCGTCATATCAGATGGTGGAGGGTTGAATTTGCTTACATCTCGCGGAAATGGAGGTAAAGGTGGGAAAGGATGGAACGGTATGCTGGGTGCAACTGTCCAACTATCCGAGGTTTCATTTTGGCCAATCCCCAGCCTATCCACAAAAGGTAAAGGAATACCATATGACACAGGCAAGTGAGCAAGATACCTTTCCTGAAAATACCCTGTAGTAACTTTACAAGCAGAATGTCCACGCTGGCAATTAGCTGACTGAGGTGTTGAAGCATCAGATGGAACAAGATCACTGTCAATAGGAGAAGGAAAACCTGGGGGTGCATCCTCATGGCTGCACTGCATTTCATCAACATTACAACTAGCTTCTGTTTGCTGTGAAAGACTGCAATTACAGCTGGTAAAAATCTTCTCCTTGTCAACCACGGTTACTTGCTGCTGACCTAACTTGATCTCAAGTTGTTGAATACTTGATTCCAATTTCTGTTTAACTCTATGATCTTGCAGAACATCAGGTGTAACTTGATTCTGTTTTGTTTCTGGTGGTTGGTCCCAACGGCTTTTACGCTTGCGGCCCATGGTCAAGCTACTGTGAGTGGGCTCTTGAAGGTTATTATCAAGTGAGTTTGCAGTGCTCATCGTGTGACTGATGCAGTCAATTGCCTCTGTGTGCCTTCCACCTTGATCGTGTCTCCATCTGTGTGGCGTTGAATGCCAATTGTTGTTAGGATCACGCCGCTGTTCGAATCTATTATCATCCCGGTCTAAGTAAGTATTCCTTTTATTGGTACGAGGGAACCATTTGTCTCGGAAGCTTCGAGCACTTTGGTAGACCTGCATAAGCAATACATAATATATTCTTGGAGTCAAATGAATGGCAGGGCTGCATAATTGCCTCGCCCCATTTTTAGCAAGCAATGGTCAGGGGCAGGGGCACTAAATAAATAATAGCGAATGACCAAACTATTCCAATTAATTTGCAGAAAGCGTCGAGAGACAACAAAACAACTATTTCTGTGACAGTTTCACGCAAGAAGAAAGCATCGTATCCTAATAGAAAAACAAGAACCGTTAAATCCTGATCAAAGCTACTAATAAATTTCAGAAAGAACATAGACATTTTGAATATACCATGTATTGATCTATTTCTTCTTACATTGCCAGTACATCTCATTCCTATGCAGATAACAAAACAAATTACTAAGTGAAATTACATCCATGGATGATGATGTCCTCTCCGTTATTAAACCAGAAGAGTAAGGAAGCAAGTGCCGCCACATTATTCACATTAAGCAACAACAAGCTCAAAGGTGAATAAAAGCAAATAAGCAGCACATATGCATGTCAATAAAAAAAATAAAAAATGTCAAAACCAACACAACTTAAAAGGGGGGGAAATCCAGCCTGGGAAATAGTGACGCTGTCGAGTAAGAACAAATACAATTCCTAAACTTAAATAGGTTTTAGAGTAGTAGCACTTGAAATTATTAGGTAGTACCTGGCTATCATTATGCCATGTCAATTCGATGATAGAATCCTTGAAACTGCAAATGAACACACCATGTAACAATGGTCAATTCCGCCATGTGGCCAAGATAAACTCAGATAAGAGAATAATGACTATCAAAGATCTGTCTGACCTTTGCATGCCAGCACATGGGGGACTACTGTTGATATGTTCTAAAGTAAGGATCTCTCTCTGTGCCATGAACTCCAACACCTATATAACAGAACTCATTAGCCAATATCAAAATGGAAAAACAAACATACAAAAAAATCAGCAGCAGTCAGAAGGGGAATTTTCCACAATAATAAGAGGGAAAAATAATAATGTTTTCAAGGCATTGCTAAGTCAACTTTAGGTGTTCTGCGCGCAAACTTGGAGTGCCAGTCTAAATAATAAAGTAAAAATTCAAATGTGCAGTAAGCAGTGAGAAAAAAATAATCATATATAACATACAACTCTATCCCGTTCCCTCCTCACCGCGGCCAAGTTGCAGCCACCTGAGTTGCAACAACCTTTTCTTACCCCTCCCTCCCCAGTAACCAGTGGCTATTTAAAAAAATAGAAAAAAATGTATCACTCGTAGAATACAACTCCATCTCATTTCTTCTCGCATCAACTATGCTGCAGCAACCTTTCTCCCCCCACCACCCCTATCTGCGATTGGGACACAGCAACCTTCATCTTAGTATCTTACCCCCACATTGAGCTATGAACCCCTAATGTTTTCAATGCACCACCACCCCTATCTGCGATTGGGACACAGCAACCTTCATCTTAGTATCTTACCCCCACATTGAGCTATGAACCCCTAATGTTTTCAATGCACACACTGCCTATGCCATGAATAATGGTTGTTTACATAATTCGCAAAAAGAAAAACACTTAAGGGGAAAATAACATATAAAAAGAGAAAATTTATCATACTAAAGATACAAAACTCTCATTTGCAGCAAAGATTTGTATGTAAATACTTGTAACTGTGATTTAATATATGTTGCTCAAATATGAATCATGATCCTCCTTAATTTGAGTTGCAATTAATAGCATGTACAGAAATGTGAATTTGAAATTATTTAAGCACGCTAAATTGTATTGTAAATTATATATGTATAAAATAAATAGAGGGCTACTATTTCAACCTGACCAACCTATCTCCCCACCCAATCATATTTCAAAACCTATATACCCACCCAACAATAATATTGAAACCCCTAAAATGCCCATAATTACAAAATTTACACTTCACGCACCCAACACCAGCAATATTCTATGCAACCCCACCCCCTCTCGTTCTACTTTGTATTCCACCCCCTCTATAATCGCTCAACTAAAGGAGTCATAAACATTAAAAAACGAAACAAAGCCACAGTTATTTTCAAAAGTAAGAAAGAGTTGTTGGCGGTGTGATCACCGACGTGCATAAAGCACCGGCGACGTGGTTACTGGTCCGACTTGTGCATTTGGGCGGCAAAGAGGTATGGTGCATGTGGCGGTGCAATGTGCATGCTGTGTTTTGTTTGCTTAATTGAAGAACACGAGTGTATGTTGCTGGATTTTCCTCGAGCATGTGTCACTTAAATTATGAGAAAAGAACTTGGGGTTTGGCATGGGCTTTGGTGTTATTAGACCCATACAATAAACTTTTTTTTCTTTTTCTTTATTGGTTTGTCAACTACAATTGCTTTGCAAGAGAGTGGGACAAGAAAGAAAGGAGCAGAGTGGTTTGCCGTGAAGCAGCACTTTCTATTTCAAGGCATTTACAGAATGCCGCATAGAAAGGTGCTTGATAATTGTCAACTATAATATTTTAGCACCTACCTAGTTATTTCTCAATAACGCACACCTTGAACTAAAGTGTCAATAAATACCTAAGATTTAGTTTCATAAGAATATTAAAACAAAAAAAAAAAGAAGGCAAAACCTCATGAAATCATGCTGCTTTAAAAATTATGAAAATCCAGAACCTGTTCATACCATATCATAGACATAACACCTTCGACTTCATTTCATGAAGAAATTGAGTAATAATGTGTGAAAATTTAAAAAATCAAGGATATTTTGGAGAAATTAAGGAAAACGCAAAATAACCATTTGCACAATTTTCTGAAAGACAAAAAACCAAAACTCAAACATGACGCTAACATATTCCAAAAATCAAATCTTACAAAGGCACAATTATTTGAGTTTTAATGAAATTTGAAAACATTTCATCCAGATACATTTTCAACAGCAAGGTACGACATTAAAGAACAAAAACAAATGGGGAAAAAAGATGAAAGTAGGACTTCAGCTGAAGTCAGTGAAAAATACAAAGAATACTGTTTCTTTATTCTCACTTAATCGAGCACAATGGAAGAGTTTGATCCATGTAGCCGACCCAAATTAATTTGGGACTAAGGCTATGTTGTTGTACTGTTTCTTTATTCTCTCCATAAACATGTTACAGTTAAGAGATCAAAATCATCAATGTCGAATTCTATATGCTATGCAACTAAATGAACCTAGAAATACAAAGAAATTGAGATAATTCCAAATTATAAGCACCAAATTGCGTTGAGAGAGCTGCCTCTCCCCTCAATTCACTTCTTTGTGTAGATGGTCCCTATTTCAGTCATAAGTCTCAACCAATACCTCATTTGATTAACGACTTACCTGGAACCACACATACCCGCACCTTGGACATTCTCCAAAAACATCTCTCACAACAAACCACCAGAAATAGATAGGATTCAGCACGATGAAGACTTTTGAAGTCTTCTCACCGGAAGTTCATTCTCTCCCAATTGACTCAGTAAATAAATGATCCACATTAAATTTTTCATTTACTTTTCGGGATCGCTAATATCTATCAAAAGTAAACATTTTTAGTCGAGAATTCCAGTGGTCGACATCACCAAATGCTCCCTCTTTGTATGTCTAAAGACGGGCAGCCACTAAAGAGGATTACATGAACCATATATTTCATCCAATGTTCATTTGCGAATGAGAATTAAAATATATCCTAAAAGTGAAAGCAGCATGTGGCGAAATGTAAATGGCCTTTATAGTTGGAGGTCACTTTTTTTTTTTTTGGGGGGGGGAGAAGGAGATGAGGTTTTAGCCCACTTAAACCCATTCTGAAAGGTTTTTAATACAAGTTAAAATCTAACAGGGTAGATTTTACCTCCAGGCCTCCACCTACTATAGGTAGAATTGCATCAAGAAACTTCCCGAGTTCCCTACTTCTCTAATCAAATTCGTCTCAAATGTTCAAACTCTAAAGGATTAGGGCCTCAATGGAACTAGTTAGGTACCTTGCATCAATTGCGAACAGCCAAAGACAATTAACTGCCTCACTAGTAAATTGATCGATTCAAATAACAGTTACTCGTTTTTAGAAATAAGTGTTTTAAACAACATCATTCTGAACTAAAAAGCACATATGAAAACTGGTAACTTGGGAAAGAAAAAAATACCAAATTAATATTCTTCATTCATTATATTAAACCATTCAAGGAAATGAAAGTTATAGACTACTCATTAGAGAGCATAATCAGTAATCGCGTGTACAAAATGGCAAAAAGTCAGTGATCATAGTTTTTTAATTCACAGCAGAATCTTTGGTTCATTACAGCTAAACGCATGACCAGTCATCATGTAAAAGCAAGCTTTGGATGCAGACAAGGCAAACAAGCCAAAGAAAAAAAAAATGAAAAGTAGAATTAGCTAAATATATATGTGTATATATATATATATATTATTTGTTTCATGAACATTTTATCACAAAACACTAACCTTAAGAAGTTTCCTAATGATAGGAGTTCTACTGAAGTTTCTACTGTTCTGCTTCATAATGTTGTGAAGCATTTGCAAACCTACAGATTCAAGCAGTAATTAGACAGCCAAACCAAGAAATTATCTACACCAAGTGAACAGAGAAAGCAAGGGTACCATTTTTGTTAATTATATCAACCAAAACCGTCCTTGACTTGGTCTTCAAGAGAGCTTCAAGAATTATAGAAAGATCTCTTGTGCTGCAGAGCAACAAAGGAAAATAAATGGCAAGCAATCATTGGAAAATAAAATTAATGACAATAATTTAGGAGATGATCAAGAAACATAAAGTGTGGAATAATCCTTCTAAGAGTTTTTAAGATATAGGGTTAGGAGTTTTTATAGACATTGTAAGGACAAGTACTTTCATGAGTGCTTCTTATCGGATGTGATTAGGGCTTGCCTGGTCTATAAATTTTGCAATGGTCAATATATTCAAGCAGAGAATCTTTGCTTTCGTTTCCCAATTTCCTTGAGACAAGTTTCTTACTTATCAAAAAAAATAAACAAATAAACCTTTGAAATGCCTCGCCATTAACATTATCTCCTGATGCTGCAGTGAGGACCAGAAGTTTCAAATAGCCTTTAGTGGCATCCTGCTCAAAAGAATAGCATAGCAGACATGATCAGGTATATAAATAGACATCATCTAAAGAGAAATTTTAAAAAGGTGGGAAGAATTGTTCCTGGTGAAACATTGACATATCACGAATTGACAATTCTTCTATGGACCCCAAAAACAATAACATAAAATAAAATCAAAATGGTCTAATAAACCTTCAACAATAAAAGCATTAAGAGGAAGAAATTGAAATAGATTCTGAAGCAAAATAAAATACTTCAGTTTCAACTCTTAGTAAAAGATCAAACAACAATAATATCTATCAAAGAAGGGCAATAGGAACAGAAACCAGAAATTGGGAATCGATACAAATAACTGTACGAGACAATAAATTATATGTTCTTTGCTTAGAATTTTAGTAAAAAGCAAACGATGCAACGGCAACATGATAAAGGTATTAACCCAAAACCAACCACTCAAAAATAAAAATACGCATTGAACCAGAAAATAAAACATAATAGATAGAAATATTATGACAGATGAATAAGCACTACTTACTTTCCGTTTACTGATTCCGCCTTCAGAGTCGAGTAAATCTTTAAGTTTTTCCTCAACTGCGAGCACCAAGGACCAGATAGATAAACAATGGAATAATATGCAACCATCCAAATAAACCTAGAAAAGAAATAAACAAATAAACAATTACCTCCATCATGCCGACTACTAGCAACACCTTCTGGCATCTTTTTCGGTTTGTTTGTCAGAACCTGATGTTTGTCGGAAGCCAAGGGGTTAGAACTAGTTTTACCCCTTTTTATTGAACAAGCTGGACGAGATGATTTTGCCACAGGGAATGGTTTCGAGATGCTGGGCTTATGCTCCTCAAAGTTTAATTTATTAACTGTAGCAGCACTGCTGGCTAAATTTGCAATAGAAGATAACTCTGACGGCTGGCTAGCACGAATATTTTTGTTCGAAGCATGTTCTTCCTGTTCTTGAAAAGTATTCTCCGGTGGTTTAAGAGCAGAAGTTTTTTGAACATCTAATGGGTGAATAGCTGATGATCTCCAACTTTCTTCCTTCTGTAGTGATTCTTTTGCCTGTCCAAGATTTAACTTCAAGTTTTCCATGGCATCCTCCTCTCTAGAATAATCTACCGACAGCTCAATAGTAGAAGGCGATTGGATCGTCACGTCGCTAACATCTAGCACCCTCTCGTTGTGAGGCATTGTTAGAACATCAGGAATCATCTTGTCCACGTGAATATCATTCTCACCGTCTTCTTCAACCATCACAGGTTCAGGATATTCTTCATCCGAGTCATCTAGGACAACATCTGTGTTTAACGGATCACCTCCAAGATAGCCTCGGCACTCAGCAGAACCACAAATACATCTTTTCGCAGCAGCTCCGAACACTCGCACATAGTTGTAATCAAATGTTACTTCTTCGCCCTAGAAACACAGAAGTTCCAAAGATTAGCACTCAAGCCAAGAAAGATGAGAATAAAACAACAAAAGAGTAATCAAAGGCAGTCAATCTGACAAGTAAAAATATTTCTTTCGATCGGAAATCTGACAAGTAAAAATATCAAACATTTCATACATCTAACATAATGAACAAGCGGTTACTGCATCAACCTAAAAAAAAGAGACATTAAGCATACCATAAAGAGGATATGCCTATGACTCAACAGTATTCAGCATCCAATTTGAACTGATATGTAAATCATACAGGCCACAGCAACAACAACCACAAAGCTTCCGTACCAAATTAGTTGGGGTTGCTACATGGACCAATGTTTCTATTTAGTGCGATTCAATGCAGCTTATGATGTGATATAGTAACCTTTCAAAATCTTATATAATTAATGGACCCCATTGAACCTAGCCTATCCCTATATCTTTGAGTTCCTTAAATTCTTAGTGCGTCAAATTTTCTAATTGAATCCTTTGATTCCTTTGTAAGTCAACTTTGTATGTATCCAAACCACTGGACTTCCTTTCTAATATATTCTTCCTCCACTAGTGCTACTCCTACTTTTCTTTAATCCTCCATTTTCTTTTTCTATTCTTACAAGTCTTACCACAAATACATCAAAGCATCCACATCACTGCTACGCTCATGTTATGCATGTGTTGTTTCTTTACTGTCAAGTGTCAACATTTACTCCCATAAAGCAAATTTGGTCAATTATAATCTTGTAGTATCTTCATTTTAGTTTAACAGGGTATTTAGATCATCAATTTCTTTTCGTTAACTTGATACAACTATTTCTTCAAAATATTCATCACGACCTACAATGTTAACACATAAACAAGTGCTGACCATACAAGACGAGCCCATAACTATCTGAGACAAACCATCACAAGATTAAGACATCTGAAGCTTGTTGCTAACTCTAACAGCGTCCCTGAACTTTACCATTCCATTAAGCCCAAACCGTAGTTATTCCCTTTATCCTATTTCTTTGGTTTTTCATTTGATTGCTTCTTCTTCATAGCCTGAAAGTTTCTTCCTCTTCTTGCCCCTCTCATCTATAAGCAATGCTATCCATTTCATGAAAATTACTGCCATTGATTGCTTGTTCTAGAGTTTTAGTGAAATTATTAGTTTTAGTTCAACTGTATAAATATTGAACATTTTTAGTGGCTAGACAGTATAGGACTTGCAAAAACTAGAGTTTAACTTCTCCAGAAAGAGTCAAATCTTCCAGCATTCATAAAAATGAAGTTGACAGTGTATATAACAATTGTGGTGATAACACTTGTGATGCCATAAGCAAATATGTACAAATCCTAAAAGTTAATGAACTAGTGTCGTGAAACCATTAGAGTAACAGCTGACAACCAACACATGTCAACCGCAAAATGCTCAACAATTTTAAAAGAGAAGCATGTCCTCTAAATAAATATATTGATGTGATTGAAGAGTAAAAAGTATAGTATGCAACGAAAATTAGCATGATAAAAGAGAATACTACCTTCTTAATGTCCCTTACTGCAAAAAGTCCAATACAAACTTCTCCATTTACCATCCACTGCATCAACAAAAGAAAAAGGAAAAAAATATTATCAGAAAAAGGAAAGAATTAAAAAGGAACTAAATTTTGGACTCTATAATATAATACATAATTGAACCTTTGAAAGAAAAACAAATTTGACACTATATTATATAAATCAACAACCAAAGTCTTCTATTCCTTGTAATTTTCAAAATAGTTCGCTTGCTAAAAATACAAACTAAAGATAATTAGATTAGTTGGTCATGATTTGTGTGTGTGTGTGTGTGTGTGTGGATAATTAGAGATAGAGAAAATGTCTAAACTTCCATGTGAAGAATCACACTCCACAAGTACACCTGTTAGCATGGTGAAATTCCCTAGCTTCTCCGAACTTCTCCAAATTATGTAGTAGTTATTTTCAAACACCGAATTAGAAAGTACACATACAAAATTTCATAACTTTCCATACCGAATTAAGGGGGAGAAAGACATGACTTGCAAATCTTAATACTAATTTGCAAGAAAAAAAACATTACAACCAATGTCATTTTTTCAAAAGATGCATTAGACAATGCAAATCTGGGAAATAATGTCAAGTATTATGAATGAATTTTAACTTAATGCCAAAACAACTAAATAACTGATGTTAAGTAAAACAAAAAAACTAAATAACTGATGTTTAACATGATCAAAGCTATTGCAATTGAACTTAAAAAACTTTGTATCAAGTATAGAAAGAGAAAAGAAGATAAATATTATAAACAACATGCTCCTTTCATGAGTCCTGACAATATTAGAGTCTTACTAGCAATTAATTTTGCCAAATTCCCTGCATTGAATTAGACTTCCATAAACTACTTCCTAATACCCAAACATATTTCTAACCCCCGCATAAACCCTTTAGCTATTTTTTGCCCCTACAATAACCCACCCCCTCCAACTACTCATCCCTAATTACACTCTTGCTTTGTTCCACAACTCCAGCAAACACAGCATGGACATCATTACTCGCGTTCTTCACGAGAACATGAGTTTGCTCAACACCAAATAGACTGCAATTTTTTGGGTATTTATAGATGAGCTGTTGAAATGAAGATTCAATGAAGAAGAAAAGAAAGATATCAAAGGCCTTAGATACATTATTGAGATTTGAAAAGAACAAACAAATCAAAGAAGGCAATCGAGCAAGAAAGCTCAAGATCTATTGCTCTTGCTTGAAGACACGCATCAAGCAAGAAAGCTCGAGAAGCTTCTGCCGAACAGGGTAGCAACCCAAAGAAGCCACCATTACCCTGTTTGGCAGTGACTTATACTATGAGCAGCAGCCAAA
The DNA here is from genome assembly GCA_039657325.1 of Stephania cephalantha. Taxonomy (NCBI): domain Eukaryota; kingdom Viridiplantae; phylum Streptophyta; class Magnoliopsida; order Ranunculales; family Menispermaceae; genus Stephania; species Stephania cephalantha. The sequence continues at coordinate 11,252,387 of CM077574.1, read as the reverse complement.
CAGGGTACCGACAACTCTTTTGGGCCACTACCATATTCAGCAGCGGCACCTCTCCAAGCCGCTGTCCTGCTTGACAGCAGCCCATGAAATATGTCGCTGCTGAACAGGGCAATGGAACATCAAAAAAGAGGAATTTGCTAATAGATCAAAGGAAAAAAATGAGTTGAAAAAAAAAATTAATGAAAATAATTGAGTAACATCGTACTGTTTTCAATACAAAATTTGCATCAAAAGTGCCTGCCTTTAAAGAACCACTAGCAAAAAGTTGGTCAGTGGTCCAATGCTCTCATCTCATGGACCAATAGATGAACTAATATTTGGTTATTTGTTAAGCAATTCTGTTTTTTTTTTTTTTTTTTTTTTTTTTTTTTTTTTGCATAGTTTTGGACAATTCTTTAATGTAAAATGGGAAATTTTGATATGAATTTCACATGTATTGTGACTGAGATTTACCAAAAAAGATTTTGATGAGGTGCTTCAAAATGGGGAGCTTAAGAATACAATTGTACTTTAGTGTTGTCATTGCTTTAATTTTCCTCCTCTTTGATGAATCTGTTAAAACTATTTGTTGAACATAATTGATTGTGTTATTTCAAATTCTTCTGCACTAGACGAGTGCAACAATGTTATAGCTATGAGCACAAATCCGGTTTTATATTCAGTTGACAGAGCTTCGCGGCTGTGTGTGTATGTATAGTGGGTATAGGAGATGGATTTAGGGTTTAATCTGGGGTGGTGTGTAGAAAGTGGAAAGTAGAGATTGGGGGAAACATATTTAGAAATGAATTTTGAGGTGGTGTGTAGACAGTGGAAAGTAAAAGAGAAGAAGGAGATGGGTTGAGGATTTTAATTTGACTGATAAGGTCTGGCATGTAATTTTAAGGGGTACTTAAGTCCAAAAAAAATTTAAATAAGTAGAGGAGGGGGGCTAGTAGTCGCTCCATGATTTTTTTCAATGACATGAAAATGATTGGATAAAACAAAAGATGCGTGATCTTGCCTTGAGGTCTGGGATTAGTCAGGGCAAAAGCTCTGAAAACCTTGACCCAAAAGGCCAAAAAAAAAAAAAAAAAAAAAAAAACCAAAACTTGATGAAAACACTGAAAAAAGCACTAGGGATTGCCACGTAGGCATTAAGTCATCATTCTCACCGGAGTACTCGTCAAAAACAAACCAAAGTGACTTAAGTGAAAAATCCAAAAAGTATAGACTTTAGTGAAACAATTCCAAAAGTATAGTGACTTTGTCTTCACAAAGTTAAGTAACCAAAGTGTTACAAATTATAAAGTTTAGTGACCACGTGTATTATTTACCTGGCAAATTACTAGACATAAGCACTCACCCAAAATGGGTCCTAAGTAAGGTTTAAAAAATCGACAAACTTCGCCGAAGTTCGGGCGAAGTTTGTCAATTTTGAAATGAGCGAAGCGAAATTCATAGGCGATAGAAAAATTGCAAAAATTCGACTCAACTTCGGCTAACTTCGACTGAACTTCGAAAATATCGATGGAAGTTAATAAAACATGAAGTAAAATTGTTATGTTTCGTAGAAGTTGAACAAACTTCGACTAAAACTTTGACTGAAACTTCGCCTATGCTAGAAATAAACTTAAAATTCGGAATATCCTCCGGTGACATAAGTTTTATGCATTATTCTTGTATGATGAAATATATTTTTAGCATTTCTAAGAAGAAACTTGAGTTTTCAAGCATTTAAAGTGAAATTCTGTAAACTTCAATACACCGGCGAATTTTTTTTCAAACTTCCATCGTCGAAGTTAACTTCCTCGAATTAATTTCGAGTTTTAAGTAAGCGAAGTCATAGGCGAAGTCGAAGTTTCGAACCTTGGTTCTAACACTAGCATGCAGATTTCTAGACATAGTCAAAAGCCTAGTGGCTTTCTTATTCTCCTTTTTCTTTCATCTTATTCTCTTCTCCTTTTTAATCTTCTTCTTGCATTTATGTTTATTTTTTTACATTCATAATTTAAAAGGTATTCTCCCTTTCTTATTTGCTAGTGCATTCTCACCAGTATATTATTCTTTATGTTTCTCTTTTCTTCGTTTAGGGTCTATGCACCACAAGTAGGATTAAGCGAGAGCATCAAACGCAAATTTCGGGACGATATGGATGAATTTATGCAAAGTATACCATTAGATGAAAAGGTTTTTATTGGAGGAGATTTAAATGGGTATGTCGAGGCAAGTAATGATGGGTTTGAGATAGTTCATGGAGGTTTTTGTCATGGTAATAGAAATTAAGAAGAAGAATCAATCTTAGAATTTGCTTCAACATACGATCTTGTCTAAGCAAATACTAGTTTTAGGAAAAGGGAGTCGCGCATAATTGCTTTTAGTAGTGGTCATAACAAGAGTCGAATAGATTTTCTTTTAACAAAAAAAATAGATAAGAAAATATGTAGAGACTGCAAAGTAATACCTGGTGAAACGCTTACTACCCAACATAAGTTAGTAGTACTTGATATTAAGCTAAAACGACAACTTAATATGAATAAAAGAGTTAGCGCCTCTAGAATAAAGTGGTGGAAGCTAAAAAATAGTTAACAAGTAGAGTTTAGAGAAAAACTAATGAAGGAAAATGTTTGGAATTTTGTCTTAGATGCTAATGCAATGTGGCTAGAAATGAGTAGTTGCATAAGGAGAGTAGGATCAAACGTATTATGTATATCTAAAGGCTTGGGACCACCAAAGAAGGAAACATGGTGGAACGAGGATGTCTAACGAGCAATTAAGACTAAAAGAGAGATGTATAGAAAAATACTCAAGTGTCAAGATGAAGATGCGTACAATCAATATAGAGAAACTAGAAAACAAGCTAAAAAAGTAGTTAGTCAAGCTAAAACAAATTCCATGGAAGATCTATATACAAGGTTAGGTAATAGAGATGGCGAAAAATATATGTATAAGCTAGCCAAATTAAGAGATAAAAAGAAACAAGACCTCAGTCATGTAAGATGTATTAAGGACGAAAATCAAAATATTTTAACGCGCGAAGATGATATTAAGGAGAGATGGAGAAGTTACTTCGATAATTTATTTAATGATGGCCAAGTTGATATTATAGTAGATGAAAACCCACACCAAGAAAGAAATGTAAACTATACACGCAATATTAGAATTCTAGAAGTTAAAGAGGCATTGAAAAGAATGAAAATAGAGAAAGCATGTGGCCCGGATGAAATACCCATAGAGGTTTGGAAATGCTCAGGAGAAATTGGATTGACTCGGTTAACAAAAATTTTCAATAAAATTTTAAAATCTAAATGGATGTCGATGGATTGGAGAAGAAGCACGCTTGTGTCAATCTTCAAAAACAAATGAGACATTCAAAGTTGCTCAAACTACCGGGGAATTAAACTTATGAGTCACACTATGAAACTTTGGGAGATGATAATTGACAATAGGCTAAGGAGAGACAACAATATCAGAGAAACTACCGGGGATTTTCTTTGTAAGACGATTGTTAGAAAAATATTGAGAAAAGAAAAAAAATCTTTATATGGTATTCGTAGATTTAGAAAAAGCATATGATAGGATTCCTAAAGATGTTCTTTGATGAATTCTAGAAAGAAAAGGAGTACATGCTAGATACATAGGCATTATTAAGGATATGTATGATGGAGTTGTCACGAGTATAAAGCCATTTGGAGGAGCTATAAAAGAATTTCCTATTACGATAGGACTACATTAAGGATTGGCTTTAAGACCATATCTATTTACTTTAGTTATGGATGAACTAACTAGACATATTCAAGAGGATATACCATGGCGTATGCTATTTGTATATGATATTGTCTTAATGGATGAAACAAAAGATGGAGGGAATAGGAAATTAGAACTCTGGAGGAATACATTAGAATCTAAAGGCTTTAAGTTGAGTAGGACGAAGACCGAATACATGCACTGTGAGTTTAGAAACACTAGACATCGAGATAATGGAGTGGTAAAATTAGAGGAAGTAGAAGTTTCTAAGGTGAATCACTTTAGATACCTAGGATCAGTCATAAAAAATTATGGTAATATTGAGAATGATGTCACACATAGAATTCAAGCTGGATGGAAGAAATGGCGGAGTGCTTCAGGAGTAATTAGTGATCGAAATGTTCCTACTAAGTTAAAAGGAAAATTTTATAGGACCGCAATTAGGCTATCTATGCTCTATGGAGTGAATGTTGGGCGGTAAAGCAACAACAATTACAAAAAATGAACGTAGCAGAAATGAAGATACTTAGGTGGATGTGTGGTAAAACTCGTAAAGATAGAATAAGAAATATAGAAATTCAAAGACAAGTAGGAGTAGCATCAATTAATACAAAAATTAGAGAAGGGCGGTTGCGATGGTTTGGTCACCTGCAAAGACGGCCTACAAATGCCCCCACTCGAAAACTTGACTCAATAAAAATTGTAGAAATTCGACGAGGTAAGGGTAGACCAAAATTAACATGGGATGCATTCATTAGAAGGCATTTGAATGGTCTGGAAAGCTCACCATCAATTGCACTTAATCGAGCACAATGGAAAAGTTTGATCTATGTAGCCGATCCCAATTAAGTTGGGACTGAGGCTATGTTGTTGTTGTTGTTGTTGTTTCTCTTTTCTTCATTTGCAATCCTTACATAAGAAATCTATAAGATATGAAGGTGTTTGCCACAAATAAGCGTCTGACAGAGCGGCAAGATCAGGCTAATAGAGTTTAAACTGAAAGCATAATGTCTATTAAGACCTTTCAAAGATTAAAGAATAATCCATAAAAGAAAAAATGGATATATAGTCCTTCAGATATATAAAGATATTTTTAGCACAAATAATCTTCTTATCAACTTAGATATCTGATAATCACCCAAGATCTAATCAGAATAGAGAAGAAACTTATGTTTGCACTTTGCACAGTTAGTTAAACAATGCAAAGAACATCCATCCCTTTGAAGCACATGTAAGCAACCAAAATTAGAAACCTGCCTTCTCAATCGCATGTATACTAAAACTGTGAACTTCAATCCAGCAAAAGAGTAAATGAGGTGTTTCAAATTCAATTTCTACAATAAACAAATAAACATTCCACTTAGAATGCCAAACAAGCTTAGGTGTGGACTTAAGACAGTAAATTGCACAGCTAAGATGCATAACTACTCCTCAGCATAACCAATTAAGCATGTTACCAAGGCATTCACCATCTATATAGTTGTTTATCTTTCTCGAGGAAAACAAGAAGCAAGTACGTCTATTCACTATTCAATTATGAAAACCAATATTTAATTTTTTTTAAAATCTTTATAGAGAAAAAAGTAAGAAATAAAAAAAGGGCACGGGGGATATGAGAAATTACCTTTTCCGTACGGCAATTAGGATCACAGCTATGGTTGATGAAACGTCCCAAATTTCCTTTTGCGCATGCATCTATCACCTGATAGAAAAACATTTTATCAAAGCATGTGAAACTAGAACTCTACTCCTTAAAAATAAGAGCACTTTAAAAATAAATAAAAAAGTAGAAATGCAGTAAGATGATAAGGAAAGCAGCAGAGCTGTTTATAAAAAAACCAAGCCTTACTTTTCACCAAATGACGAGATGAGTTATTTCATGCATGATGAGTAAGGCTGAAGAACTAAGGATTCATAAGTAAACATATGTTCTCAATTATAATTTTTTAAGAAAAAAATGTGGATACTAAGTCCTTTAAAAAAAGTAGTAAGACGATTGCAAGGAGCGAAAAACAATTTACAAGACAAAGATAGCTACAGACTAGACTTCACTTGAAAGCATTTCAATATTCAAGGGTGAAGTCGTGAAGGCAACAGGCATAAACATTAGGGAAGACGTCGAAGAGAACCCTCTACAGGAAACAAAATCCTTTTTTTTTTTTGTATGATAAAATCCATTGCAATGTAACTGCTGGAAAAAAATATCATTATTTCCAGATCACAGCATCTTTAAGGGAAAGTTAAAGTAGTTGATAATTAATAGCAATCAGTCTACAAATATTGACAATTGAAATCGGTAGGGGCGAGTTGTGAATCATTGTTTTCAAGGCTGTGCTAGGCGGTCTTGCTCCGCCTAGTCTAGGCGGCGGCGCCTAGGCGGACAAATTTTTTTTTTTTACTTAGACCTCCTTAAGAAATACAACAACAACAACAACATAGCCTCAGTCACAAATTTACTTAGACCTGCTTAAGAAATAATTTAGTTTATTTAGAGACCCCTCAACAACGGGGTACGAGGCATACTGCACAGAGAACGACAGACAAAGACCGCAGGGAGAATGGCTGAATGGGAGAGGGAAGGTGTGAGTATGAGTATGGGTTGGGGAGAATATTTTGATCACTGTTCTAAAAACTATTTACGATCACGCTTATAAAAATTTTCTAAATCAGACATTGTACCTCAAAAGTAACAGGAGTTTTGCCAACTATTTGATATTCAAATCAAGCATCAAGTGTCAGTATTAAAACTGAATAAATGCTTCCTCCAGCAAAAGAAAAAAATAGAGAAGAAAACGGGATGGCAAAGATATCGAGATGCCAAAAAAATAAATTTTAACTCATTTAGAAGATGATAAAGCTTCTATCGACATGCTAAAAAACAATGAGTAAAAACACCTTTTAAAAAATTTGAAAAAGAAAGAAAATTTGGTTGCTTAAGGAATTACCACAGAACAAGAACCCAAAACAAAGTCAATCTATCTACTTTAAAAAAGATGAGAAAAAAAAAGGCACCAGAAATGAGAAGAAACTTGCAGCCTTGCAGGTGCCATACCTCACTGCCATTTAATGTCATGAAATAGAAGTGTTTTTGACCCTTCGCAGCATATTCTTTTTGTCGTGCTTCATAAGCATTCAAATCAAGCACCTGATCAAAAAAGTATTAACAAGTACTCTCAGACACAACAAATTGCTATCATGGAACTTATTTGATATAGATGAATGGCAGCTTGTATTTTGCACAATTGAAAGCCCAGAGAAAGTGATTGACTTGAAAAATGATATCTACAAACAGAGAAAAAAAAAACAAAAATAAAAGTACAAAGCTACCTCTCCAACATATTCAATTAGAAATGCACCTCGAGACACATCTTCAAGCAATTTTAACCCATGCCCCTTTTTACCACAAGGCAAGCACTTTAATTTGGCATATTTCCGCTTCTGGAACTGCAAATGGACATTTTCAATACCAGACATTTTGTTTACATAACATAAAAGAGAACAATGATAAGAAGAAAACTTAAGAAAGTTAATTTTACCTGCTGGTTTGAACAAAGATCCCCACAAGGACAGGTCCCCTTTACACATTCTATGTTAAGAATGCGGTTCAGGCATGAATCCCTACAACCCAAATTGCCATTTCGATGTGGCTTGCAGTGGCAAACCATTATCTGAAGACAATGAATACGTTTTAAAGAGGAAAAAATGATAACGTACACACGAAAGACAAAACATTTATTAAGAAATTGTAGGTTCCTTAAAATATCGCCAGGGTATTCAAAGAATGAAAACTCCATCAATAAGGCAATGGCCACGCAGTCCATATAATATAGACGACAATATAATTTACAAGCAATATTGTAACTGCAGTATTGGCTGTTGTCACAGGAAATAGGAACTCCACAGGAAAATGAATTAGAAACAGTGAAACAGAAAAAGGGCAAGAGAGGGTAGAATAATTAATAGAGTATATGAACATGCATAGCATCATCGTGAAAATCATTAAAGCCCCAAACTTTTCACACAATACTATACTCAAACACGAGTACTGGGAATGGAAAAATGACATTCACTATTTTTGTCATTCATATTAAAAAGAAAAATCATATGCAACTTTTGACTCTTTCTTTCAATGTTCCCTTTTCATTGGAATCTCATGTTTGATTGTATGCTAAGAGTTACTTCAACACTTATCATCCACTGATTGGAAAGAAATTTTAGGCTAGAATAAGGTTGAAATTTTAAACACAGAGCAGTTTATCGTGCAAGCAGTGCCTGCATGAAATAAAATGCTATGATATTTATTTGAATTCCTGAGTAAATAACCCAAAAGAACTATATTATGGTTAGAAGTTCAGACCTCATCAATAGTCTGGGTTTTACGGCTACGGTGAAGGAACAAGTTAGACCTAATAGATTTCCAAGGAGCCAGCCGTGGAACTGCAATAGGGAAAAAAAGCAGCATGAAAAGTAAGTTTTAAAGATTGAAGTCCAACAGAAGTGTTCTAAAAATTGAAGTCCAACGATTACATCAAATTTGAGAAAATAACAATTGCTTACCCGTTAGTTGCTTGCCCTTACATCCCTCGGACTTTGCAAACGCGGCATCTTCCTCATCAGATATTTGCAACTCTGCGTTTATCTCAGCATTTGTTTTTTCTTGAGGGACTGAACAATCGGCAAAGGCCTTGTCCATGTTATCATTGCAAGTCCTTGAAATGTAAACCAAAACATCAAATAAGTAGATCATTTTTTTTATTATCGAATAAGCAACCAATTTATTTTATCAATCTAATAACTGGAAATGAGTATAAATAAGAAACAGTATAACATCTCTTACAAATGCTTGGTCAAGCTAAGAACTACTTCAGTTAGGTAGCCTCTAGCTTATACACAAGCACCAGAAAAGCAAATCAGAAAATACCAACTCATAAAACACATGGACAACATGCACTTCCTGATTATTTATGTGGTTTTTATCAGAATGCACTTCATGCTTAATAAAAATCAAACAATCTACACATTATTCAGCCTTAGCAGTGACACAAGAAAATAGTAACTTTCAACTATCAATGTTACAGTCATTAGTATTGCTTCATGAACTGATCAAAAAAAAATATTACTAAATAAAAACTTCACCAACCAGGAAGAGAATATGAACCATACATCAGATTCTTAATAAACTTTAGAAACGTCCAATAAGGATAAGTGCATCAAAAGACAGCAGACGACATCTATCTTCAAATGATTAATTTCTCCGTGCCTCAGTCGATTGAATTTCTTAACTTCTATTCATTACGTTGGTCCATCTTGTCAATATTTCCTTTTTTTCTCCGTTAGCAGAAAAAAAAAGAGAAAAGAAAAGAAAAAGAAAATAAATACTGTGAGGAAGATAGAAAAGCAGCAGTACAAAAATTGGTTTGCAGAATAGGGACAATAATGAAAGCTAATACAAAGAGCATTTGCTTCTAATACAAACATGTAATCTCTAAATGGTAATGCAAGCACGTTAGAGCAAATAAGGGGGCTTACCATCTGCAACCTGTATGCTCAATGGAGTTTGCAAGTTCAACTGATATACACCTCCATTTATGGCATTCATCACAGCTTACCCATGCTTTTTGTGAAGGTAAAAATTGGCCATTCAGTCCATCAGTTATTGATGAAGAGTTTAATGTGTCCACAGGTGCACTCTTGCTGCCACTATATTGTTTTCCTAGATCATCCGACAGGTTACATTGTAAAGCATTAATTTCTGCAGAACCATGAACGACATCACTGGTTAAATCATGGTAAACATCAAGAAGAAAAACAGAGAAAATGTAAGTTATCGATTAAGGGGGGAAGAGCAAGAACAGAACCAACCACTTAATTCCGCAACTCTCCCTGGTTCATGATGGTTATCTGAGATAACTAAACTGGTTTTTGGATGATTTTCACCATTAAAATCTTTGTCCAAGACACCATCCTCGTGGATTCCATTTTCACTAGCAAACCCCTGTACATCTTCCTTCTGTACGCGAGCAAGCCCCTTCCCATTCAACGATTCAGAAGCGCATGACTTCTTTTTTCTTCTTTCAACATTAAATTTGGAACATTTATTTATCCTAGAACCCACAGATTTAACAATCGACTTTGATGCCTTAGCTGGTACATCTCTTGCTGACAATTCAGTGTCTTCAGATACATTTCCTACATTCGACATTTCCCCAAGTTCCACAGTTTCTAAACCAGGAAATATATCAATGGAGTAAGCTTCAATTCCTGATGACTCAAGTGAAGAGTTATAATTTTTTCCTAAAACAAAAGTATCACCAGGAGTAGGGATGCGTCCTATTTCCCGTCCATCTCTGCATTTTGACAAATTTCTAGGATCCTTTCGCTTTCCTTGACAAATAGACCTTCTTTCTTTAACCTTCCCATTTTTCTTTCCCTTGTTCTTCTTGGATCCCATGCGCAAAGCTTCTTCATCCACAAGACCACAAAGTTCGTGGGATGATGACAATACAATGTCATTGACTTCTTCGTGAAGCTGAGCACCTATGCCGGCATCTTGGACTGAGTTTACCACTTCTGAATCAGGTGATGTTCCAGGATATGAATACTGGTTATCAACAACCTCATCCAACAATGCAACCCCCCTTTGGAAAGCAACACCAGGGCAATTACTCAAACCGTTTCCAACTGAAGCATCTAGGGTCACAGCACTTCCCAAGCTTTTGTCCCCATTATCTGAATCCACAAGATAACCACTCTCTGGAAGTTCCAGGGTTCCACCCAAATGTGTGGTCGCACACCCATTATCAACCAACTTAAGAACTTTATTAGTAAATTTTGAAAAATCCGTACCAGCTTCACCATTTCTTTCTATTTCACATTCTCCAACAAAAGATGGCAAAGATGCTTGAGAACCCATATCCTCAGGAAGCACAACTTCAAGACTATTTTTCCCTGCACCTCCTCCAACTTTAACCCGCAAACGGATACGGCCAGTCGAAGCACTATTTTTTCTATTTGCTACAGGGGAACTTCCACCAGGTTGAGCCTTTTTTCTGTTCTTGGTCCCTCGGATTTTGTTTCTTCTTTTTAAGCAACAATTCTCAATTTGAAACAGTTGGGTATCCTGTTTCAACAGACTGTCGTTTTCTGGAAACACCTGCACGACCGCCCTAAATTGTCCCCATTCATGCACACGTTCTGGCTTTCTCTGAAAACTTCGTTTCCTCCGAGTAAACTGCAAGGAGATTTCGGTTTTCTTACCTGAAAACAACTTTTTGCTATTTGTTTTCCCAACTTGCTTTTTGGTGTTCCTTGATCCAGACTTCTTATTCGATTTACACTGGCGTGCACTTCTCTGATGTGATGAGCGTAAACTACCAGAACAGGCAAGCATGGGATCAGTATCAGGTTTGGCATTACCCTTTTCTATAGAATCTGACTGAAGGACAGAGCCAAATAAACCTCCGGAAGATAGAGCAACACCACAATCATCCCTTTTCTGATCATCAGAAACCAAACTCAAAGAAGAGTTTTCCTCAAGAACAAGACAAGGCTGACACAACTGAGAAGAGGTTGACACTCCAAGGAAACCCTCAGAAGCTGCAGTAGCTCTTTCTCCGTGCAGTGTTTTAGTAATCAAATCCGTCCCAGATGAAAAATGATGCTGCTTTTCCACATCCTCCAGAATACCCAAATCTGTTGCCTCCGAACAATCAACAAGATTCTCATTAATATTACTATCACCCAAATTGGTGCATGTACTAGTTGAAGTTAAGAATTCTGATGACAAAGGCAACGCTGCTTCTCTATTCTCTGTTGATTTTTTCATCTTATCCTCAAATTGAGTTTGGTCACCATCCAAACAAGCTTCTTTTGTACTCACCAAAGAGCTTTTCTCTTCATCTCCGCCACTTTTACAAAGCTCAACATCCAAACATTTTATATTTTCCTCTTCATCGGAAACAGGCATAACAACCATTTCATCATCATGTTTCGGTTCAACACTACTGACTAGAGGCACCTTCTCATCAATACTTGCGTTTGAACAATCAGCATTGTCAGCATTACCAAAACTCACAATATCGCCTAATTGACTCCCAATCACGGCATCCTCGGACGGCACAGAACACGTTCCTTCCAAGCACAAGTCCTTCGGAACAACAACTTCATCAGTCCCATTCCGGTCCCCTCCAAACAACAACTCCGGCGCCTCCACAGCGCTGAAACGCCCGCATGAGTCGGCTTCCGACTTCTCAAACTCCCTAACCTCATCGAACAGACCCATCCGTGCATCACCCAAACAAACCCCTAACTCTCCATCTCCAATCTCCACCCCCGCCCATTCATCCCCCACATCCGATATCCCACAAGACCCAACCATCATCAACAACCTAAACCACCATCACCAAAAACATCAACTCCTCGCGACAACGACTCGGAACCCTAAACAATGCGTCTTTCGCATCTCCACAACAACCCAACACAAAACCACCGATCGATCAACAACAACTAGTAACCAAAATCCGATTCACCAAACACAAATCCAACCAAAAAAGACCGGAAAAGTTGAGGAATTCATACCAGACGAAGCGCCCATCGATCGGATTACCAGAACGAAAACCCTACAAGAACCGGCCAACGAGAGAGCGAGAGAGAGAGAGAGAGAGATGAAACCCTAATTTGGAGGAGACGAAATAGGGGAAACAATGCAGGGTGCGAGGGGTCGGTCCCTGGTTGGTCGGGGTGAGAGGGGGGCGAACGCGGTTCGTGCGGTGGTCGGTGCGGCTTGTATTTGACGGTTTTAGGGGTGATAAGTGTCCGAAGATGGTGGTGATGGATGATGGAGAGAGAGAGAGAGAGGGTCTGACCCAAATGACGCTCTTTTCGTTCTTTGATTTGATTATGTGAAAGTAAGTGAGCGACGCACATTTGGTACGTGGTGGGATCTTTTTTTATTTGCATCGAGATGCAATGTGTTTATCTCGATGTAAGATCCAAAAGTAGCGGAAGATGTTTTTTTGTCAAAAGTATAACATTGAGCTAGAAGACCAAAGGGAGCTTCATTTTTTGTGCCATGTCAGCATGGCGCACGTGGGAAAATAAGGGGCGTGAAATTGTGTTGGCTCGGACTCGGAGTTCTTGTTTCCTTTTACATTACTTTCTAATTTCTTTTTTATTTTTGGGTATCTTAACTTTTCTTTGGCATAATATATATGATAACCATTAATCCAATAAAACTATATATTAATCTTGTATAAGTATTATGTTAGATCATCATCAAAATTTACCTTTTTGTCCCTCAATTGTATATTAATATATATATATATATATATATATTTAAAGCGTTGTCACTTTAATATATAGTTTAATTAGACCATATTTCTTTTTTATTTTTGGGTATCTTAACTTTTTTTGGCACAATATATATGATAACGATT